>JABXJD010000184.1:0-482500 GCA_013375575.1 Percina caprodes | reverse complement strand
CAGTACATGTAGAAATATACTGATAGCTACTGATTGTGCTCTCCTGAATGCTGGTTTTGTGTAAAACTATCAGCCTATTGACGTTATTGCAGCAGGGAAGAAAAAAGAAAGCCGGAAAATATGCTGACTCGCAACAAAACACAAGTCGCTATAAAGGCCTCCGCTACCCCAAAACAGGATAAAGCATTAAATACATTTTTGCTTGCCAATGCAGTTTGAAACCCAGTAATAGAAGATACTGATGGTACTCAACATTCCACTTTCCCCCCATTTTCTTTTAAATGTATGTATGTGTGCAAAATACCTCTTAACAGTTGTGATTATGTTCTGTTTTAACCAGTAGCTGTTCTCAAAATGCTGATGTGTGATGTTTGCTCATGGTTTTAATTTATTTTATATTACAATGTATAAGTGAGTGTTGCAAGGTTACCATGTATCAGTCATTAAAGATCAAGTTTGATTTCAAACAAACAGCACATCAAGTTTATGTCTGTCTTTCTCTGCATGGCTAACATTTTGAACTCCTTATAAATGTACTGTGCTATTATTAATTTAACAGCCACAATAGTTTAACTACCATGAAATTATTAATATTAGGTTTAAAATAAAATCCCAACAATAGTCTAAATACTATACTATACCGATAGTACTACTACCCTGGGGCTGGAGTATGGGATAAACAGTGGCCTTATCATTTTTAGGTGGCGCAGTCCACTGATGACGACTCTCCTCCTGGTCGGCAGAGGGCGCTCATCTGCACAAATATCACCGGAAGCTCGCATGCAAAAGACAACAGCCTGCGTTGAAGTTGCAGCAGCCATTAATCTAAAGAAATACCCACAGTTTGTTAATATTTCTCCCCTCTATTGTTACATTGACCTAAGCGGGTAACATTTGATCCGTCGGGAGAATGGGCAGGAGCAGGAGTCGAACTCCTCCGAGACGAGGTAAGAAAGTAACGATACACAATAACGCCATCATCAGATGCTCTAGGTTTTAGCTTTAATAACGCAATTTTATGTCATTTTACACTGGGAGAAAGCAAATATGCTCATGACAAGATGATAATGAACTTATTAATATCCCTTGTACAGACTTTACACCTTAATGTGACGTTATATTATGACGCTTAAAGGTTAGCTAGCATGATTGTCGCCTTCTACGTCGACTAGCGTTACACGTTCCTTAATGTAGCTAACCGCTAGCTAGCTAGTTATTTACGTAACGCTAGCTTAGTTATTTAATATGATTTAACGTTATTGTTTAGAAAACACGTTTTAAAAAGCAATATAATAATGAACTGTGTGTCGTAGTGACTGGGTTTGGAGTAACGGTAGGCTGAGTATGTGGAGGCTAACAGAAAGTTCTGGAAGCTATTAAAGATATGTGGCTGGTTTTTGGAGTTTGTGTGTTTTTACAGTTTTTGAGTGTCAATAAATATTAAAACATCAGATATTATCATCTGTTTAAATAGACCTTATTTCTTCATCCCTGGATACCATTTGAGACTTCTGATTGATATCATGTTATCTCGGGTTTGACATCAAATGCGGGGTTATGATGAGGATGTGTGAGGGGTTATGATGAGGATGTGTTGAACTGCCCCTCATAAAGCATGATTTTGTATTAGTATCTAAATCGTAAAGTTATTTTTTAAAGGCACATGGTTGAGATCAGAGCCGTATCTTTCATGTAGCACTACATCACTATGCTAATGTGTTCTTCCATAGTTGGCCAAGTTCGACCTGAAGTGATTAAAACTTAAAGATCTATTATTATATCAAAAATAATATATGTATACATACTGTTAATACAAGACTAAAACTGGCCTCACATGGTGCCACTGACATTGGTACATGGATCAGTACAGCATATTTAAACCATGTTCCAGAAGTGCAGCGGAGTAAAGAAGGGAATCTCTTAAATTCTCTATTTAGAGAAGAAGAATAAAATCCCCCTGTTTACTGCTAATATGATTCTGTTTCCTCCTTCCCTGCAGAGAGAAGGCGTTCCCGCTCAACTTCAAGGGAGCGTGAGCGAAGGCGAAGGGAAAAGGAGCGCTCTCGAGATCGGGACCGCGAGCGGCGGAGGAGTCGCTCACGATCTCCTCACAGGAGACGTTCAAGGTGAGAAAACGCACCGTTTTGGAGAACTGTACAGTGTTTTTCCTCGCTTTGTGGAAGACATAGGTGCACACATTTGGCGGTGGGCTTTGCGTTTAAAAAAAATAATGCAATTTCCCCATACATTTAGTTTCTCTTTGAGGGATTTGTCTCTTTGTGTGTTTTGCGTCTCTTTATAGTCGCATTGTCTCTTTTCAGTCACTTTTGTTTCCTTGGTGGTTGATTTGGGTCTTTTTTTCACATTATTATTTTGGACCATTATCTTCACCAAATTTGTGTCTAAAACGTTGTAAAAGCTAGAGCAGATGGTAAATAAATTAGACTCAAAGATAAAACTTGCTAAAGAAGTCCAACTACAGTCATTAAATCCGGGAAAAGTCTTTTATCTGCATTTGTTGGGCTTAGGTGCTGCCCATAATGGCTCGGGTGCTGCACCTAAACCTCACAGTGGTGGGGAAACCCCTGCTGTATGGTATTTCTCCTTAACGTTATTAGTGTGTGTGTGTGTGTGTGTGTGTGACCTAAATTATGAATGCAACACTTTTGTTTTGGCCCCCTCTTTTTCATGAGCTGAACTCAAAGATCTAAGACTTTTGCTATGTACGCCAAAGGCTTATTTACAAATCTGTGTTAGTGAGCACTTCTCCTTTGCCGAGATAATCCATCCACCTCACAGGTGTGGCATCTCAAGATGCTGATTAGACAGCAGGGTTATTGCACAGGTGTGCCTTAGGCTGGCCACAATGAAAGGCCACTCTAAAATGTATTGTATTGTATTGGGGGGTTCCAACAAGTTGTCAATTTCCCGTCCAACGCCCGCTTTCTGCAAACTTTATACATTCACACAAATCATAAACAATATTAATCACTTGAAGTGTCTGTTTGTGTTCCCTCCCCACAGGTCTCCCCTCCGACGTCATCCCTCCTCCTCCACCTCCCCTTCTGTTGAGGGCAAAGACGCTAAGGACAAGTCGGCAAAGCCCATTCAGATCTCGGGTATTAGATTAATAATATATTTGCATTACCGAGTGCAACATTAATATAATGTTCCTGTGCCAACTGTATCTGTTGTACTGTTATGTCTTAAGTTCAAAACCATCATTTTTTGACAGAGGAAGACATGCAGGGCAAAACAGAAGAGGAAATTGAGATGATGAAACAGATGGGATTTGGTTCCTTTTCCACCAGCAAGGTAGGGGCCCAAGGCTGTGCTACACTGTGCAGCCACAGGGAGGCGCACTTTATTTCTATAAAGCCCATTGCATTCCTCAGCTGAACTGATAGGCACACGGTTTGTTTGCATTCATCTTTGTGGGCCAAACTCTGGTCCATCAGCCTGGTCCTACCAGACTCTGGTTCACTATTCCGGTCCTACCAGACTCTGGTTCACTATCCCGGTCCTACCAGACTCTGGTCCGCAAGCCCGGTCCTACCAAACTCTGGTCCGTTTCATTAGTCCAGAGAGCCCATTGACCAGTGTTAACTTCCTTGAAGGCGGGTCCTCTGTTGAAGTTTAAAACAATTGGATCTGCCCAGTGCCACTCTGGATATGCCGTAACCAATCACTAACGTTTGGGGGTGACGTAAACTTAGCATCGCTAGTGTTAGCCTTAGCTAACCCCTTCATCACTAACAGAGCAAGCTGGAAAATCTAACTCTTCCCAAACCCTGTGGGGGCACAACAATTGACAGGAAGTAGGTAGGTATACATCTGCTTTACAGTCAAATTCTTCGAGCAGCTTCCAGCTTAATCCTTTCCATCAGATCCTCAGCAGCTCCAAGTGTTTCACAGTGAAGCAGCTGTGATGTTCAGAGAAATGGTGAGTTAGCCAGGGGTCGACAGGGGATGCAGGACTGAAGGGGGTGTATTCGCTACAACGGCCACCTCGCTCTACATTATCCTGCTTAGTACAAGGCTACTTACCAAATAAATCAATAATTTGACACAAAATATTGAAATATAAAAAGATTTCATTGATTTAAAAAGGATTGTATTGCTTCCATGTCGTCTCTACAGTTTGAACACAGCGTCCATGGCAACGTAAACTCTGTAGCTGTTTAAAGCAACCCTCCCATCTGTCACCCAACACCACAGGATCTCCTCCTCTTCCTCCTCCTCCTCGCTTGGCATCAGACCTGTAAACACAGTATTGCAGTGTATGAAGAATTAGCAGACCGCAGAACGCCGTCGGATTCAACCAAGCCGTGTAATAATGAAATGTAACTCCTTCGAAATTTTGGAATAACTGTCTTGGTAATCTTTGCAGTGAATCAAAACATCGGCGCATTATGGAATGCATATTGGATAAGAACGATGTATTTGTGGGGAAACCTCGAGCTCAGCCAGTGTGCGCTCCATGTAGACCCGGATTCTAACCCGACCTGCGGCTCTTTGCTGCATGTCATCCCCTCTCTCCCCCCCACTTAACTGTCTATCTACTGCCACTATCTAAAAAAAGCCACCCCCCCCTTTCCTAATCCTTCATTTCAGTTGGATGATTATTGTAGTTTATTGTATATTTATATATTGTAGTTTAGAGTGGCTTCTTTTCCAAATGATCCTCCCAAAGTAGTTCTGTGAATAAAAGGAGCTGGAAGTCAAGCAGAGACTTCTACATTTAGTAAATTAGTAATCTGTCACTATTTATCTGGAGCTGTTCATATGATGCTTAGTATGTGAGAGGCAGTAACGTTGTTCTCAAACAGGGGAAGAAGACGGATGGATCTGTTAATGCCTTTGCTGTCAACGTGACCATGAAGAGAAAATACAGGTACGTCAGCAAGAACTAAAAAATAATAAGAACCCAGATGTGTCTGTTGGTTGGTTGCTGCTGCGTACAGCCAGACATCTGGAATGGTTTGATGAGCCCCTGATTATACACTGATCATTTTGAAGTTATTGTTTGACGTTGTCGGCCAGGTTGCTGAGTCAAAGTGTCAACTTTTAGTCCCCCACCTCATCAACCGCTGTTAATGTGTAGCCAATCACCTCTGCAGGTGTTTCTATGCAGAGATCCCGGCTCTCCCATTGGTGCTCGATGATGTAATCTGCAAGTGTTGCGAGGGTAACAGTGATGTAATGTTTTCTTATATATTTTTTTCTTTTCATTTAGGCAGTACATGAACAGAAAAGGTGGATTCAACAGACCACTGGACTTCATCGCGTGAAAGTATCAACAACTCGTGGTACCTGAGAAGCTTACCCCCGTTCTCCCCGTAAAGTAGACGATGATATAGTGCTATTTGTGATTTCAAACCTGTTTTATGTTATGCAATAATTCTGTATATACCTTTTTTTTTTTTGGGTCTCCTGTCAATACTCAACTGTGTCTGAATATTGATAGGAGACACAATACATTTCGCTTTGTGTTGACGTGTGTAAGGTGGTATTTGAAATAAAGGCGTTTTTTAAAATGTGATTGTGGTCCCATTTATGAAAAATAAATAAAATGGAAGGCAATTTTGGATCTGACGGGCAGGATCATTAATTGTCAATGTTTTAACACTGAGATTAAACATTTTCTAAATTGATGAATGTGATCAACGTATTACTCCAGTAATGCTAAAACTGACCTAACTATAACTTATTCTACACTTCGATGTATTACTTGGTTATGCTTTATTGTTGTTGCTTGCAGGTTTTTCTGGTACATCGAATTAAATGTAGGTACCTAAACGGTGTTTTCTGCAAGCATATGCCCTTGGTGTTTTTTAAATTCAATTATTAAATGTAGTCCTTTGGTGGAGGACGTCCTCCAGCAGATTAACATGTCAGTCCAGGGTGATTTCCTGCTTTAAAATGGACATCCGTCTCATTTTTAAGCAAGCTTTTTATGTAACGGAAAGCAGTGTGCGTGCGCCTGCGCTCATTTATGCTTTGTGACAGGAGAAGGGAGGGACCAATTATAAAGAGAACTGTGAATCTGGCCAATGCGTATTCGCGAAATAAGACAAACAACAGCACGGCAACCAATCATTGCCATACACCGCGAAACAGCATGGCAGAGAGGTGTGTCTTCTGTCAGAAGCGTGTGACGTCACGTTAGCTCGTGGGCACTTCGGCCAATAGCTCACAAGTTATCAGATAGCAACCAATCACGGCATTGGAGCTAAGTGAATCCGCCAATGAGAATTAGAACCACCATGGGCGGAACTGAGCATCAGTGGCAGTCGGTTCTCCCAATAAGATCTTCATTTGATATGTCCTGTACCCAATCACATGCCAGGATAAAGAGGCTTGGTGGTGAAGTACAGTAGTAAGCTGTCGTCCAGATCAACAAGCCACTATTTTGGAAGCAGTTTGATAAACACTCGCTGTTCCTCAGTTGATGTCAGTCGTTGCCAGCGATTAACCGACACTAGCTAAACTAGCCAGCCACATAACGTTAGAGGGTGGATGACATCGTCGGTTGAACTTTAAAAGACAATTGGCTCGTTTTTTTTAATCCATTTCACATCAGTCCAGTCCGTGACAACTGAACAGTCAACGATCTTGTTTTTTCATTGGCTGAATATTTTCAATACACAACTCAAATACAGAACTTTTTGGTATCGTTTATTTGGCAACTTCTCACTAGCGCTAACGTTAGCAAACACTTTTTTTTGCCACACAGCTCGACTTATTTTTTTCGCCAAGCAGCTCTTCGTTTTGTTTTGTCAACAAGCCGCTTTTCTCTCTCTCTTTCTCGAAGAATTGACGTTAATTAACCTAAAAAACCGACGGTGTCTAGCGTTTAACAGTGTGCTTAATAAAGAAGGCAAAGCAACTATAGCAGTTGAAGAAGTGTTAGCGTCAGCTTTTACTAGCTAACCAAACCCTTAGCTAGCTAACGTTACCTGAACCATTTTACCAATCATCTAGAAACGCCTTTAACTGGTTGGTGTTGGATTCAGGACATTTAACTTTTAAATTGCCCGTTTGATACACTGTAAGAGGAACTATTTAACGTTAGCTAGCTCTCGCTTTAAAAAAACAACAAAAGAACTGACAGAACAGCAAGAACACCACCTGAGTGTTGGAAGTAGAGCAGTGGTTGGACCTAAGGCAAGTTGTGAATCCCTCATCGGCTTCTTATATTATTATCAGTGTTATTGTTGAAAATGGCGGCGGTCGGAATGGTGCAGATGTTGATCGAAGCAGCCGAGTACCTTGAGCGCAGGGAACGAGGTAAAGTGTATTGTTTTCTACAGTCTGTTTTATATGTGAACAAAATTACAATGACAACCCACCCCCTCAAATTAGGCTCATTTATGCCCTTGTCATTTTTCAAGCTATTTTAAATACTCTTGCTGCCCTTTATATTGTTCCATGAAGTAACCTGGCAAGGCATTAAACACATTTACGTTAAAGAATGTTGCACTATACAGCAGAATGCAACGCCTACGCAAAATGGGTGCTAAGCAACATCAATATTTTGACAAGTTCGGGTTATACAGCAAATGTGCAATAACGGGTGCATTTGTCTTTCTATTGAAAGAATGCATGTGTGGCTAATGCAGTCAGATGTGCAGGGAGACATTTTTCTTCATGGAGGCCCCTCCTTTTCCTCTGTTGTGGATTGCAATTGGGGTTTATTCCAGTTCAAGATGACATCATTGTCCAGGCTAAGGGGAGGAAATACTGTAAAAAAATAAAGATACTGCATGAGATCCATTCATTGCATGTCTGCACTTAAGAACAAGACATTGCTCCTGAATTCCAAAAAGCTGAAGATCTAATGTTGCACATTTTGCATTCTCTCTATTCCCGTTTGGCTCCTTTTCACTGTGGCTATATTTTGTCTTGCCAGATATCCTGACACGTGACTATTATGTTGTTTTTTTTTGTTTGCTTGCAGAAGCTGAACATGGCTATGCCTCCATGCCACCCTTCATCAGCAGCCAAGAGAGGGAAAGTTTGAAGAGGAAAAGCAAAAGCAAGAAAAACACAAGTAGCAGGTAAAAGCTAGAAAGTATACTGTATCATTTTTTAGCTTTGTAACAAGGGCTTTATAATGTCCTCTGTCCAAGTGTGTCCCCCACTGAGCACAGCTCAATTTTAATTTTACAAATCGTATAATTCTCTTAAAATAAGTTTGTGGTGACAAAGTTATATGTGAGCCCATTTAACATAATGTTATTTTGCATATTTTTGGTGCTGCAATTAAATATATTGCACTCTCTCTCAGCTCTTTCCTGTAAATCTTCAGACATACTATCTATTAAAGGCAAGAAAAGCTACAAAAACAAAAGGTCATCTAATATTATTTGTGTGAGAGAGTCTATTGGGTTAAGGCTATGTTTTGACTTCCCCCTGTCTTCTGTAAAGCGTGTGACTGACAGCAGCAAACATCAGTCTGGCTTAAAGCGAATGGCCACTCTGTATCATTAGGTCAAGGTGACTGCAGAAGACATTTCAGTGAGGGAACATGTCCTGACAGCTCCAGTCAACAGACACTACTGCACACGCATAGAATTCCATTAATCAATCAAATCGGGACAGATTCATGTTACATCCACACCCCACAGATCAATGTGCGCTCCGTGGTCAGATTGCAGTTTGGGTTTTATGCAACTGTGAAATTTGGTTTGTGAAACTCGTTGCAGCAAAAAGCCTCTGCATACATTGGTTGTTTTGGTAGAGGGGATTTTAAAAAAGCTCCATGATTGAAGGCAGCACTGGGGAACTATATTCTATATGAATGAAAAGATTTGAGTGTGTTTGTATTCACCTGTATTTATGCATATGCACATGGGACAAAAACAAAACGGCTAATTAGTGCGAAAAAAAAGAGTTCTGTAGAGGGTGACACAGGACTCATTTGTCACTTTTATACTTGCGCGTGGTGGTTGCGACACTAGCTGCAGTCTTTTCCTGAACAGAGGTGGCACTAATGACCAAAGGCTACTGCTTTGCTATTTCTATGGCCCAGAAGAAGAAGAAAAAGGTAAACAACGGCAGAACTGGCAGCAGCTTTGACGTCAATGCTTGGATTTGATTGGATGATCTACTTGGTGGGATGGAGCCTTTTTGGGTTAAGAACTCATCTTAACCCAGTATGTTTCCCAGAGAGACCTGCAGTAACTCAGAGAGTCCTGGCATCCGGTTACCCTCGAGCTCCTTCAGGCTTCCTGTTTCTGCTTTGTCACTTGCCGCTGAAAACGAATAGAGTGGTGCTCGCCCTCTGGACGCACACTCAAAATCCTGGCGCGCCAGGGAGATCTACGTTATTTTGACGTCACATCGGCGTGCGCACGCTGGGATGCGTCGACTGTAAAACGGCATTTACTCTCCCAGGCTCTTGTTTTTGATTTTAGGACCACCTGCTTCTAGAGCTGCAAAGGTTAATTGTGGTAAATAAAGTTGTCCACTATTACATAATTCGACAACTATTTTGATAATTGATCAATCGGTTTGAGTCATCTAAGTAAGAATTCTTATTCCAGCTTCTGTGGCAGTAAACTGAAAAGTGTTCTTTGATATTTGACGATATTGCCTTGGTTTTTGGAAAACAGTGATTGACATTTTGTAGACCGAACAGCTAATCAATTAATCAAGAATATAATTGGCAGATTAATCGACAGTGAAAGTAATCGTTGCAGCCCTACCTGCTTCCACCACTTTTACTATGTTCAAACGAGGGAAACACTGAATGTCTGGAAGGCGACACTGTCTGAAGTGTGTAATGTTGTCCCCGTGTGAACTATCACGTCTTGCCCGTATCTGTGGCGGTAGACCTTTAGACTTTGTTGGATGACAGGTAGTATGCAGCGTGCTCATAAGTTTATGAACCCGTGCTCCGATCCTTAGGGACACCAATTTTTAAATAAATAAATACATTTTCTTCCTTAAAATACATGGGGCATAATTATACATGCCCTATTAGGGCTGCACGATTATGGCCAAAATGATAATCACTCTCTCATGATTATTTGTTGATTTTAACCAAAACAAATTTTATTGTCACATAGGCTGTTTATAACTTCTTTCACATCTATATTATGTTACAATCTTCTTATGTTGAAGTTGTATAGACATACAGCTGCAACACATGTAAATGAAAATTAGCTATCTGAAAAAAAAAAATATGAAATATGCTACTCACAGAGAGAGACGGCTGATCATTATGAATGGGTCCCGCACGGGTCGAATGGGGGATACACATATCATGTGTATGAAATGTCTGTATCGTCACTGCGCTGCATTTTTATGAACTATGATATTCTGGCCATGGGTCACATCTCTGGTCCAGGTCCAGGTCTAGCAGCTCCGTCTCACACGCTCTACCAACTGAAGTTAGTTGCATTCAATAACTTCTTCTGTGTTTTTCACTGTGGCGGCCGCGATAGCAGTTACCCGCGGAAATACTGGTAGAAATACAGGTTTGCCCCTCATATTTAACAATATACAGCTGTGTTAATAACAATTAAAACTGTAGACAGAATGTGTCCAACATGAAGTCATCAAATGTCTTCTTTGTTTCTTCTAACAGTCAGAAGAAAAAACAGTATTAGGGGACCACTAAGGTCTATATAAAAGAGACTTCAGATACAGTATTAGGGGACCACTAAGGTCTATATAAAGAGACTTCAGATACAGTATTAGGGACCACTAAGGTCTATATAAAAGAGACTTCAGATACAGTATTAGGGACCACTAAGGTCTATATAAAAGAGACTTCAGATACAGTATTAGGGACCACTAAGGTCTATATAAAGAGACTTCAGATACAGTATTAGGGACCACTAAGGTCTATATAAAGAGACTTCAGATACAGTATTAGGGGACCACTAAGGTCTATATAAAAGAGACTTCAGATACAGTATTAGGGACCACTAAGGTCTATATAAAGAGACTTCAGATACAGTATTAGGGACCACTAAGGTCTATATAAAAGAGACTTCAGATACAGTATTAGGGGACCACTAAGGTCTATATAAAGAGACTTCAGATACAGTATTAGGGACCACTAAGGTCTATATAAAGAGACTTCAGATACAGTATTAGGGACCACTAAGGTCTATATAAAAGAGACTTCAGATACAGTATTAGGGGACCACTAAGGTCTATATAAAGAGACTTCAGATACAGTATTAGGGACCACTAAGGTCTATATAAAAGAGACTTCAGATACAGTATTAGGGACCACTAAGGTCTATATAAAAGAGACTTCAGATACAGTATTAGGGGACCACTAAGGTCTATATAAAGAGACTTCAGATACAGTATTAGGGGACCACTAAGGTCTATATAAAAGAGACTTCAGATACAGTATTAGGGGACCACTAAGGTCTATATAAAAGAGACTTCAGATACAGTATTAGGGGACCACTATGGTCTATATAAAAGAGACTTCAGATACAGTATTAGGGGACCACTAAGGTCTATATAAAAGCCTCCAAAGAGCACCATGTCATGGGCCCTTTTTAAATATTTCCTTTAGCCTGTTGGCCAGGATTATGCCCGATGGGCTCGACCAATGTTTTCAGTGACTGTGACTGATCTGTAGTGTTCTTCCATTGTCATCATGCACTAAACAAAGCAGGATGTGGAGTGCTGCAAGAACACACCTGCTTCCAGCTCCAAACATGTCTGAACATGCTTAGGTACTACAATATAAGACACGCCTTGTTCTTCCAGAGAAGAGTGGGCCATTCATTGATCAGGCATAATAAGTAATATTTTGTTGTGAAATGTAGGGCAGTCATTCATGTATGTATGTGAATCCACTCAACCCAGTGTGTACAAGCTCCTCCAGTCTCTGTTCCCCATGGCGTGGATGTGTGAGTAGTGGGGGAGGGGAGTTCCGTGTGTTTTTGGTGTGTATGTGTGTGTGCACGCGTGTTTGTCAGTAGTAGTGACTTCTCTCTCTCTCTCCCCTGTTTCACTTGTTTTTTTTTCTCTCCTCACCTCCTCCACCGTCTTTTCCTGCTCTGTTCTCACTTTTAGCAGGCAGTGGAGAGCACCAGCTCCTCCATTACATAGGAGAGTCCTCCCCCACCCTACACACACACACACACACACACACACACACACACACTCTGTGCAACTACAGTGCACTATGGAAATCATACAGTGATCTTTGAGCCGTCCTTGTTAAGCAGGCAAATTGAGTCTTCCCATGCTCCCCACCCTGTGTTGTTGTTGTTGTTGTTGTTGTTGTTCAGGCTAATGTGGCTAACTTGGGCGAGGCTACAGCCAAGCTTCAGAAATGAAAATACAGCTTAATGGTAGTTTCATGTAGAAGAATCTTGTTGGAAGGAAAGATGGACTGGTCAATCATCTTGAGACAGTTCAGTTTTCCAGTACATTCTGCTCATCTTTCTTCATCAAGGACCGCCAAAGTGAAAGGGGCCCATGGACCCCATGTAGCAATGCTTTGTCCAGGGATGTGTATGGGGAGATTGAAGTCTCCACTGTGTATGTAGGGCTGCTGATTATGGAAATAATCCTAATCATGATTTATATTGGTAACCTTAACCCCCTAACCTTATATTGAAATCATGATTATTTAAGACAATGACTCATTGACTTTTGGAAAGATGTTGCAATTATTGATCTTAAAACCGTATAAGACTGAACAGTCATCCATTTTCTTGTCATTCATTACCCTGACCAGTCAGTACCATGCAGACATCCAGGCCAGAAGGTAACTTTTTTGACCACCTGCCACAGTGGCAGGAGGATTTAAAAATCCACCTGCCACTGTCACTTCTTACAGCCAGTTTTTTTGCCTCATAAAAGGTGAAAAACAGGAATTACTGTGTCTCTATGAACCTGTCCTATTCATGGTAGCCTACTCGTGGACATTACGCCATCATCATTTATCCAGCATAAAGGCATAATTTCCTATCCTGGGCAGGGACACCATTCATACGGTTTGATAAAGGACTTATTGGACTTTAACTTATCATTGCACCTACAAAAATGTAGTTGTCCCCAATTTAGGTCGTCCTGTACATCTCATCTGCAGTTTTTCCTGCATCCACATATTTGATTGTGTGTGTTTTATGTGTGTGCGTGCCTGCGTGAGATGTTCACACATGTCTCATCTTCGTATCAGAAACAAGGAAATTAATTTGATAGGGGGCCCTGGCTGTCAATCAATGTCTTCCAGTGATGCGAGCCCTGCTTACCGATAGTTACACGTCTGAATCACTCAATTCTCATTGGCTACTTGCCAATGTGGCAGGTAGATTAACAATGTTACCCGCCAATTGCAAAATTCACCTGCATCAGGTGTTAATTTCAGGCCCTGGTACCAAGTGAGGAAACCCATGAAGACTCAGTTAAACTCAGGGGTGACACTGTGGCATTGTCCTCTGTAGATGGAGCATGCCTGAAGACGTTTATGCTCAACTAATCGATATCCACGACGTTCCACGTCCTGGATTGCTCCGCTGCCGCAGGAAAGTCAGGCAGATTTAATCCTTTTATCCAAATATCCAGTTACCTTCCGCTTGGAGATTACCTGGTTACCTGGTCCTCAGATCTCTGCAGGGTAAATCCAGACAGCTAGCTAGACTATCTGTCCAATCTGAGGACTATGGTTACCTGGTCCTCAGATCTCTGCAGGGTAAATCCAGACAGCTAGCTAGACTATCTGTCCAATCTGAGGACTATGGTTACCTGGTCCTCAGATCTCTGCAGGGTAAATCCAGACAGCTAGCTAGACTATCTGTCCAATCTGAGGACTATGGTTACCTGGTCCTTAGATCTCTGCAGGGTAAATCCAGACAGCTAGCTAGACTATCTGTCCAATCTGAGGACTATGGTTACCTGGTCCTTAGATCTCTGCAGGGTAAATCCAGACAGCTAGCTAGACTATCTGTCCAATCTGAGTTGCATTAAACAGCTATAGAGTTTACGTTGCCATGGAAGCAGGATTCCAAACGTAGAGACGGAACGGACTATTTTCTTTAGCGGAAGCAATACAATTGTATTGAAAGGTCCAATGTGTAGGAATTTCTCCCATCTAGTGTTGAGATTGTATATTGCAATCAACTGTCTGGCACCACGCAGTTCAAATTACGTATTACTGGGTGAACATTCATCTCTCCCTCAGCCATGAGTGCCCGTGGTCTTCGAAATTTCTCTACATTATCCCTTACATATACTAGCATGGTGAGTGCCAATGTAATGTGCTGGTATAGAATTAAAGCAATCCATAGATTATTTCATGTTGCTCACAATATAAAAAACAACTAGTCTTTACTCAGTATTACTAAGTATCAGCTGTACATTGTCGCGTTGTGGGTGCGTTAGGTGGAGGGGTAGAGCGTTGGAGGGCAGAGGGTTGGAGGTGTCCCACGAGCCTGAAATCTAGCCTGAATAAGTGGGATCATTTTCCTGCTAGCCCTGTTATGTCATCAGCGGCTGTCTGACCTGCAAAGGAATGCACCCTGGCTGAAAGGGGGATTGAGTTAGAGAGCACCCAAAGCGAGATGGTACACACACACACACACACACACACACACAGGCCTAGCCTTGACAGTAAGTTGTAAAACATAGAATTAAATCAATCAGTGCGTTTACATGCAGTTTAAAAACCGATTATATTCAGCTTAAACGTACAATATGTAACTTTCTGCCACTAGGGGGCTCTCAACCAAAAAATGGATGATAAACGCAGACTTTTGATGACGTTTGGGAAGTTGCGTAAAATTAGGGAAGTTGTAGTTTTTAGTGTTAAACACCATTGCTGATTTAGAATGCATCTGTTCACGGACGAGTTTACCCATTCAAGGTTATTCACGTTACGTTCAGTAACATTTATTCATGTCATTCTAATAAAATAGCTGCTTGGGAGATCTTGGCATTGGGACAGTGTCAAGCCTAGCAGAGCTGAAGATGAGAGGCTATTTTGGGACATAGGGTGGGGGGGTGGTTTGTGAGGTCAGGTGGAGGTAGATTAGAGTTCAAGAATGCTGAGGGTATCTTTGCCTTCTGTGCACTCGCACGCAACCACCACCACCCTTACACCTCCTTTTAATTTTTTACACAGGTCAGTCCAGCACATGCATTCCAAAAACTACACATAACTCAGTGTTCTCTCTCTCTCTCTGTCTCTCTCTCTGTCTCTGTCTCTGTCTCTCTGTCTCTGTGTGTGTGTGTTTTTAGCACTGCACTAGCATCTCTCAGTTTACCTTCAGCAGCCCTGTGTGTTCCCCCACTTAAATCAGTGTACTACATGCACAGTGGCTAATCAGGCAATATGAATACACATAGTCCCTGGCTTCTGTTTCTAGTTACGGTTACTATGTTTACCTCTGGCCTCTTCATCACGTATCCGAGTCCTTAAAAAAGCACCTCTGTATCCTCCGTTAAACAAGCCTCAGGCATCAGAATACCCAGCCTGGTCTTTGTTTTTCCTAGAATCTCATTTTGTCAGCTGTTCTGATTGCTCATAAACACCCACACTCTCTCTCTCTCTCTCTCTCTCTCTCTCTCTCTCTCTCTCTCTCTCTCAATCCACTGCAGTAAGGCCTTGGACTGCATTAATGACTCACAAAGAGGAAACCTTACCTTGTTTAAGCAGTGGCCCTGTAATTATGGGTGGTTTCTCATATGTGTTTTATCTCCACAGGTCTACGCACAATGAAATGGAAAAGAACAGGTATGTAAAAGTGTGTGTGTCATGTTTGTTGATTCTCATCATGGATGGTGCAGGGCTCAACATTAACCCTTGCCCTGGGAAAGTAAACTGTGTTCGGGCAGGTGGAATACCTCATGCAGTTGTCCAATCATGCATGTGAAAAAAATAAGTAATCTTGTGAGTGCGAGCCACAGCTCAGCAGCCGACTCATTCGGTGACCTTACCCAGTACAAAAAGGCAGAAAAAGGCAGCGAGGAAAAAGCAAATATAGCCACAATATTTTCACATCTAATATAGAAATAAAAGGGAAACTTTGAAGATTTTATGAGTTTATGCAGCACAGAACACCTGAATAAAAATATTGTTCACAGCTGATATTCGCCATGCTAGTTGAAAAGCTCTCAGGATGGCAACTTCAGTTGTTGGTCCAAACTGAAACAACTCAAATGATTTCCATGAAATTCGGTACACTCATTCATGGTCGCTAGAAGATGATAACATTCATAATGTCAACATTTAAATTTTTACAATATTTTGTTTATTGACCTAAGGACATTCCTATCAACCTCAGCTGTATTTTGTGTTGTTTTGTTTTGCAAGTTAGCAAATGCTAGCATGCCATCACACCACTAAGATTATGAACATGGTAAATATTACACCTGCATAACGCCAGCATATTAGCTTCGACATTGTGAGCATGTTAGTGTGCTGATGTTAGCATTTGGCTCAAAGCACCCCAACGCCAAAGTACAGCTCCACTGACCCTTAATCCTGCTATTAATAGAACACTTTTTGGCTAAGATAATGTCACAGTTTTAATCAGAGGCTGTGAGGTTGTTATGAATCTGTCTTTCATGCAGATATTTTGGGATCTTTTATTTATGTGTTTATGTTTTGGTCCCAGTCACTCTCGCTGCGTCCATCCACCCTGTGCTAGTTGATCCGAACGAGCAGCTCAGTGGACAGTCTGAATAATATATGACACTAAGGCATGTGGCTGGTATTTAGTCCTGCTGTGTGTGTGTGTGTGTGTGTGTGTGTGTGTGTACCTCATGCCCAGCAGTGAGTCAAAATTATGACTACAGCCTGTCGTTTTGCACCTGAGAACATTCATAGCCTTTAGCTAGTATCTCCCACCAGTAGTTTGATGATAGAAAGCCATCATAGGCTAGTAGTAAATTACTCCTCTCGACCCACTTCTAGCAAAGCCAGAGGCATGCAACCAGACCCATCCCCCTCCCCTTCACCCCCTGCAGCAATATTGGCTCGGTGAAATCTGTATACGCGCGCACACACACACACACACACACACTCTCTCACTCTCAGAGTTCTATTTTGTACAACTCCCCTCTGTCAGTGCAACCAGAACCAAAAGCGTGCATGTGGGTGAGTGTGTGTGCATGCTTACGTCCATGTAACAGGACTCCAGCCGAAGCGTGTTAGGTTGCACGGGACGACTTGTTTTGCATTTGTTTTTTTTTTATGTATAGAAAAACTGACTTTCACATACGATTTCAGACCAAACGAGAACTGCGCAAAATGAGGGCAGAGAAATCTAGGTTCTGGCATTAGGCTGGTGCAACACGTAGCGCCACATACAGTAACATACTCACCTATTTACACACAGCACTAAAGCCTTATTAAACCAGAATAACCTGTTACAGCCACGCCCACGGAGTGTTTTTATCTCACTTAGATACCTTGTGACATGTGTCTGTTGCTCACTGTATTGTCAAACAAATATTAGCTAGCCCTACTGATTATGACAGAATAAAGCAGCCAAGGGCATTTCCATGACAATCTGCATGCCCTTTGGACTGATAACCTTTTTTTTTTAAGACCAATGACCAGAGTTATCTGACCGGTCTTCAATCCTTCTTTTACCAATTCAAACCAAACTTGTCAACACAGGTTGATCTCCGGTCATGACAATTCAGATACGTTCTGGGTCACAACGCCGGGAGCAATGCATACCAATTACCTCAGGAGTTGGAAATGGGCGGGGGTTTACACGCCATAGTCAGTGGGCGGCTTACATAGTCGCATACTACAGTCCACCAGCAGTACTAGTGTTTTGTAGCCTACTTGAATTAGTCATTGTACACTATGACAACATAACCAAAAATAACCACAATTTTCAGTTTACACGTTTCACAACTTTAACATTAAAAAGCTTACTGAACTGGGTTGACTTAACAACACAAACGTGTCAGTGACTAGCTTTACTTGCACATAATATTCAGTTTTTTGCCCTTATTCCAAAAAAGACAGTATTCCAATTAAGATGTTTACATGGCTAATGAAAGTGAATATTCCACTAATATTCCCGTTTACATTCAGCGCCGTGGCAGACTTGTTCTACCGTGCAAACTAAGCCTCCCTCTTTCATTTCAAGAATGCCTCTAAAACCTGAATAATACCGGCATATCCCACATCTTAACTGCTCCTCAGGTCAGTGCAGCGGCACCGTGGCTCTGTCAGGCTCTTAGTGCGCCCTGTGATGATTGTGATTGGTTTAAGGAATAGCCATTAACGAAACACGTTTTTTTTACCATCTCACAATGCTGTGTGGACTAGCCAGACCTTCTTCTGCAGCACTGTGGAGAAGGGTCTGGCAAGGCGAGACTATGCTGGTAAACACTACATTGTACTTCACCGTCCCGCTAATTCTTTCCTCATCGCAGACTGCCAGCAGCCCCCCCACCTCAACGTCTTGCTAAATATCCATGTTGTTCAAATCGTGCTTCCCCTCCAATGTAGCTGAAAACATGCTGCAGCCATCACACCACTTAATTATTGACTACGACGGCTGGTGACTCCTGCGTCACAACGAGGGAATAGTTCGCGGCCACGGTCGTGTGTCATTCACATTGAAATGCCTGACCAACCTCTCGACCTGGGTCACAAAGCCGAGTCTGACAATACTGATAAAGTCAACCCTGTTGGAGCTCTCCGTGTCAGAGGTTAGGAGTCAGCTGAGAAACAGCCACTTGGTTTCACCAACTCAACTACTTTGTTTGTGCATGTGTGGGCTTCACCTGTTTGTCAAAGTGGTGTGTGTGTCCGTGTGTGTGTCCGTGTGTCCGTCATCGGTCTCTCTCGCATCAGGACTACCTGCAGCAGCCAATAAATGTACAGCTCGTCCAGCCGGCCCTCAGCTGCCGAACACTTTCACTGTCAGGATGAGTCTGACGTACGCACGCCTACGCGCTCAGGCACACACAGGCATACAGACACGTACACACTCTGCCGAGGCTGGAGGTGTGTGTTGTGTAACCGCGGGTTGGCTAACACCCACCAGACCTGACTGCCAAGGCTGCCAGCTTAGAGCGGCTACAGGAGGAAATAGAGTGGAGATGAGGAATGTGAATGTGAAGTTTGTTATAGGACAGCTGACACAACATGTGTCACAGCAGATTTGGCTTTTCTTCTTGTCAATGGAGGATTGGGACACTGTTCCTCAGATATTCTATGTAGCAAAATGATGTGGTAATGTAAAAACACACAGGATGGTTTCATCACTTCATATAGAACCTGTGCAAACATTTTACTCACTACATCTTGTATGAATGCGTAACTGTGGTTCAAAAAGCTACAGGACAAAATACTACTTTGGTAGTATTGACACTGTCAAATATCCAAAGATGATTTTCATGTAAGGCTGCTTGTGTATAGACAACATTTGAACATTTTAGAGTTTGGGCTTCTATTGTACAGCATAACAAGAGTCTAAAGCCACACTAGCTCTGCTCTTATTCACTCGGGTGGTAACATGCTCACAGCACTGACAGCGTGCACCATGTTTATCACTTCAGTTTTTAGTATTTGCACCACACTCAAACTACAGCTGAGGCTGATGGGAATGTTAATCGTTTTGTCTGATTCATCCTTAGAGAAACAGGAATGTCCAACACATAATGTGGCAATTCATTTAATCAACAGTTAAGACATCTCACTCAAAACCACAAATGTCAACATCATGGTCAGGGGAACACCAAAGTTATTAGGATTAATCACCTCAGGAACATAAACTCAAAATATCATGACAACACATCCAGTAGTTAGTTAATAGGCCAACCAACTGACAGACAGACCAATGTTGCCATCCTTGGACCCAAGCCACTAGCATGACTAAATAACATGTTTGTCTTTCTCAAAGTAAGAAAATTAAAAAGATATTCATTTTCTGTCTTTTCAGGACTAGTTTAGAACAATCCAGATGCGTTTTAGCCCTAATAACAAGTAAGAAATGCAAGGCTTTATGCAGGCTTGCAATAAATCACATTTGACAAGACAATTCAAAATCCACCCCAACTTTTTGTCTTGAGCCTACAACCACAGCTCACGGTCAACGTGAGCAATGGAGTCGTCATCATGAGCTTAACTGGCATCATGCGATTGAAGCTCCATACTTAGGTTACCTGATACAACTGAGTGGACTCCCTCCAGCAATGGAGACCATGAGATGTGGTTGAAAGCTCCAGAAAGAAGTTAGCAAGTGGACCTTGAGTTATTATTTATTGTCTATTTCCAAGGCCAAGAATGAACTTTAACGTGCAACAAATCACATGCTTTTTGTGTTTATCTTTAAAAAAGATGATGTTTGACAGTTTCTCTCTCTTTGTTTCTTCTCTTCTTTCTTCAGACGCGCACATCTACGGCTCTGTTTAGAGCGCTTAAAGTCTCTCGTTCCCTTAGGACCAGATGCTAACAGACACACCACTCTAAGCCTGCTGATGAAAGCCAAAGATCATATCAAGGTGAGTGTATTTATGTGTGTGTTTGGTTCTTACCAGATCAGTGCGAAAAGACAAGGAAGGTCCCCTCTGAGCCTCTCAGTGCTGGCCTAGTATCCGGTACCTTCTTCCCGATCTCAAAAGATAGAAAAGGCTATTACCCAGGTGGTTTGGGTCTCTAATGATGTATGCAGTACCTGGTGGAAATACAATTTAGGCGGGATAGGGCAAGACCTGTTGTATGTTCAGCCAACAAACCACTTTTTTCAGGGCTTTGCGGTCCTGTTTAGTGCTGTTTCTGTACCAGGCAGTGATTTTCCCGTCAGGACACTCGATTAGTAGAAATAAAATAAATAGAGTAGAAATTCCTTAGTATTTGAGGGGATACCTGGAATTGCCTCAGGCAATTGCCTTTTTCACCACTGACAAGAATTATAGTAAGCAGTGTTGTTGTTTTGTATGATATCTAGCTAAAGGGAGTAAAAAAAAAAAAAAAAAAGACAAAAACTAAGTATTCTATGTCTTGTAGATAGGACTTGAACCAATCTAGTACCATGCCAGACAAACAGTTAGTTTTTTAGTCCGTCAAGCGGTTTTGCATGATCAAATGGGTGGAACTGCAACACTGAGATCCAGAAGAACTACAACTGACTTTTTGCCGGAGTCAGTGTTTAATCGTATGCCATTTACAACTTTAATAAGGGTGTTAGTATTGTGTTTGAGTGACTTGCTTTAGCCACTGAGGGAATACACACAGCAACTGTTTTGTGTTTTCTCCACCCTGCAGAGGTTGGAGGAGAGTGATAGAAGAGCTCAGCACACCGTGGAGCAGCTACAGCGGGAGCGGAGACATCTGAGGCGGCGTCTGGAGCAGCTAGGGGTGGAGAGGACCCGCATGGACAGTACCGGCTCCACTGTGTCTTTGGACAGGTCTGACTCTGACCAAGGTACATCTATTTAATACACTTAAGAAGACGTACTGGCGTCTGAAGTCAAACAAGTAAAATCACAAGTAGGTTACGCCCTAGGCTGTTAAAAAGTTGCATTGCTATTCAGTTTTCATCTCAACTGGTTGTAATCTTTCTTTATATTAAATTTTATAGTGTTCACAATGCATTGTTACATCCTGACTCACGCTGTTAATTCAAAAGATTAAAGTGGTAGTGTGAGCTTTTGAGGAACCTTCAGGAAAAACTTGAATAGCTAACGATAACAGGACAAAATATTGAATTAGCCCTATAACCATGTTCTTGTGGTCCCTGTGCTCCAACAGAGGACCTGGATGTGGACGTGGAGGGGACGGACTACCTGCTGGGTGACCTGGAATGGAGCACCAGCAGTGTTAGCGACTCGGGCGACGAGCGGGGCAGCCTGCGCAGCAGCTGCAGCGACGAGGGCTACTCCAGCGCCAGCCTGCTGCTGCTGCAGGACACTCAGGAGAGGGCCAAGCAGCTGGGCTGCAGCCTATAGGCAGCACAACTCCCCCCCCCCCTCAGCCACTCCCATCCCAATATTGCCTCCCCACTCCATAATCCCACTCTGACCTCCCCCTCCGTCCCTCCTTTCTGTGACTGACCAAGTCTGAGGCCTCTCTTCCAGCCAGGCCTCTGCAGACTTCCCGTTCCCACCAGACTGTAACACCTCTAAGACATCCGCCCGCATCCAGCCCGTCAGCAGCGGTCAGTCTTTAGGGTGTCGTCCGCTCTGCACCAGTCAAAGACACTCCACCCCTCCATCTCTCCGTCCATCCATCACAAACACAACTTTCAGCCAGAGAATGTTACCACACAATGTCCCACTGCCTCTTTTTCTATGCCTCAAGAGTCATGGGAATCACTTGAGATTTCACCCTTACTTTACACACACACACACACACACACACACACACACCTACACCTTCATCGTTCTTATTTGTCCGGTGAGACCGAGTCCTTCCAAAGGTGTGGCACTGACATGATCACCAACCAGGTAACCATGTGTGCATGGTATTTAGCACTTACAGTTGCATTTATTTATTTATTTTAAACAAAACTGTTTCATCTTTTTTTTTAAATGCCGACTCTGAGAAACTTAAAGGGCGCCCACTACAGCAGTAATGTTACAAGATAAAGTGAGCGTTTGAAACACATGCCACGTGTCTGCCTGTGCCGTGGGGTGCAGCAGAGTTTTAGGGGACACTAAAAGTAAGACTGTGTGTGGTATTAAACTGTGGGGGCCGACCACAAGGCGTCCCTTAGCACCCAGGCAGTGGCAGGCTTCTAGCCAACCTGTCCACAACTGCTGTTCAGAGGGAAAATTAACACAAAAACATCACACACACAAAATTAGTGCAGCATGAGATTGTGAAGGGGCCCAGGGATATGGGAGGTTTTTTTGGGGGGCTTGGTTTTTTTTCCTGCCTCTCTCTGATGACTGTGGCATTTTTCTTAAACGACATCCTTTTTGTGTGTGTGTGTGTGTGTGTGTGTGTGTGTGTGTGTGTGTGTGTGTGTGTGTGTGTGTGTGTGTGTGTGTGTGTGTGTGTGTGTGTGTGTGTGTGTGTGTGTGTGTGTGTGTGTGTGTGTGTGTGTGTGTGTGTGTGTGTGTGTGTGTGTGTGTGTGTGTGTGTGTGTGTGTGTGTGTGTGTGTGTGTGTGTGTGTGTGTGTGTGTGTGTGTGTGTGTGTGTGTGTGTGTGTGTGTGTGTGTGTGTGTGTGTGTGTGTGTGTGTGTGTGTGTGTGTGTGTGTGTGTGTGTGTGTGTGTGTGTGTGTGTGTGTGTGTGTGTGTGTGTGTGTGTGTGTGTGTGTGTGTGTGTGTGTGTGTGTGTGTGTGTGTGTGTGTGTGTGTGTGTGTGTGTGTGTGTCGACGACAGGGGTCTGTAACAGGTTTGGGAAGCTTTAACACCAGCCACCAGGCCCAAGGCTTCCTCCCCGCCCCGTTCATCAGGTATTAACAGGAAGGCAGTCCAGACTGGAGCACATTCCATGACGTAGAGAGGACAGGAAGGTATTTTTCATGAGTGGATGGTCCTGCCAATTATTTCTGAAGGGAGAGATGAGATTGAGCCGAGTCACCCTGAAACAAAAACAACTAGCACTGACTTTTCAGTAGGAACACACTACTGTGTTCACATGGAAAGTTTGAAAATGTTAAAAAAAATAATAATAGTAACATATTTTCTCTCCTTTGCCTTGCCTTTATAGCTATTTATTGTTTCTGCAAAAATGTTAATGTAAATAGTTTACAGAAAGATGTGTCTATCAACAAATGTATTTATTAGATATGCTGACTATATATATATATATATATATATATATATATATATATATATATATATATATATATATATATATATAAAAATGATAATTAGTCCTAGCTTATGTTGTTCTTGTGAGGTTTCTTGAGAGTTTACGATGTGTAGAGTATTTAGAAATGTCTCCGGTGCCTCGAGGCGTTATGCGTCGGTTCAGAATTCGGCACAGTGCTCCTAAAAACTTCAATGTTTTCTTTGTGGTTGATCATACTTTTTAGCTTTCAAAACCATCTTGCCCTGTAAAACAGGAATAAAAGGGAAAAAAAAGAAAAAAATCTGAATAATATAAGGGGAAAAAAATTATAAAAAGTATAAAAGTGAGAGGAGCTGGTGGCCAGGCTGAAGGTGGGGATGATTCCTATGGCAACGCTGTGTTGCCTGGTGGCTCATCTCCAGTCAGAACTCATCACAGGCAGGCAGGGGGCTGCAGCTTTTTATGAATGTAGACGCCATCCTAAACCCTGCAGTGCCAAAGGAATGTCCCTGCTCCTGCAGCCACTATTTGCAAATCTCAGTTAAAGCATGAAGGTGTATCAGAAAAAAAAGCTTAGTGTTTGGAGTGTGGAGGGTTGCTCTTGTCAAACTGAAAAGGAACTGTGTAGCCACGTTATTAGAGTTGTAATGGAAATTAGGTGTGTGTGTGTGGGCAGTTGGGTTCTATAAATGTGTGTGTGTGTGTGTGTGTGTGTGTGTGTCTCTCTCTCGTCACGGTCTTCAGAGAGACATTTTTGGGGTGGAAGAGGGTGGGTGGTATATAAAAAGGAATTGTAAGTTTCTGTTCATTTGTTCACAAGTAAAATGCAAAAATAGTCCACTTTACAAAGACTTCATGTATTAACCTGTGTGTGCGCGTGTGTGTGTGTGTGTGTGTGAGAGAGAGAGAGATCACATGCAACTATTGCTCCTCACCTTGCCCCTTCCTCATTTCTAAAAAAAAATAATCCCAAAGGCCCCTGGTGCTCTCAGCCTTAAGAAGCAGCTGTGGAATCTCTCAAAGAACAAGACTATTCAGACCAGATGTTTAAGCTACAGGTTTCACCATCAGGGGAAACTCATGTTCATGTGTATATTTGATTTTCTTTTTTTTTTTTTTTTCTGTTCTGTCCCCCGTATACAAAGTGTCTGATAATGCCTTAAAGAGACACAACCTAACAGAAGTATATGATATGTATAAGTGTATATGAGATGTATATCGACATGTATCACAAGGGTCATTCCTTTTCATTGTGATAGTCTCAGGCGTGGTGCTTTCATGCATTACAAAACACACACACACACACACACACCACGTCATAGCTCCATGAACCTCCCCATCGCCTGGCCGCCTGTCTGTTTATTGAACAATAACTTAAGGAGGGTATTTTGTGCACTTACTTTTTAAGAATTATATAATTTGGACACTGTCTTTAAAAAAAAAAAATCACTTCAAATGTGGGGGGGGGCATTGAAAATGAAATATGGAGCAGCAATTTATATTTGCCATTGATATTAAAGGAATAAAACATTTGAAACCCTTGTTTAGCTACCGATCACCTTGTCGTCTTTATTTGTGGTCCAAGGCACAATAGCCAGTGCAGTAATTGTATTTAAAGAGCAAATGAAGGTTTTAACTGAGGAACGCAGCCCCCCCGCCTGTTTCTCATACAGCAAATAATCGTTATGGTGAGGAGGTTTTTGATGGAAAGCCCCCGTTGGGCCATCCAGGCGGTTTTAGAGTAATCTGCTGGCCAAAGCCTGCGTTTGTATGATCACAGCCATCTGACTGCTGCTCAATACACACACACACACACACACACACACACACACACACACACACACACACACACACAGCTAGAGAAGAAGCTGTGTGGCTGCTGAGGGGGAGGGGAGCCATAGCAGAAGGCTTTTTCCCATCGTGGGACATTTCTATATGTTGTAATGTATAATAAATATAATGCCTAGGCGTAGATTAGTAACAGATTTGTTCCCCTCAAAAAAAATATTAAATACAACCCCCCCCTCCTCAAAAGACATAAAAATAACCATTCAGGGGGCTCAAACATGTAGGGGGGGGTTAAAGAACACTACAGGAGTGAGAAAAATAAAGAAGTGATGTCTTTTGGATCGATGTTTGTGGCTCTAACACGGTGTTATTCCCTGAGAGATGTGGTCAGATGATTCCTGAAAGCAGAACATCCTGAAACACAAGATTTACTCTTTCCTTCACATAAATGCACTGGCTGAACAGCAGCCAGCAATCAGATTCACTGTGTTCACTCAGAAGGAATCACTTCACATGGGGGGGGCACTTTTAATGACATGTTCCTAACTTGCCCTGTTGAAGCCTGTTGGGTGCTAACTCTAGCAGGAGGATACCTCAGAGGAGGCAGCACCGGTCTCGCTGCTGACACTTCTACACATTTAAAACCAGAGCTACACGTTGAAATCCACCGGAATGCTCCTTTAACAAATGGAAACGTGTAAAGATTACAACGGGCTGAGATAGAAAAGGAATTACGATGCCATTTGAATCTTCTTTTGATTTCACTTGTTTGACTTCTGACGTCACCTCTTCTTAATTTTTTTGTTCATAGGGATTTTATTATTTGTATTCATTTAGTTAATTTGATTTGTCTTAAAAATGTAATTATGAATTTGTTATTTATGAAAAAATACATTTTCAATTGCACTTTATTTGTCATTTGTCTTCCGCTCATTCTGTTAAATACATCCTGAGAAAATCATGTCGTCAACTTAAAAACCAGAATCATACTGAAGTGTAAGTTAGGGTTTAAGGTATTGTTACATCCCTATCCATCCATCCCTCCCTCCCTCCCTCCCTCCCTCCCTCCCTCCCTCCCTCCCTCCCTCCCTCCCTCCCTCCCTCCATCCATCCATCCCAGTGTTGGTAGAAGATAATCCCTCCATCCTACTGTAATACACGCCTTATGTTTAATCTGCACATGTAACAGGAGCCAGACGCTGCACAGCAGCTTAGCTGAGTGTGTTGTTGACATAACCTGCTGGTGTGTGTATGGGGATGTTGTGTAAGCAAGTGTGTTAGTTAGGGTCAGGGTCACGGTCCTTCTGACCCATGGCCTCCATGGTCAGATTAGTCAAAGTCCAGGAGCTTAACCTGCAGGACCTGCACACACTTTAGTTTGACCCCAGAGTCAGCACTGCCCTGATCAATCATTCACACACACACACACACACACACACACACCAAAGCATCACAATCAGCAAATACCATGTGTACCATGGAAACATAGAGGTAGTACATATAGAGATTCAATCACTTGTAGGCATCAAGTCACCAATGGAGAGCACATGATGACTGCCTCCAACCCCCCCCCCGACTGTCCTCACACACATGAAGGTTGAATGATGATGATTACAGTGAGCACAGCTGGTCGTTTGATGGTAGTAATGCTAATGCCATCAAACGTCTAACTGCTATTTTATACTCCATTTGGAATTATGTAAGTAAGTAAGTAAGTTAGCATCAAACACAACAAAGGCTGTCAGTTGAATGGTGTTTTGAGCTAACGTTAGCAATCAAACAATCATAGATAGCTACAACGTTTCTGAAATTATTTCCATCTTGATTACAATATGCAGAATTACTTAACGTTGCCTATTTATGTCTATTTATTTCTCTTTCTCTCCGTTAATCACCAGCGTCTGTACGGCATCAACAGAGGTCGCCATTGTTGTTCATGTGTGTAACTGGGAGTACAACGACCTGGTCCGAGTTCACGGGGAGTAAGTTACGGTTCGACTGGCGATCCAGGGCGCTTTCCCAGGTCCAAGGTTGTGAAAACAGGTTACGTGTTGCCTGGAACGCAGCATCATCAACACAAAGCCCTGATATATGTACTGCACGTGTGGGTGTTTGAGATAAAAGCAGCATTGTAGGGGTTGGGCTGGCTTGCCATTCAGGACTTTGATGGACAGGCGATGAAAACATTTAATCAGAATCTGATCTAACAGGAAGTCTATTCTGTGACTTCCTGTTCAGACTGCTTGAAATAGCTGGAAATCGTCCAACTTGACAGCAGGTTTTTGTCACCGCCCCCTGCTGCTGCCCCCTGCCCCCGTACACTTTACCTTATCCTGTTCCATATCCACATTCACATCCAAATTGAATTTGCATTTATCTGAGCCTCAATAGAAGCCCAGCGTGTGGCACCCTGTTACTGCAGGAAGTAGCTGAGTGACAACAGCCTTCCATCATCATCCTCCATCACAGCTGACAGCTCAGATCAAGAGATGGATATGAGAGAGAGTGTGTGAGTGTGTGTGCTTTGCATGTGTGTGTGTGTGCGCGCTTTGCATGTGTGTGTATATGCAAACAGATGGAGGAGATTGTCTGCATGCGGGAAATAAGAGGGATCCCGGGGGACCGGAGTACACATCAGACAAGATCAGTGCATCCAAGATAGAAGAAAGGCGAGGGAGCTGAGTGGCCTGGACGTGACACCTAGTGACGCGCTTCACAGAAGCCATTTAGTGAGTAACACCTGGCATATCAAAGCACCAAAGGGAAACCAGTTTCAAAGGAGCTGGGCCTCCATGGAGATCTGGGCATTTCTGAGTTATTAGATGCCGAAAGAAAATAATGCCACTCATTGATAGCCATAAACAGTAATGCAGTGTAATTTGCAGTACTGAATGCAATACATACATAATCAATCAAACTACATGAACAGAGTGGGACCACACTGTGTTGCTTAAAAAGCTCCGACTCATTGTGGTTGTTGTTCTGCAGTTGAAGTGTCCTATGCGCCATGCAGTGTGTGATGTATTTCACATCCTGCCAATAGATGCTTTTTTTATTTTGACATATAGGCTGACATGTGTAGTTAGTTTGTGAGTTAGACGAGATGTCTGTACGCCAGATATGAAGCTAAAGCCAGCTGCTGCTGAGTTTAGCATGAAGACTAGATGGGGGGGAAACAGCTGCTCAGGCTCCGTCCAAAGCACCTTTAAAGCTCAATTTTTATTCATTACATATTCATTATATCTGGCTTAATTTGTAAGTGTAATAATCCTTTCATGATGGACTGTTTCTCGATGAGAAGCAGGTGGTCCAGTAGTCGGGAAATACTGTGTCAACACAGAAAAGGTTGGACCATTTTGCATTTAAAGACACATTCAACGAACTCAAGCCTAGCTGTTTTGTGGGCTAAGACAATTAAACAGACATCCAGCATATTTTGATCGACATGACATAACAGCAGACAGTTGTACGTGGTCAACGTACAAAAGCCTTTATCTTGTGACTAGATCATGTGATGATTGAACAAGCAGTCGGCTGAGTGTCAGCTGTAATCGGAGAACTGTTCCAAAGCCAAAAGCTGTAGTAAGTGAGCTTTAGAGGCACTGGTAGGTGGATTTAATTTAAAGTGTTTCCTAAGATGAGCCAATCGGCTGCCGGTGGATGTGCAGTGGACATGACACATGTCTTTGGTGTGGGAGACCGGGGTTCAATTCCCACTGTGATACATACACCAATGTGTCCCTGAACAAGACACTTAACCCCTTGTTGCTCTGAAGGCGTGTGACCTCTGAGATGTGTAGGAATGGTAAGTTGCTTTGGATAAAAAGACGGGGAATGCAATGTAATACACATTGGACGGACATAAGAGTGGAATCACTTTCTCTACCAATGGCAGGAAAGCAAAACAAGCTCAAAATGTGAAATCATCCTTTTACTGTAATATCTTAAATATGGTTGTGAAAATAGTTATACTCTCTTCACATGATAACTATGGACAAATAGGACAGTCAATGACATGGAATCAGATTTATTGCCAAATTAGGTTTTCACTTGCATGGGATTTGCCTTGGTGTGCCAATGAAAATGGAATACACAATACACAATGGAGAAAAGTACTGCTAAAGGTAAGTACAAAATACAGGATATAAATATTATTATCCAAAAATGAAAAAGATGCCAAGAAGAAACTGTTTTAGTTGCTTGATGTTTTGTAGCTGATGAACTGAGGCCTCCTGCCAGAGAGGAGGGGTTCCAAAGGTTTGTGTCCGAGGGACGACAGATTGCAGCCAATCACCTTCTCAGCAGAACTGTAGTATTGTTCACTATAGGTTTTCATATTGCTACTTTCCTTCTTAGTTTTTTACATCTGTGATGATAAACTTTAATGTTGGCTCTGTTCCATTCGAGCCCCAGTAAGCCATGCCAGTGAACCATTATGCACAATAAAAAAAGGGCCCTGAAGCAGACTGAAATAAATGGAATGCAGCCATTGTTAGTCTGGGGTTACCCTACTGTGACACGTCAACATGTCTGCTGTTAAAATGGTTATTGGATTGCTCTTTGTGTTTTTCCTCATTATACTGATGGATATTATATGTTAGAGGTTGCTTTTCATTGCTTTTCGCCCATTCCACCATTTGCCATTGCCACAAGCCCTTCCTTTCTGTTTCTGCTGGGAGAACAGCGACCTCTTCCTGTTTTTTGTTGTAAAACACCCCCGCATATTTCCTCTGACATCCAACTAGTGGCACTGTCTGCATGCAAATGGCAGTGTAGGGACAGCTCAGGGCTGCCAGCTGTGGTCTTGTTTGGGTACAGTCATTACACTGTGGTCGGAGTATCGATGAACATTGCACATCTCCACTGAAGGTGTGCATGTTTCTGCTGTAAAGCCAGCAGGTCTCTACTGCAGCTGATGGGAAACTGAGTCAATGTGGATCTGACGGCACGTATCACTTTACTGAGTGATATGATGCTTTCAGTAGAATCAATTCAATAAAGGTGGCGTCTGTCCTGTTACTGTGCTGTTTGGTAATTATAAGGGTGGGGGTGGGGTGGGGGTGGGGGTTGAGCCAGACATATAATGATAGAAATCGGACAGTTCTAACTAACCCTCTTTCTTAAATAGGGCTTTCTGTTGCACACACACACACATGCACACACGCACACGCACACACACACACACACACACACACACGCACACACACAGTCTCTCTGCATCAGGGATGCTTTCTGTCTTGATGATCTCACCTGTAAGCTGAGACCTGAGGTGTGTGTGTGTTGGTGTGTGATCAGTGGGGCAGTGGTGCCCTGCAGCTTCACATCCCGAGAGACCTGGAGGCCGCTGCCCGCTAGGCTCAAATGTCCACATTATATGTCCACAGTCCTTTGCACAATTCTACACTAAGAGAGGTGTTTGTTATTTAACCTACCGTCAATTAAATTCAATTTTATTAATTAAATTATATTTCTGTGTAAAATCACAACAGGAGTTATCTCAGGACACTTTACAGATGGAGAAGGTCTAGACCACTCTCTATAATTTACAAAGACCCAACAATTCCCTCCCAAGAGCAAGCATTTGGTGCGACAGTGGCGATCTGCCGGGTGGGACGCAGATACAAATATACAGAAATATGATTCAGAATAATTATAGCAGTTGAACAGTGGCGAATATAGTAACAATATGGATAATACAACTATCAGGGCAGGATGTAGCAGGGCGTAGCAGTGCAGGACGTAGCAGTGCAGGGCGTAGCAGGGCGTAGCAGGGCGTAGCAGTGCAGGGCGTAGCAGGGCGTCAAGCAGGACCACGGCTGCAGCTGCCACCCCAATCCAAGGAAATGTGCAAGGCGAGAAAGCGTGAGGACTCCGCAGCACAAGACATCATGGGACATCAGTGATCAACACCTCTCTGAAACAGTCTGAACAGAAACTGGACATTCATGAAGGGATGGTCTAGTGCAGGACTGTTGTATGCTATAATGTGCTAGAATTATTATGTATCCTATTTATGTATATCTGTATCTGTGTCTCTGTGTCCCATCCAGCAGTGGCAGATGTTGTTTTTCCTCGCCACCAAAGGCTTGCTCCTGGGGAGGAATTGTTGGGTCTTATAGAGCGTGGTCTAGACCTTCTCTAGGTGTAAAGTGTCCTGAGATAACCTCTGCTATGATTTCCGACTATAAATAACATTGGACTGAATTAGTTTGAGCTAGGGGTCCCCAATAAAGTGGCTACTGAGTCTATATATGCAAGTGAAGGCGATGACCTTAGTGCTCGGCATCAGCTCTGCTGCTCAGCTGAAGGACCACTGATGTGTTAGCATCCCTTAGTGGTTAACATGTGTAAGTAAAAATCAAAAAGACTTGCCAGTGTCATCTATCTACCATGTTGACATTGTTTGGATTTCTAAATACTTTGATATAGATATTGACATGGTATTCTAATGAACACTGACTATGTGCAGTAAAAGAAGAAGAGATTGGAGCACGCTTGATGAAGGTAAATTATGTGGATAGACAAGAATTCAAGACCGATGTAATAATTAGTAATAGATATGTTGTTGCTGTGTAAACGCTTTTCTCCTAATAGGTATTCTTGTATGAAGAATAAATATTTTCCACTTTTCCCATAAAAAAAGCATTCATATTGCAAAGATGAAATATAAAATAGGTTTGAGTTCTAGCCTTTGTAGAAGTAGTATGAACAGAAAAGGTCCGAGGTGATTTAGGATGACTTGGCTGTGGTTGGGCTGCCAGACAGGAGCTCCTGGTGTAGGGTTGGAGGTGGGGGGCTGCAGTCGTGTGTGTGTGTGTGTGTGTGTGTGTGTGTGTGTGTGTGTGTGTGTGTGTGTGCGTACGTGTGTGTGTGTGTGCGTATATGTGTGTGTGTGCGTATATGTGTGTGTGTGTGTGTGTGTGTGTGCGTGTGTGTGTGTGTGTGTGTGCATTTGGCGTGTGTGTGCGTGCGTGCGTGTGTGTGTGTGTGTGCATTGGGCGTGTGTGTGTGTGTGTGCCAGTGTGCGTTTGTGTGTGTGCGTGCGTGTGTGTGTGTGTGTGTGCATTGGGCGTGTGCGAGTGTGCGTGTGTGTGTGTGTGTGTGTGTGTGTGTGTGTGTGCATTGGGCGTGTGTGTGTGTGTGTGTGTGAGTGTGCGTGTTTGTGTGTGTGTGTGTGTGTGTGTGTGTGCATTGGGCGTGTGCGAGTGTGCGTGTGTGTGTGTGTGTGTGTGTGTGTGTGTGTGTGTGTGCATTGGGCGTGGTCTTTCTCCAGCCTCCAGTCTGGATCAGGACCAAGGCCAGCGACAGCTCTGCGCAGCGACCACAGACATGACTCCTAACCAACGGAGACTGATTGTGTGGCCGTGGCTCACTCTGGATCAGGACTCTGGCTGTATACATATCATACATTGGGATATAATGTTATTAATCATCCAGAAATTCAACATCTAACCAACGCTGCTTGTCAGCTTTACACACATTTTAAGGGACCATTTACATAGGGCCTGTAGTTCTAGTGATCTAAGTTCTATGGGGAAAGCGAGGTAAATATACAGGCTGTTGGAGGTTGTATTGACTTATAATATGCTTCTCATTTATAGGCTATAATTACATGTGTTTTGCTGCAATATGACCGTGACCGACAGGAGGTCACCAATCCATCACTGATGTTTCCGAGTGCCAGGGCTGCAGATGAGACTGCGATGATGTGGGAGCGCAGGAACCAGGCCACTATAATGAGTCTCATCCAGTATTCCGATGCTGCGGAGGACGGGACGATAAGGGCGGCTGGATGCACACTGCAGCACCAAAAACACACCCTGGCGCACTATGCATCGATCTCATTTGCCATTCTGCTGGGACAGCAAAGAAAAACTGCAATGACAGTGGACAGTATAGACTAAGGTAACACGAGACAGTCCAGTACAGGGAAAATGAGATTACACGTGACTTAAATATGATGTGATTGCATTTGCATATCATCCAGTCAGAACATGACAGGATGTCGTGAGTTACAACTTCATGAAAGTGACGTGCAATAAGCTCTCGGGTCAAAAAGGCTACAATGAAGCCCCCGATACAGAACGTGATCTTCTTTTAGAGTAGTTAGAAAAGAGGAGCTGCATGAGCGGGTTCGTGTCCCCCCAGAGGGTGGAGGCTTTCTGCTAAAGCTTGCAGGTTTCCCCTCAACTTCTGTTGTCCCTGCGTCAAATGACGCGCCGGCGTCTTCACTATAAAAGCACCTGTCCGGGCCAGGCTTCACTCGCATCTCACTTTCTCTCTCTCGCTCAAACACTCGCCCTCACACACTCCTAAAACTCCACACACACTCTCTCTCTCTCTCTCTCTCTCTCTCTCTCTCTCTCTGTCTCTCTTTCCCGAACAGGACAGTCGGACCGGCCAAGGGAAACATGAGTTACTCCAGCGACATTTACAGCAGCAGCTCCTACCGGAAGATCTTCGGAGATGCCCCCCGGTCCGGCCGAGTGGGTCTGGGCAGCAGCAGCAGCCCGTCCCGCCTGCACTCTGCCTCTGCGGGATACCGCAGCAGCCACCGCAACTACGGCCCCCCTTCCGTCATGTCCTCTACCACTTACCGCAGGACAGCGGCTCCCGGCCGCGTCTTCTCCTCCATGCCGGACTCCGCGATGGACCTGACCCAGTCCACCGCGGTCACCAACGAGCTCAAGATCATCCGCACCAACGAGAAGGAGCAGCTGCAGGGCCTCAACGACCGCTTCGTGTCCTTCATCGAGAAGGTGCACAACCTAGAGCAGCAGAACAAGGTCCTGGAGGCGGAGGTGGGCATGCTGCGCCAGCGCCACAACGAGCCCTCGCGCCTCCACGAGCTCTACGAGCAGGAGATCCGCGAGCTGCGGGCGCGCGTAGAGGAGCTTACGCACGAGAGGAGCCAGATGCACGTGGACTGCGTTCAGATGAACGACACGCTGGAGCGCGTGCGGGAGAAGCTGGAGGAGGAGACCAAGTTGCGCGAGGAGGCCGAGAACACCTTGAAGGGCTACCGAAAGGACGTGGACGACGCCACCCTGTCGCGCCTGGAGCTGGAGAAGAAAGTGGAGTCGCTGCTGGACGAGATCGCCTTTCTCAGGAAAGTCCACGAGGAGGAGCTGCAGGAGCTGCAGGCGTCTCTTCAGGCCACTCAGGTAGCGCACACCCCCCACTGGGGGCTGGGGACCATGCACGGCCAGGTGGTGCTTTGGGCCACTTTTTAGTTTTCAATGTCACACTGCCACAAACACTGCAATACTCCTCAATCCTTATGGTTTTCACTTTTCACATCCATACGCCAGCATATGACTGTAATATTGCTACAGGAAGTGAGGCTGTACAGTGACACATCAATCTTCATGGGAGGTTACACCGCAAATAGAATCACCACTTCAAATATTGATTTGTTAGAAATTAGTCTACACATACACCTGTAATAGGCTGTAGTCAAACACTACAACTAGTTATAAGTTATAGATTTCCCAAACAACCTGCTACTCCAATAGAATTACAGTCATTATTATTGGTAAAGTATGAGAGTCATTTTTTCTGTAATCCTAACTTTATGTGTCCTCCTCAAACTGAACATTGCGCACTGGATAATTGATGGCACTGCAGTCCCCCCCCCCCCGTGGGTCTCCAGCGTCCTGTATGAATGATAACTTTAAGATGTCTTGTGCTAAAGACCGGTTTGTGCAATAGTACGTCGTAGAAGTGCTCTCACTGTGGGAATATTATATGAGGGTTATATTATTATTATTATTATTATTATGTGCGTATTACGTCACAGAGCTACCTCTTCAAATATTAATGCGCTTAGTGCAACGAGGTCAATATGAACTTTGAGGACGTTGTTAGCTAGCGAATTTTGGGCCCGCTAAATCTTAGTTTGCGGGGGCTGCGGAGAAATAGCGCATAGTCCAGGGGTGTGGTCGTCCCAAAGGGGCAGCAGACAGGACAGCTTCTGTGACGTGTGTTGGTGTACATGTCCAGATAAACTCCTTTAACAGTGAAATCCTGTCCTGTTGGTGGGCCCTGGGCGGCTGTGGAAGTTGGAGCTGCTTTCATTAACAAACCCACCACTGTAGATTTGTGTAAAATAAATATTAAAGCTGCTTTATGTGTGGGACAGTAATCTAGTTCATTAGGTTGCAGGTGGAGAAAACGAAAAAGAAGAAGAACATAGACATAGAACTGAATGAAACGCTCACTGACACTTTGAGCATTAATCTGTCCAATGGCTGTGCTGTAGTTTAAGTCATGTTGCTGGCTAGATTTCTCCAGGGTATTATTGCCATGTAAGCTATTGACAGCAGAGAAGCCTGAGTCAGCAGTCCTGCAGCAGCACATCAGCACACTGCTCACCTTTTCCATATATGTAGGCTGAATTTCATTAGCCCGTTACAGTCTAACGACAGTGCAGAAAGTAGTGGGAAGTGGCATCTATCTGCCGGCAGCTTATACATTTCTGAGTTTGCATTATATAAAAAGTGCATGAAAGGTCTCATGACATGGTTTATATAGACCTTAGTGGTCCCCTAATACTGTATCTGAAGTCTCTTTTATATAGACCTTAGTGGTCCCTAATACTGTATCTGAAGTCTCTTTATATAGACCTTAGTGTTCCCCTAATACTGTATCTGAAGTCTCTTTTATATAGACCTTAGTGGTCCCTAATACTGTATTTGAAGTCTCTTTATATAGACCTTAGTGGTCCCCTAATACTGTAATTGAAGTCTCTTTTATATAGACCTTAGTGGTCCCTAATACTGTATCTGAAGTCTCTTTATATAGACCTTAGTGGTCCCCTAATACTGTATCTGAAGTCTCTTTTATATAGACCTTAGTGGTCCCCTAATACTGTATCTGAAGTCTCTTTTATATAGACCTCAGTGGTCCCCTAATACTGTATCTGTAGTCTCTTTTATATAGATCTTAGTGGTCCCTAATACTGTATCTGTAGTCTCTTTTATATAGATCTTAGTGGTCCCTAATACTGTATCTGAAGTCTCTTTTATATAGACCTTAGTGGTCCCCTAATACTGTATCTGAAGTCTCTTTATATAGACCTTAGTGGTCCCCTAATACTGTATCTGAAGTCTCTTTTATATAGACCTTAGTGGTCCCCTAATACTGTATCTGAAGTCTCTTTTATATAGACCTTAGTTGTCCCTAATACTGTATCTGAAGTCTCTTTTATATAGACCTTAGTGGTCCCCTAATACTGTATCTGAAGTCTCTTTCCCAAAATCCAGCCTTGGTCCAGAATTCCAGCCACTAGAGCCAGTCCCACAATGAGCTTTCCTCAGTATGTGCCATTTCTGAGTCTGTAGCTTTTGAGGAAGAGGAGGTGGGGGGCAAGGTGGAGGCTGGGGTGTGGCCTTGACCAACTGCCACTTTGCTCGTTTGAAAGCCATGATGTCTCTTTCTCATGGGGGGGCCAAATTTACTGGGCGGGCAAAGCAGAGAAAGGGGAGGTAACCTTTCCCCTTATGACCTCATAAGGAGCAAGATTCTGAGCTTTCATTTTCTCAAAGGCAGAGCAGGATACCCAGGGCTCGGTTTACACCTATCACCATTTCTAGCCCCTGGGGGACCATAGGCAGGCTGGGGGAATGTGTATTAATGTTAAAAAAATCATAAAGTGGCATTTTCATGCCATGGGACCTTTAAGATATATTACAGAGATTCCAACATCATCATTATTTTTATCAGACTGGTCAGTTCATTGGCTATAGGAAGTCCAGTGTGTTACCGTCTCTAAAGAATGACTCCTGATCAAGGAACAGACACAAATAAAGTGAACTGCCCAATATGGTTTATCATGGTATAAACTTCAAATAATACATAAGTATACTCACATACATATTGTGTGTATGCCTTAAAAATATAAGGATTATTGATACAGTAACTAAAGTGGCACTGCATCCATTTATAGACGTTTAAACCTACTAACAACGAGCACTCATATTATAAAACGCCTTTCTGTTTCCCCCCCGCTCCTACATCCAGGTGTCAGTGGAGATGGACATGAGCAAACCGGACCTGACTGCCGCCCTGAAGGACATCCGGGCTCAGTATGAGAACCTGTCATCCAGGAACCAGGCCCAGGCAGAAGACTGGTACCGCTCCAAGTTTGCTAGCGTGACTGAAGCGGCTGCGCGCAACCAGGACGCCATCAAGCACTCAAAGGAGGAGCTGAGCGAGTACCGCCGGCAGGTGCAGTCCCGCACCCTGGAGATCGAGTCCCTCAGGGGCCACAACGAGGCCCTGGAGAGGCAGATTGCCGAGATGGAGGATCGCCATAACAATGAAATTGGAGAGATGCAGGTACCTTGATGACCAGTGGTGAGAGTGAGAGGTTTCAACGTGTTTTATGACTTGATTAACCTTTATTCAAGCAGGGTAAGGGAGACCTTCTCTCGGGGGACCTGGCCAAGATGGTAGCATAAAACAGGCAAAAATCACACATCAGATAGATCAATACAAAAAACTGCTAATGCCAGCAATAGCAATGTGCTTCATGAGACTAAAGTAGGCTAGTGACAGAGACATTAACAATGGGGACACACCACATCATTTACAATAGTCTTCAATTCTGAGAGACATATCAGACACGTCAATTCAAGTCTCAGGGTACATATAATTACATATATAATATAATTACACAACTGTCTTTTATAAATCATTTCATATTAAAAATGAACGCACTCCTTGTTAAGTGTGACAAGACAAAAGGGAAAATCCTACTTAAATGTTTATTCATATGTGTGTGTGTGTGTGTGTGTGTGTGTGTGTGTGTAGGATACCATTCAGGAACTGGAGGCTGCCCTGCGCAGCACCAAAGGAGAAATGTCCCGTCACCTGCATGAATACCAGGACCTGCTGAATGTCAAGATGGCACTGGACATTGAGATCGCTGCCTACAGGTTGGCTACGTCACAAATGTGTTAGCTTTACCTTGTACAATTCATGCCCTCAAAGCTTGCTTATTTTAAACATGTATTAAGTAAAAAAACAATAGTTATAATTGTATTTTGCATTTTTTCGGAGTTCAGTGGTTGGAATACTGAAACCTTACAGGTCAACAAGGTAGGGCAGTCTAGCAAAACACTTTTTTTTTTTTTTAGATTTTCAGTTGACATTATCTTTACACACTTACACAGTGTCTAAGAAAATACAGTTAATAATACAAAACGTTTCACTTTTCCACTCCAACATTTATTCTAGGAATTAAACTCTTGCAGCGTTTTTAAGATGCAATGTCCCCAGTAGCTGCATGTCATACCCCTCGCTCTCTTAGTTCTACACATTAAACTGTGGTAAATTGTGGTTTAAAAAGCATTAACAATAGTAGCTTTCATGCAAATGGATCAGGTGCTCCCCCACTGCAATAAGGTAGATGACTGGAAGTGATACGAAGTGAAACCTTACAATAATCTAACTCAGCAAACATAATGTTTTAGGAAGAAATAGCAAAACAGACAGCAGAGGTGTTGCCACTGATACTCCAGTGACATTAGATCCTTCAGGAGAGATACACTGAGATAATTATAGCACTGGAACCAGACTGGAGGCCACGTCATCTCTCTCTCTCTCTCTCTCTCTCTCTCTCTCTCTCTCTCTCTCTCTCTCTCTCTCTGTCTGTGCAGGAAGCTGCTGGAAGGCGAGGAGTGCCGCCTCAGCTCCATCGGCGGAGCCATGGTCCAGTCTGGCTACCAGGGCTTCTCCTACATGTCGGCCCGCAGCTACACCCTCGGAGCCTACCGGAAGGCTGAAGCCAAGCCCGAGGAAGAGGAGGAGGCCGCGGAGGAGGAGGGCGAGGAGGGAGAGGAGAACGAAGAGGAGGGAGAAGATGGAGAGGAGGTAGAAGAGGGAGAGGATGGAGATGACCAGGAGGAGAGGAGGGAGGGAGAGGGAGGAGGAGGAGGAGGAGGAGGAGGAGGAGGAGGAGGAGAAGCAGAAAGAGAAGGAGAAAGAGAAGGAGAAGGAGAAAAAGAAGGAGAGCCCCACCGGCAAGACCAGCAAGAGCTAAACTGCTTATTCCGACATCATTATCTTCATCATCATTATCAATAACACATTCCTCATCCCACCAATCACATGTATGGATCCGGTCATTGTTCACATCATCTCGGTCACACACAGATGCCTCACACCTACTGTCTCTGTCCGCGCTGTCATGCAGAATGATTAGTTCAACCTACAGTAGATGAAGGAGAAGGAGCTTTAGAAGGAATAGATGTATTACAATGGCACAAGAGTTTAAGTCATACACATTCTCTGCAGAGGTCGTCATGGTTTTACATCACGCAAGCGCAGATGGACGTGGAGAAAGCTAGCATGATGCCACAAGGTCATTTAAGTTTAAAACGGGATGATTTTTTCCTCACATGAGCAACAGTGAATGTGCCATTGATGATCAACAGCAAACGTAACACTGTATCAGCACACAGACCTTAAGACAAACGCACAGTAACAGAGTAACAGCCAGTCCAACTTTTACGGTGCTATTTGATTTTTACATATAAAAGTTGGGGAGTACTGAAGGTTAAAGATTGTATCACAGACCCAAAGCTCTACCAGCTCATTCCTGATTGTACACACTCCGCACAACCGGTGAATGATTTTCACTCCCGTCTTTCTTCCACATCTTTCAATGACTCTCTAGTTCTGCATCTCATCCCACCATGACACATGGAAATGTACCACTTACCATTTAAGACCTTTTTTTTCATTATCTTGAGTACACTGCAGTGTCACAGCACGGCCATTATGGCAACTTGGAGCTGAGAAAAACTATATATAAATGTGTTGGGGTATGCTGGTATTTCCACTAGATGGAAAGGAGGAGTGCTGCAGCTTCTCCATGAGGTAGTGCATCTTTAGGAATGAAAAATGTAGAGTTTAAATTGCCGCTATATATATATATATATATATATATAGGTATATATTTTTTAATCTTTGATTGATTCATTTGTCAATACATACATCAGCCATCTCACCAGTTAGTTTGACATTACTATAAGTCTTCTTCCTTAATTTCTTTCCTAACATGTTGCATAGTACGTCAGATAAACCAATCTGTTTACTTTCTCCTCATACTAATGTAGTGGTGCTTCTGTTTAATTTAGCTGGATGAAGGAAACAAGGAAGCAGGTAATGGCTGTCAGTGTCAGGCAGCTGAGGATGACACCGACAGCCCTCAGCTCCGACTGATAGTGGCAGGTGGGGCAGATGCCACAGGGGTCTTGGCTATATGGTACAGATAAGGGCTATTTCATCATCAACTCATTATACCCCTTTGTTCTGAACTGTTTTGTTTCCCTGATGTTCATCAGTTCAGATTTTATTTTTTGACAAATGAATCAATCAACGGGCATGAATGCATGGCCTGACTCTTGAATATCTGCTGGATGGGATAGATTCTTTGCTTGTTGTGTGTTCAATTAAAAAAACTTGCCTTAACCATGACTGAAAGTTAAAATAAAACATGTTTTCACATCCATCTCACTTGTTTGTGGTGAGGCTGAGGAGTACTGACGCGTTCCAGACCTCTGCTGTACAACTGTGACTTTACCTGCTGCTATCTCATGCAGTGATATTCCTCTCAAAGCCAAATAAAGACATTTATTAACCAAGCATTCACTTCATCGTGTCTTTAATGTCACATTAGGAAGGACACTTTAAATTATATATAATATTCTTCCACTGCTATAAGGTAGTCTACATAATATAAAAAATCAAGCAAATTGACACAGTGAATTCATCGATTTTTGAAATACAATTTTTTTATTTGACAAATGTTAATATGTAATAATATGCATTTGATAAGAAATAGCATGATACTGTGAAAAACATTTAGCTGTGAATGACATTTTACAACATAATAATTTGAATGTTAATGTGTGAATGTTGAGCAAGTGTTAGCAAGTCAAATAAAGGGTAAAGTATGTAGTAGTGGATTCTATTTGGATGCAGGGTTGTACACATTAAACAGGTGAAAAGGTTGCTAAACTCAGGGGAGAAATAAGGGCTTAGGACAGAGCACTTTGGACCGAGGAGTAGAGGAGCGTTTGAATAAGAGACATGACATGCAGCCCAGGTAGGGATGGGTAGGTTGGGAGGGGGAGGGGAACTCTGGCTGGCACGGCTGATGGCAGTGCTAAAGCCACGCCGGTGGGCCGGGTTGGAACACTTGCATGCTGGAAGTCATCGGGTGACAGATCCAAGAATTCGATAAAAGAATCGATTGATGGAAACATTTTGAAATGATCCTTCAATGTGGTTTTCAAAATCGCATTATACCTTTAGTGCATAACATTTTCATATTAATGAACATCTGTTACATTGGTAACGTTGGTGCGCAATCACGGAAGGCTTGCACCATGTGGACTCGCTGACAGTGTTGTTGTCGTTACTTAGAATTCCTCACGGGGTCGACAAAAACTACGCACTATAGCTTTAACTAGAAATTATGAATATTCTTAATTGATATAATGTTGTATTTGAGAAGGAGTGAAATTTCAATTTGTCCAAACTTAATAGAGTTAAATGAATAAAGAAACGTGTCAGCTTGACGGCGTTTTAATTTTTATGTAATGTTTTTCTCATTTATCAAGGACAGTTGTATTATAGGATTCTTCCCGGGTTGCCTTCTTAAAGTACAAATAGTCAAGCCAGCAAAACTACCAAAAAATTAGTCCACAGACGTCCTTGTGTGTTGGTAGATCTGAAACTGCTAAATGGAATTTAACCATTTTTCTTTTTTTAATTTGCACCTTTGCTTTTCCTGCTGCATTATGTCAAAATGGCTTCTGTGGAATTGATACATCAGTAGGCACGCATGTCTGCATCAGTAATGCCTTGTTCAAAGGCACCTTGACAGTATTTCATATTGGAAGAAGTGTCCACTAATATTACTTTAATAACACACACAGAAGTAATACAAACTGCCTACTTCCAGTCACAAGCCTGGCTGCCTGCATCCCTAAGCTTCAGGATGTAGTAGTATAGGCCTTTCGTTAATGGGCGGGGTTGCAGGATGTCTGCTGGGTGTTGCTATCTGCTCATCTCAGCTTCAGCCTGCCTGCACCCAGAGGTGAAATATGGGGCCGGCTAAGATGGATGGCAGCTGCCATCGCTGGCCCCCCAGCACAGCTGTCACCAGCAAGAACTTCATCACAGCCTGAGACTGTATGTTTGCCTGCTCACACACGGTGTGTGTGTGTGTGTGTGTGTGTGTGTGTGTGTGTGTGTGAGTGTGTGTGTGGGAGGGAGGGAGAATCAGCTCAGTGGCAAAAACATTATCAGCACTAACAGACAATCAATAAAACTGCCAGAAAAGCAGAGGGAAGTAGCACGGACAATGTTTTTAACTAGAGTATTAGATGAAAAGGAACAATCTTGAGTTTCAGGAAAGAAAATGCAATGTGATACAACACAGTAAAGAAATGGAGTTAATTTGTTAACTAAGGTTCGGGAGCAGGGCCACGCCTAAACCACACCTCTAATCACCAGACAAAACTACATATACCGTGCGCATGCACAGCCATGCTTGTGTCTCTGATTGCTTGACCCCCCTCCCTTTCCCTCTCCTTCATCCATCTTCCCCCTCTTCCCTTCCTGCTGCTCATCTCTCTCATGTCTCTTCTAGGTACCGTCTGGGGGTCTGTAGACTATTCAGGCAAAAACTGCTTATGAGACGGATCCCCCACCCTGAGTCTCTTCCACCCGGTCATCATACATCCTCCCAGACCAGCCATTGGACGACATCCACATCAATTTTGCACATTCATAATGTTCATCTGCACATTCATATTGTTCATTAAATCTTTAACTAACACATGGTTGTGGCGTGGTCCATGCTAGTGAAAATGCTTATCTGGAGGGGCATGGGGCAATCAATAAGAAGTTAGACGTTATTTAAGTCAGATCACCATATACTGCACAGAGAGAAGAATATGGATTTACACTGTGTGTAAGCAATACTTTATTGAGGAGAAACATTGAGTCTACCTGCATATTTGCCTCTTTTAGTATATTTCTATCTTAATATCATGGTGCCAGATCTACACCACTCTCATATCTGTCTGTTAATATGACCATCTAGCATGTCACAACAAAGTAGGAGATGCACGCCAAACTCACATTGCTAACAAAGTAAACTAAAATGCAAAAGGGAAGAGGACAATGTGGTGTGTGTATCATGAATGTCGTCAATGTTAACAAAAGAAGCAACGCAACGGGAACAAACTGAGGTTGATATAGGGTGAAGGTAAAGACCAACAGGCCTCTGGGCAGGCGGGGTTCAGCAGCTTCTGAACACTGGCCAAGTGGACCCAACAGGATCTGGGCTTGGGACATGGTCCACTGTGGTCCACTGTGGAGCAGCCAAAACAGGAGCATTACAAATAAGGGCTTTAACATTCTCAAAAGCCTCCTGGCACTCTGAGGACCAAACAGATCTGTGAGGGGTGCAACTAGTCCTAGACTTCCTGGTCCTGGGCGGAGCATAATCAGCAATAGCCTGCACTTTTGCACACTCAAGACACAGTCTGCCTTGCCCCACCACACGACACAAATAACAAACAGTGGCCTCCGCAATTTTGCACTTGGCAAGTTTAAAGGTCCCATGGCAAGAAAATGTCACTTTATGAGGTTTTATAAAATTAATATGAGTTCCCCCAGCCTACTGGGGGGCAGTGACTAGAAATGGTGATAGGTGTAAACCGAGCCCTGGGTATCCTGCTCTGCCTTTGAGAAAATGAAAGCTCAGATGGGCCGATCTGGAATCTTGCTCCTTATGAGGTCATAAGCCTTGCTTGGAGCCTTGCTTCTGTGTACTGTGTAAATGTCTCTAAGTTTGGCTTACAACTTCCTTGTTGTGGCCTGCAAGGCGGTTATAACATGTTGGGGGCTCTTCCGTGATTGAGATTGGTTTCATGAGCGGCTCACAGGCCACGACACGTGGCCACCAAAACTGGGTGTAACAGGTGCCAGGTGTTTCCAGTTACCTTGTAAGCACCTTTGTCTTCACAAGGCCACAGACCTAAAAAATATACACAAACACACACATTACACAACAAGTAACAAGTCTGTTAAATATGAAGCTACAGCGAGCAGAACAGGTGGCCTGCCTCTGCCCAAGCGTCAGTGTTGCAGTACTCAAGACCGTTCTTGACCACAGCTTCAGGGATATTGCTAAATTGCCTGTGTATCGTCTGATTTATGTGTTAAGCCTCATGTTGTCCTCGGATATATCAATATTCTTTTTAATTACCCAATTGTAAATACCCAAAATAACATGATTGATTCCACACAACGCTCTTTGGCAAGCCCAAATCTCTACTTTCATTAATTTTGGAGTGTCTTATTCAATTTTATAGCATTTGAAAAAAGGATGTAAGTGTTTTTGAAATAGTATTGAGTAAAAGTTGACATATTCTAGTCTGTGATTATCCATCAACATCCATTCCTTTAATTTTAGTCTAAATTATTCCTAATTTCTGCTTTTGTAACTCAAACATTAGGTATAATTTCCTATAATTGAGGTTTTTGACCATAAATTCCAAAAATAACTGTAAAACTAAAGTTGCAAAATGTAAAACATGTTACATGGTGTTGAAAACATCAAACAAAGTGACAAATATTGAATAAAAGTGTCAGAAGTGTTGATAAAAGGGACAAAAACGTAAAAAAAATATTAAAAACACCGATAAAAAGCATCAACATAAGTATTGCTTTTCAATTTTGACGCAATTAAATTTTCCTGCTTCTCATGCAATCGATGACTTGACTCAATTTAAGTGTAAGTGATGCTAGGGAAGCTAGCTAGCTAAAGTTATCACTCCTCTGTACCAAAACTCTCCATAAATCTCTTCACCCCTCACCCAAAGGGATTTAGCAAATATTAGCTATACATATTAGCGAGTTGTGTATATATTACACGTTTCAGTTGTTTGGTCTGGTCTTGGTCTCGTCTCAACCCCTCAAAGTCTTGGTTTGTCTCGGTCTCGATGCACTCTGGTCTTGGTAATGACTTGGTCTTGGTTAAGGTGGATCTTGACCACAACACTGCCAAGCGTGATAAAATTCACTAAAGGGTTTTTTTGGTGGGGGTGCCATACTATTTCCTGATGTCTTGTTGTTACCATTAGGTTATTATTATTATTGTATAAAGGTCCCTGAAGCTGCTCAAGCCCTCTCTGGACTCAGTGTGATCGATGCTCTGATCTTTTGGCCGTGACACCAGGAGAGTTATGACTCAGCATGCACCTCTGTGATGGAGACAAGGAGCTCGTCAGAGGGCAGATTTATTGTAAGTACAAGAATCTGATCAATCCCACAGCTCTGTGGGTCTGTGGCCCGCCGCTGGCCGGGCCCGAGCGTCGTCCTTGAATTTGCCGTGCAGCTGCCATGTTCGTGCTGCACTCTGATGTCAGCACATTCTGTTGTTGTGGAGGTGCATACATAATTGACCTGCTCTCCTCCTCCACTGCCCTCCCGAGACCATTCAAGATAAAGCAATGAATACTGAACCTCAGCATTTAGCACACCCCTTCCTTGTTACTGTTGCTGGGAGTCCACAAGCACGTAATGACTTTTCCTCCTTTAAGTGAGTTAAACACAGAGATACAGGCCAACTTACTCTACTATGCCCTTGTTATAGCAAGTGCTGACATCCTGAGTGGACACTTAGTTGGCTTGGTGGTTCTGGGGGTTTCTGGAACATTCTTCAGTAAATTGAATGTTTTACTGCTTTCAGTTTATAAAAACTAGGAATTCACTTTAAATTTAGCACTGGAGAAAGCTGCATTCTGTCGGGCCTTTTATTAGTCCCCAGCCCATTTTCAGTTCAATGTTCACTCTCTTCATTCTCTGTCTCGTTTCCATGTCTCTTTGAATCCTCCTGTCTCTCTGTGTCTCTGTGTCTCCCTCTCTCCCCCCTCTCTCTCCCTGTAACTCCAGGGCTATATATAGACTTCTGCATTGCAGATGTCCCAGAGCCCTGCAGTTCTGGAGGAGCCGCTGAGGAGTCCCAGCCAAAATTTCAGCTGGCTGCCTGACACACACACGCACGCACGCACGCACGCACGCACGCACACACACACACACACACACACACACACACACACACACACACACACACACACACACACACAAAGCCCAGGTGACCAAAACAGCAGAGTTACTGTGCACCACAGGATGGGACAGCTACAGCATGACAGGACTCTACACAGCAGCAGTGTATGTGCAGCAGGCTGTGTAGCAGCAACGTCCAAGGCATCACACTGCAGCAAGGATGAAGTGCCCCCACAGAATAGAGTCAAAAGCACTGCAGTCCTAGTCCTTGGGTGGGTGGGTGTGAGTGTATTCTTGTTTTTCATGCTAATATTTCTGTAATACTAGCAATGGATATTGAAAAGAAAAAAACTTTGTCTGGCAGTGGTGCAATGTTACAAAACCTATTTTTCACGAATGTAACCTTAAGATTAGCCTCAGATTTTGTAGATTGCTATGCTAAATAACTGTGTTCTATTTCATTGGTGCATGTCCAATACCAGTGAACACCTTACATTATGATGTGAGAACCTATTGAACTGTTGTATTTGGGCTGCAATGCTTTCCGCCCTTTCACTTCTGCTGTAACAGTGGTATGGCATTAAGTATTTATAACTGCTGACTGCTGTCAGGCAACACACACACACACACACGCACACACGCACACACGCGCACAAGCACACGCACGCACGCACGCACGCACGCACGCACACACACACACACACACACACACACACACACACACACACACACACACACACACACACATAAAACCCTATGGTGAGCTTTTGCTGCCACATGGTGTTAAAGGGTGCAAATTACAGACACTTTTACAAGCAGGAGACTGGCAAACATACATTAGAGCCTACATAGAACTGAAAATGTCATACGCTTGTCTAATGTATGGTCCCCTATGATATTAAGATGTGTATTAAGGACACAGATACTGTTTTAAAGTCTTGAAGAGGAAGGAGAACTTCTGTTGTTTGAAGATTTTAAGAACTGTAACTTGTATTGTTGATTGGTGAGGTTTATGGATAAGGGAAGTTGTCGCTGTTACTGTATACGCCCTGCCATGATATTTATTACAGCGTAATAGCGTAGTGAGTGCGTGTAAAACATAATCTTTGAGAAGATGTGTGTATTAAGAGCAATACTAAAAATATCAGAAGTTCTGATTTGACCAAGAATGTATACAGGCTGGCTCACAGGCTCACATGGGGTCTGAACATCACCGCCACTGTTATATAAAAGTATAATAATACTTTATACTTAAAGTATACATTATTATTATTATACAAGCTATTGTAATGAAGAAATATGTCCCCACATAGTCTTAGTTAATGCTGTATTGATTATCTACAATTGTAGCACTCCAAACACATTACTCCATAGATTTAAAACACCACCCATCCCATGACGTCAGAGGACAACGTCAAGTTGGTCAGAATAAACCGACCCATTAGGAGAATATACCTTCAAATATAAAAGCACACATTTACCACTTGGTGAAGTTGGATAGCTACGTAGTATATGATAACTGTTTTTATGTTTCAATGTATTACACATCACACCGACAAAGAAAAGCCTACAGAAAAAAAGAAACAATAAACAGTCTATAATTAGTTTCCAATGCATAAAAGCTTCTTTCTTTTTCTGTTCACATTTCAACAAAATAAAATACAAATCCCTGTTTTTTTCTCATCAGATTACATGTTGCTTATTCACTGCATCCATTGTTGTTTTTCTCTTTCTCTTAATAAAATAAAGATTTGATTTTACATAAGATACTGGCACACATTTTAGTGGCATATGCTTTTGGAGAAAAGTCTGGGGTACAGAGAGTTTTTTTGTTGTTTACTTTTTATGTACTGGTTCTTTGTGTGTAAAAAAGCATTGATGCCTACTTTCATAAAGTGGAAAAAAGAAATACTCATCCATGCATGTTATGCTTAAATGTCATCAACTTGGACTTTATTTTGAAAAACGGAAGTTGTTTTTAATCTTTTCTTCCTGCGGACTTGACACCACCGATTGGGTTGATCGAGTGAAAAGTGTTTCTGTGCAAAGTCTAGCTACACGCTAGATCTGTCAAATAACGAATTCGTGTCTCGGAGACACAGGACCGTCGCCGTAGTCCGTAGGCTACGATCTGCTAGCTAAGATGGCAGAGCTAAGGCACCGTGGAGCCAAAGACACCGACCCGACGTTACCGCAGCAGCCGTCAGAAGACAAGGTAACGGAGCCAGGCTAGCTAGCTAGTTGATAGTGTGTTATCCTATGGCTCGTGTAGCTAGAGGAAGAGGAATGTCAAAATCGATTTAAATCCGGCATTTTGAAGTTAGTTTCCCTCTGTGCCCCGTCGCAACATTACAATTGTTACTTAAAAGCCACAAAAATGCGCTATAGCGGGTAACGTTATACAAGTCATCCGCCAAACTACTCCCATGTTAGACTTGTTTGGTTGATGCCACGGTCTCCCTGTGGTAGTCTTGAAAACAACAGTCAGTACAAATGTGAACGAAATCAACTCTGCTTTCTTTATCATGTAGCTAGCTATATATATGCCGACGTATGAATGACTCTCATTGTATAGCTAGAAAACCCTCGTTATAGTTGAACCGCTGTTTTTATTTTATGCCATAAATAGTGAATTGTAAACAATTTGACTGATGTGTGGGGAGACGTTTGGCTGCTAGCCACATAGCTACATGGTCTGAGATGTACAGAAGCCTTAAAACACTGTCCAATTCTTGTTGTTTTCTAACAACGTGAGCTAAAGTCAACTGTTACTGTAGCTAGCTAACGATAGCCAGGGCTCGCAGACATCTTCATCCCTGCCAGTTTAGCTTAGTTTAGCTTAGCTTAGTTTAGCTGGCCCGACTGCTAGCTACAACAATAATAACAAGAGCTTCAGGCATTCTGCTGTCTAGCAATGTGTTCTAATTACTCGTGTTGCATTCACACTGAAGGGTTAATAAACGCTTTATCGGTGTTGTGAACATGGATGGCGAAATTCCCAGTGAATTATCGGAGCCAACAAAGGGGCGTGGTGTGATGGATGGGGACAAGAGGACATCATTACAGATCATTGAAGAACAGCTAAAAGCAGCCCAGGCACTAGCTACATCTAGAGCTGGGCAGTATATCAATATTGTGATATGAGACCAGATATCGTCTTGGCTGCATTACAGTAAAGTGATGTCAATTTCTGACCTTACCAGACTGTTGTAACTGTGCTATTATTTGCCTTTACCCACTTAGTCATTATATCCACATTACTGATGATTATTCATCAAAAACCTCATTGTGTAAATATTTTGTGAAAGCACCAATAGTCAACACTACAATATCGTTGCGGTATCGTCATTGAAGTATTTGGTCAAAAATATCGTGATATTATGTTGTCTTCATATCGCCCAGCCCTAACTACATCCATACTTCAAACCACATAGGGCATATCAGGGGAATTTAGCCCACTCAGCCCACAAAGTGCTATGCCTTTTCTCTCCAATATTTATTCCTGTATGTCTTTTGGCTGGGGCAGTACTTACTAACTGACTTTGTGGTACTAATGGTTGTTGGTGTTGTCAGGTTATTTGTTCCTAATTGTAAAGAGCTGTTGACTGTCAAACTGATTTAAAAAAAGAAAGAAAATCTACTTCTGTTATTTAAACAAAAGGCATGGACACTGATAACATTTATATTCTCAATATGATCTGGTTTATTAAATTTGTAGTAGGCTATCCACCAATATAGAAAAAACTACATCCAGTAATTTTTTAATCTTGTTTTATGTCTAAACAATACTTTTTTTGATACCAGTCTTTTAAAACAAAAAGAAATTACAACATTATGGCACAAACCGTTTTATTTATTTTTCATCTCCTACTACGTCTCTCTGTGCTTGTCTAGTTTTTCCTGCCTGCCTCTATGACGTGTCAACTTAGACAGCCAATCAGCAGCATCTTTGCATCTTGGTAGAAGCATTCTGCATGCTCACTGGCTCACTGACGTCGATGAGATTTAATCCTTAGGTTTTGAAATTGGGCATTGAATGACAAGGCATCTTTCCATACTCCCGGTAAATTTTGGTGTGTGCCTATAAAGTAGACCTGTAGCGGTACCCAGCCCTAAGATTCATTTAGTGTTGGGTGAACAAGGCAAAATGCAAGTGCAGAAACCGGAAATTGATTGTGTGCCACAAGTATCCAATGTTGAAATTCCGGCAAATAGTAAATTGTCATGCGTTTAAGATGGCCACAACAAGCAATATGACTTGACAATCTTCCACAAGACAAAGTTTATTACTGCAGGACATGCAGCTGATTGTGGGGATCCCCTTCCAGCAACAACCTGATCAAGTGAAAGGTGAGGCAGGGAAGTTTAAAAAAAAAAAAAAAAATTTAAAACAGAGTTCTATCTGCTATGGCCTTGTTATGACCTTTTTATCTGGATAAGCTTAAGAAGAACAACGCTAGAGAAATTGACAGTGTTTATGTAATGAGTAGGACATTAGTTTAGGTAAGGTACTTTTATGGAGTAAAGTGAAATTCAGTTTACATATTTATGAAGGAGTCACACTGTGATCAAACAATATAAACATATGAGATGCTGCAACACCATTTCTGGATATGTGCATGGTTGTGTAAGTTTCTAATTATAGACCTTGTGTGTTCAGTCAGAAAGTCCGCTCTAAATGACCATCTGAACACACGTGTGGTCTATAGCTTTTTGAAACCTTTTCAACAAGTTGCTTTTAAATATTTGAGCCTAATAAACTAACAGCACAACCCATCTGAAAACCTCAATTCTCCCACTGCCTCTTTTCCTTTATTGCTGAAGAAGCCCCACTCTTCTGGCTTTACAAACTCTAAAATACCACTAAAGATGGCCTTTTTCTATTGAAGTGGAGATTTAGTAAAAACCCTGGAGACACTCAGTGTTGCCTCTGACTGCCAGAAAGCCTGTTAGAGGGGAGGAGTCTTTTTGTGAAATGAGCGCCTATTTTTAACTCAAGCATCCTGAGTGACGGAAATTGTCTCCATAGAAACCAGCAGCCGGAGAATGGGTCTGTAGGTGCATGTCTTCTTGTGCCTGCTTTTAACTCAAGCATCCTGGGTGACGGAAATTGTCTCCATAGAAACCAGCAGCCGGAGAATGGGTCTGTAGGTGCATGTCTTCTTGTGCCTGCTTCTGCATTCACTTGGTTGGTTGAACTGTTGACAGTTATATATATATATATATTAGAATTCTTAGGAGAACTGTGAATGACAAGTTGAATTTTGATATAATTTGGTGTTGTGGTTTCTTATTTAATGGATTCTTAACTTTAAATGTGTTGACAAAGGACATTTAGTGGTAACCTGATTATATCGGTCTTTTAATATAATAGTAATATAATAATAGTAATATGATAGTCTTATAATATGTCAGAAAGCAACTCATCATCAAGGCTGTATTGTAGAAGTCAGATGAGCGTTTGTTCCGACAGAAAATTAAGGAAAGATGTAATTTGATGAAATCTCTCAGCTACGGCGGCTGCTGTTTTATTTCTGTGTGGAGCTGATTTCTAAGTGATGGGGGAAATGGGGCTAGATGTGTTGTGCATGTTGTCAAAGGGCAAAAAAACCTAGTTGTCAAACCTAGATACATGTCTCCATGGCAGTCATCATGTAATGAGTATTTGACAGTTTACAGTAACATAAATAAAGAGCTTCACTTCCATTCCTTTTATGTGGAAATATGTAAAATAAAGTATAGTAATAAATGTTAAATTCTTGGATAGTTTCTTGCCGGTGGCAAGTGTCTTTTAAAAAAAAAAAAAAGAGAGAGCTGGGGCTACTCACCGACTGATGGCAGCATTAACGTAGCCAGATAGCTTCTATGACAACATAATGGATGTTATAATGGATAATGGAAATTCTCTTGCCGGGAAAAGCAGAGAAAGGGGAGGTAACCTTGCCCCTTATGACCTCATAAGGAGCAAGATTCCAGATCGACCCATCTGAGCTTTCATTTTCTCAAAGGCAGAGCAGGATACCCAGGGCTCGGTTTATACCTATCACCATTTCTAGCCACTGGGGGACCATAGGCAGGCTGGGGGGACTCATATTAATGTTAAAAAACTCAAAGTGAAATTTTCATTCCATGGGACCTTTTTTAAAAATTATTTCTCAGTGGCTTAGTGCTGGTGGGGGGTAGTGTATATCTCTGATGTTCCACTTCTGGGATTGCACCGTTGACAACGGAAAGTCTGCCAGATTTCACTCATTTAGGCCAGCTGTCTGTTCCCTTGGCCTTCCTTTGTGTTGGCATTTTAAACTCTAGTGGATTTATGAGGACTACGGTTAACTGCCCCGCAGATCTCTGCTCTGGTTTATCGGCATTTCTTTAAACCAATCACAATCATCTTGGACGGCGCTAAGCTCCGCACAGAGCCACTGCAAAATAGGAAATGTCAGGAAGGAACTTGTTTTGGTGGAACATGTGTACGTTCCGAAGTAGTTTTAGTCGTCCACAGAAAACTCAGATTGGACAGATAGTCTAGCTAGCTGTCTGGATTTACCCTGCAGAGATCTGAGGACCAGGTAACCATAGTCCTCAGATTGGACAGATAGTCTAGCTAGCTGTCTGGATTTACCCTGCAGAGATCTGAGGACCAGGTAACCATAGTCCTCAGATTGGACAGATAGTCTAGCTAGCTGTCTGGATTTACCCTGCAGAGATCTGAGGACCAGGTAACTATAGTCCTCAGAAATCCACCAGAGGTTAGAACGCCAACACAGAGACAGAGGACGGGAACATATATTGGCAAAACGACATGCATCCGGTGGAATTTCCTGCAGCGCCGGTGGAATGTCATGGATATATAGACTATATCTAGACTACCAGGCTCGCAATACGCTGGGGTAAACCCTGATAGTATACATTTATCACATGAAGATCTAAACAGGAACAGGTGCTATTACCTAATCAACCTAAATTGGATCTAAATTCTTTGTGTTTGTCGCCCCCCCCACCCCAAACCTATTCACCCGAGCGGGAAAACGACCTGCAGCTGGCCTGATTATCTTCTCCTTCTCCTGTCTTATCTCTCTCCATGGCCAAGGCCGGACTGAACTGAGCTGTTTTTGAACAACGCAGACAGTCTGTCGCTCATACTCCACATATACACACACACACACACACACACACACACACTCACATGTTCACCATACACCACCCACCCCGAAACATCCCCTGTTGAACTGTCTGCCTCAAATACTTTATTGTTTGTTCTGTTCCCTCCCAAGCCACCTCAAAAACTTCCTTCATGTGACCACATGAACTGTGTGTTGTGTTGTGCATATTCTTATGTATTGTATACCATGTCGCTGTCTGCATAAATCCTTTTCAGGAGAGCATGTGGCGGCGCTTCAAATAGCTGCGGCCCGGAGGCTTGCTCCACAAAAAGCATCATCTCGCTATGTACTTGTGCATATGTGACAAATAAAGCTTATCTATCTATCTATCTATCTATCTATCTATCTATCTATCTATCTATCTATCTATCTATCTATCTATCTATCTATCTATCTATCTATCTATCTATCTATCTATCTATCTATCTATCTATCTATCTATTAACCCACTACACTCTAACCAATTTTTAGAAGGAACAAACCAAAATATAAACATTTTTAAATGCAAAGACTGTAGAGCCACTTATGTTTGTTTTGATTTTGTGGTTGCAGCAAATTTTTTATATTGTTATCGCTACAATATCATGTCTTTGCTAAATGTCAGTGTCTTATTTCCCCTCTGTTTTTTCAGTTTTGTCAGGGTTCAGACAGTGAGCTGAAGGTGGAAAAAGATGGGGCGTCAGATGGCGAGTCCAAGGTGGACTCAGGCGTCCCAGAGGTGCCGGTCCCTGCTGATGACACCCCTGAGGTTCTAAACAAAGCCCTGTCTGGACTCTCTTCAAGGTACCATCACTGTTGAAGAGCAAAGCCACATTGCTGATTTTGTCTGTAGTAATAAAAGGTTTTATATAAAGAGATAACTTAAATAAGAGATCTCAACTCCGAGGACCCCCTGTTGAAGATCTCTGAGACCGTGTGTGTGTGTGTGGGTGTGGCTGTTGGTGTGCTTCCTTTTTAGATGGAAGAACTGGTGGGTCCGAGGCATTCTCACCTTAGCCATGATCTCCTTCTTCTTCCTCATCATCTACCTGGGACCCATGGTGCTTATGATGATTGTGAGTACAATCCACGCTGATGGCGCTGTGCACAAGCTTGGACACTGCTCCTTCAGTGGACTGAAACGCAGTGTAACGATCAACAAAATTCATTACATAATTATATTTATGGTATAGGCACAGCTCATTTTCTCAATGACTTGTACAGTTTAATAGGGTTTGTACAGTCATTTCTCAGTGCAGCACGTTTAGCTTAAAACATAATCTCAAATGGATTAATGGGATCCAGGCTCCTGTCATCTGGGAATTCATTGGAAATAGGCCTGTCAGCCATTTTGTGTCACTAGGACACCAGGACGTAGGACACGCATACACACACACACACACACGCACACACACTGAATCTGTACCATATTTCTCTGTGCAGGTCCTCTGTGTTCAGATCAAGTGCTTCCAGGAAATCATCACCATTGGCTACAGTGTGTACCACTCCTACCACCTGCCCTGGTTCAGGACTTTGAGCTGGTGAGGGCACACACTCACAAACACACACACAATATCACACATTTTATAATAATTACAATAATGTTGTGAAGCCGGCAAACATCCTTGCATGCTCTTTTCTTATTGTTTTGTCTCGTGTTTTATTTTGTTGCAGACTTCCCGAGGTTTGTTTTCTGACCTGAGTGCATTATGAGTAGGTTGTAGATTATTAAGCCAATCAGAGAAAATGCCAAAAATATTGTGAATCATCAGAGCTGTTTTGATTTTAGCATTAGTGGTGTACAGTTTTAGTGTGATAGATAGCAGATAAAGACCTGACCTTCACTATGCCATAAGCCTGAAACAATCTAAATTTTAAACTGTATGCCATTTACAGTTGGCAATTTGAACTAAAACATTTGGCCTTCTTTTTCCATGCAGGGAAGTGAGTCAGTGAAGTTTCTTCACATGGCCTCACTGGCTTTTCTGCAGGCATACTGAATGCAGAGTCTGATGAGCTGCTGTTATAAAGATGTGAGACTTGTACATTTGCTCCACCCCACAGGTACTTCCTGCTGTGTGTGAACTACTTTTTCTATGGTGAGACTGTAACAGATTCCTTCTTCACACTGGTGCAAAGGGAGGAGCCGCTCCGCATCCTCAGCAAATACCACCGGTTTATCTCCTTCGCCCTCTATCTCACAGGTACAAACACCGAGACCCCAACTGGGAGTAAAGTAGTGCTGGGACGATGTGCTTTTGTCCCGAGTCGATTCTTTCACGGTACATGGGTGCCAATTTGATTTTTGTATTGCGATTTTCATGCATTGCGATTCTAGAAGTATTTTGAGCCTCTTTTCCTCCTTTTAGCAAGGATTAGCATTACCTTTTGTGATATTAATTTCAACAAGTTTGTAACTGAAAATATTGCAAAATACCTTTTTTCATTCGTGAAGTGTTATTCCATGTTACTTAGCTTAGCATTTCTTTTGCATAAACATTTAAATGCGTGAACGTCTGTCTCTTTCTACGAGTCATTGTGCCCAAGCGTGTCAGATGTCTGTCCCCAAAATGGCGGCGACACAGACGCATCTCGCAAACCGAAGGCGGTATCTACGTATTTCTATCTGTGGTCTATTAATATTAGTTTAAACCCAACTTTTCTGTATAGTAAAGATTAGGTTGCACTAATCTTATTAGTATCATACTCTTCCAACTCATGTGATCTGAACATTTCCAGTAACTGTTTCTGCCATAGCATAATGTTGCTATAGCATTTATGATTTTTTTTTTTCTTTATTTGTATAGGACAGCTTAGACTTTAAAGGGAGAACAACATGCAGCGAAGGGCCGCAGTTCGGAGTTGGACCTGCGCCCGCTGCATTGAGGAGTAAACCTCTATATATGGGCGCCTGTTCTACCAACTGAGCTTACCAGGCGTGCTGCTCTAGCATTTATGTTAACGCAACTGACGTGTTCTATTCATTATAAAAAGTTGATTTAACAAAAAAACTTTAATCCAATGGATCACTTTTGTAATATGGTTCTAGGATTTTTAATTTATTTATTAAGTTGATGATGGCATACATTTAAAGCTTCATTCAAAAACCTCAATAGAAGCTTTTAAACAACTACCCCAAAACACATTCGGTACAGCCCTACTTAAAGTCCAGCCGCACATAGGTTTTCTAAAGATTACTTCAGTTCCATTGTGGCCTAATCCAGAGATGCAGCAGGGTGACCTAGTAGTTAGTGAATGTCCTCGGGGCCAAAGGAATTATGCATTCACTTTTTGTCAAATGAAACCATTAAACTTAAAGGTGCAGTAAGTGATGCTGGGCAAAGGCTGTTGATATTTGAACTCAACTAGAGCGGCCCGATATTATCAGCCGATATTAGGCATTTCCCCAACTATTGGTATCGGCATTTATAATGGACGATAGACACACACTGTGTGTGTGTGTGTGTGTGTATATATACATCAGAATCATTTATAATGTCAAATAAAGGATTCTGATTAATAAATATTTAAAGAATAAAATAAAAATGGACGTCAACCATGTTATGAATGTTAGCGTTGCATAGTCTGTCCACCAGAGGACGCTCTACATTGTCCCTGTTAGTGATGGCGTTGCATAGTCTGTCCACCAGATGACGCTCTACAACGTCCCTGTTAGTGATGACGTTGCATAGTCTGTCCACCAGAGGACGCTCTACAACGTCCCTGTTAGTGATGGCGTTGCATAGTCTGTCCACCAGAGGACGCTCTACAACGTCCCTGTTAGTGATGGCGTTGCATAGTCTGTCCACCAGAGGACGCTCTACAACGTCCCTGTTAGTGATGGTGTTGCATAGTCTGTCCACCAGAGGACGCTCTACAACGTCCCTGTTAGTGATGGCGTTGCATAGTCTGTCCACCAGAGGACGCTCTACAACGTCCCTGTTAGTGATGGCGTTGCATAGTCTGTCCACCAGAGGACGCTCTACAACGTCCCTGTTAGTGATGGCGTTGCATAGTCTGTCCACCAGAGGACGCTCTACAACGTCCCTGTTAGTGATGGCGTTGCATAGTCTGTCCACCAGAGGACGCTCTACAACGTCCCTGTTGACACTGACTTTTTTTTTAATTGTTTTTTTTGTTCAAAGGACTTTAAATTTCATATCTTAAGTTTGTATTTTTATACATTTCATTCATCAGCACTTTAATATATTTTGATGTTCTACTGTTCTGTTGTGACAATCATTATTCAATTATTATCATTATTTTAGTGAGAACTCATAACTACAAATAACTAATGTTAGGGGAATCTGTTAATGTTTTGTTACGCGTTTCTGGATTTGTTTTTAAGTATATATTGGCCGATATATCGGAATATCAGATTTTTGAATAACCAAATATTTGTGTCGGTATTGGCCTTAAAAATCCTTTATTGCCCCCCAGATTCACGGACAGACAACTACTGGCTGGCTGACACATTGTGTGTACATTATTAGGTTAGATACTTCCAAAGTTGGTTATTTCAGGCCCGGTTAGTAATTCAGTTCTAATGTAGCTGCTGACTGATGCCAAACAGGATGTGGGGGGGAAGGAAGGACGCGCCCTGACTCTTTCTTCCTCATACCTACTAGATTCAAGGTGAAACTGAATGGCCGGGTTTTCTCACGTCTTCTCTTCAAGCGGAAAGGCTTTGAAGATATATCATCATCAAGTGTCAGAAAATGCTAATATCTGCAATGTTTTTGTCACGACATCTATTTTTAGATTCTGTAGACATTGCATCTAACCTGGAAAAGAGTAAATGTACAACTACTTCCCCGGGTCTACAGCATGTCTGGTTTGACATTCCAGTAAAATCACTTAAAATGAAATGACTCTCACACATTCTCTGCTGTGCAGTAGTGAAATGTAACCAAGTACGTTTACTCAAGTACTCTAGTCTTTGCTATTCATGCCACTTTCTACTTCTACTCCACTACATTTCAGAGAGAAATATTCTACTTTTTACTCCTCTACATTCATCTGACAGCTTTAGTTACTAGCTACTTTACAAGTTAAGATACCGAACAATATAACAGCCTACAAGTCCAGCTGAAAGGATTAGACCATTAAACACAGAACCATTTCCACCCTTTTTTTACGCTTTTAACACTTTTACTAAAGAAAATATACGTTGAAGTAGTTTATTTATGTTCTTCTCCCATTATAACTGACTGTCAAACTGGATGATAAAAGAAAGTTCTTTGGCATTCATCGTTTTGTTCATGTTTCACAAAGAGTTTAACCTGAGCCAAACCGACAACAAATATAGAAACATATCACATCCATACAGGGAGAGTAGCATACAGCTGTTAAAACATAACCAAATATATGACACACTGGTGTCAGATCAGTACTCGGTATCAGCCGATACACAAGTTCAGGTATCAGGACCGAACCATCTCTAGGCTCTGTTTTAGCTACAGAGACATCTCACTTCCACACTATGTTTGTTGGGAGTAATTTCCCTTTTCTTCACAGCCCTGATAATGTTAAGTATTTCACACAGCAATTGTCATGTTGTTGCAGGTTTCTGCATGTTTGTGCTGAGTTTGGTGAAGAAGCACTACCGTCTTCAGTTCTACATGGTAAGTGCCCCCCGCCCTCCCCCCATCCTCCAGCCTCAAGGCTACTGGCTTATTGATGAGGCCAGCTAAAATACAGGCCCTCCAGTGTATGGAGAAGTAGGCCGGGGTTCCGAAAATATCTATAATGTCATTCCAACTGTGTTGCGTTGGTTGTGTTGAAAAGAAAACCAGTGGTACGGTAAAATAGTTGCTTGGTAACCCAACAGGCATATAATCATTAAAGCCTACCCCACACCTAAATGTTTTTTTAACGTAGCTGTTTCTCTGTGTTTTGGCCCTTCGTCCACACAGCAACTGCGTTTTACGTCCCGGGTCAGTGAAAATTAATAAAAATTAATGAAAATGAATGGGCTGCTTTCTGCTTTTTTCCAGACTTCTGATTGGCTAACAGGGCTTTAGGGTTAGAGTAGCCTGGCGGGCCAGAGGCGAGCTAAACAGGATGACAGCGCTGCAACGTCGAAGTCCGGAATCAGTCAGTGAACGTTGGTCGTAGTGTTGTCCAATTGCGTGCAGTGATATTTTCAAATGCATGCTTAGTGCCGCCCCTTCATCTTTCATATTTGGGTCTGGATTTCCAGGCTACTCACATCTGCCACCGCTGGCTGTTTGCCTGGAGGTCCCTCACTTTCTGCTCTCTGTGTGTTGCCGCTGTCTATTTCCGTTCGACAACCTTTGCTCCTGTGTCAGTAGAATTTATTAAACTATTAATCCTGGGAGTGTATAACACAGGCAGTTTTACAGCCACACATACAGTACGTCCGCAATATTTAGCTGTCTGTAATTGAGTACAGCTAGTTCTTAATGTCAAAGAGCAGACACTTGCTCCACCCACATCTTCCACTCACATTGTGGATTTCATAGAACTAATATTGGGTCACGTTTTAGCTGAAACCCATCCCCAATCACAGTAATCTCTGCATGGTGTATCATCTGCAAATCCTTTTGTTCTTAATATATATGTCCGGTGTGTCAAGACATATTTAGAATTAAGACTCACAATCATGAATAGTAAGGGTTTAGATTCCTAGTGTAAACATGCTTGGCTAACGTTGTATTGTGTCCACAGTTTGGTTGGACCCATGTGACTCTGCTGATTGTGGTCACTCAGTCTCACCTTATTATTCACAACCTGTTTGAGGGGATGATCTGGTAAGTAAACTTTATTTCCTTTACATATACTGTGTAATATATATTCTAGCAGTAAAATGGCTTCTCTCTGGTGTACTCCACAAGAGAAAATTATTTTGAAATCCAATTATACTAATACTGTTTAAAATGACCTTACCACACATGTAGGGCTGGGTATTGTTTAACAAAAACTTCGATACCGGTTGCTAAACCATACTTTTTTTTTCGTTACTAATTTTATAAAACAAAAATAAATTACAAATCTCACTTCGTAAGCCCTGTCTCTGTGCGTAACGTAGAGTTTTCCCTGCATTCCTGTACGACATGTGATGTGAGACAGCCAATCAGCAGCAATATTAGATCTCGGTAGAGTGCTTATTGGCTCACTGACGCTAATGAGATTTACTCCTCGCGTATTGAATGACGAGGCTTTTTTTCGATACTCAATACTTTAGAGCCAATTTGGTTGGTGCCTAAAAAGTATTAAACTCTGAACCCAGCCCTACACACTTCTTGTTTCATAAAACATATTTTTACCTGGTCTTGTGTAAACTCTTCTCGTCTGAACAGGTTCATTGTGCCAATTTCCTGCGTGATCTGTAACGACATTATGGCCTACATGTTTGGTTTCTTCTTTGGCCGCACCCCTCTCATCAAGGTTGGTCGTTCTCACTCGTTCTTAGCTTTAGAAACCATTAATGCAGCTAAACAAGTCTATAAAATTCTACGTCAAAATTTGAGTCCTTAAAAAGTCTTAAATTCGCTGAAGTATTATGTTCTAGGTCTTAAATCATTTTAAACAGGTCTTAATTTTCCTTCACCAATGTAACCTTTCCTCTAACGCTCATTGAAATGTTGAGAATTCTGTGGTGTTGTAGTTCCTTCTGTTGCTACTCCATAATTAGCTGTAGTACAACTACAAATGAGACCAACTTGCAACTTGTATTGCAGCCAATCTAGACACCAGTCCTGTAATGCCAATGAGGAAATCGGGGAATTGCTTCAGACAATGTTTCTGGACTCTGACATCTGGTTTGGTTTTTGATATTGTGATAAAGGTCTTAAATGTCATTCAAAATGGTCTTATAAAGTCTTAAATTTGACTTGGTGAAACCTGTAGAAACCCTGTCATGCAAGCACCTGATGTGCACTCTGTTTTCTCTAATCAATCTCTGGGAATCCTCTTCAAACATCAGGTGGTAACCAGTTTTGGTTTTTACTGCCAGGTCAGGTCAAACGTAATCCTTATGTAAAGCTTATGTGATGGACTCATAAAATTAAATTGTGTGCCACATTGTGATATATTAACCTGGTATCCACACCTTTACTGTGTCCTCTGCAGCTGTCACCTAAGAAGACATGGGAGGGATTCATCGGTGGACTGTTCTCCACCATTGTGTTTGGCATCATGGTAGGATGGGGTCTTTAGCTCATGCCTTTTTGTAGCGAATTCTACATTTTGTCTGTTTTGGTCCCCACTATAGCCTTGACCTTCCTTCCTTCCTTCCTTCCTTACTTCTTTCTTTTCATTGAGCCAGACACATTTGGTTGAAAAGTTGAATCTACTACACTAGGCTGTTTACAAAGAGATTGTTCAAATCTACAGTTAATAAACATTAGGCTTTGGTTCTTGACTTTCTAATATAAAAGTTAGCTGCACATCATACAATCTCTGAATTATGATATACATGCTGCCAAATACAAATATTCTGTTTTTGGCAGCAGTGTTGCAGCTTCTCTTCGTTAGTCTCTCATCATTTGACTGAAATAAGAGCCATCAGGCCAGTGCTGTGACTGCAGCGTAATTGAAGCCTCTTCTCCTTCCAGCTTTCCTATGTGATGGCTGGCTGCCGCTACTTTGTGTGCCCGGTGGAGTTCAACACCAACTCCAACAGCTTCCAGGTGGAATGTGAGCCGTCTGAGCTTTTCCAGCTCCAGGACTATGCACTGCCCAGTGTCCTGGAGTCTGTCACTGGATGGGTAAGACTTGCCTGCACACGCAGGAGAGAGACAGCTCTATATGTGCTTGCCTCCTCTATAAAACTGTTTGCCGTTGTATTTAGGGAGCTGCAAATAGCTACGTTGTAGGCTATCCATATGCATACGGCAGCTGTTACGAACACTGTGTAAAAATGTGGAGTAGCCAGTTTTTCTATGCAGTCCCATGTTTAGACGCTGGTTGATTGTGGATAATCGCTGGTATCTGTTGTTGCTCTAACCCTCTCTTCTTGTCTCCACAGACCACAGTGCGTCTCTACCCGTTCCAGATCCACAGCATTGCTCTCTCCTCCTTCGCCTCCATCATGGGCCCTTTCGGTGGCTTCTTTGCCAGCGGCTTCAAAAGAGCCTTCAAGATCAAGGTAGGGATGACAGACACCTGTCAGTCTGCCCACAGGGCTCATTTCCTTGTTTGTGTTTGATTCATGATCTATCTGCTCAGTAGGTTTGGGCAAAAAAAAAGAAAATCAACTATTTTTAAAATCGATTTCCCCCCCAGTAATAATACATTTATTTCAAATAATTTTTTGATATCAATGATTCACCCAACTATTTTATATATATTGTTTCATACGGTGTGGCTGACGGCGACTACATCATATCTGTTTTCTGACCGAAAGGAGAACATTGATGTTATTTACTTCTTTACAAATGAAACAGATGTCAGACTGACTATGACATTTTGACATTTATATTTAAGAAAACAATTCACTTATAGAAATGTCTCATGATATATTGTCTTTAGAACGTGTATTATTCGACTTTCAGGACAGAAGCATATATATCCTAGCTCTATTGCTTACGTCTGTCAAGTAAACTGTAAAAAAAAGTCTGAGATTTCAGTAAGATGTGTGGCTTACACTTTACTTGAAGGTATCGACATAAGAGTGACATGACACAGTCATGAACGTGTCATAAACATTGTAAACAAGTCAAACGTTGAGTAAGGGTCATTCGTTTTGTCATGACAAGTTAGGGTTGGGTTAGGGTTCATGTGTCATGACTGTGTCATGTCACTCTTATATAGATGCCTTCAAGTAAAGTGTTACCGCTGTGTGTTGGGCTTGATTGCATATAAAACAAACTGAATGTTTGTCGACTTCGCTGTAATCCTTCATGATGTCCAGAGGAGCAGTCGGAGCACATGTACTCATGTACTGTCCTTTTGTCTTTTCAGGATTTTGCCAACACTATCCCGGGCCACGGTGGCATCATGGACCGATTCGACTGCCAGTACCTCATGGCCACATTTGTTAATGTCTACATTGCTAGCTTCATCAGGTAAACGCCTCCTGATAAAATTATGACACTTGAATATGGTATTACACTGATTATGTCAATTAGCAGTTTACGGAGTTGAATCCTCACAGTTAGCGGTAACTTTTTAAACAATGGCTCTTGGTTTCCGGCAGGAAGACAAAAGCAGCTTCTCATTTCTGGTCGGCGACCATTGTTTTTTTTATATCACAACTAAGCTAGTTCTGTGTCTTGTTGAGTTGTAATGCCTCTGGCTGACGTGTAGGAAAATGAGATCCCCGAAGAAGGGTCGTAAATATAGATTAGAGGGTTACATGCATGATATAGTCACTGGCGGGAAGACCTGATTAATTGTTATAAAATAGTGGTCTCGATTCACCCTGTTCACAATTACATTTTTAGATGACTTCTACTAAATAACAAAAAATATATATATTAGATTAGATTCAACTTGTATTGTCATTATACATGTACATGTACAAGGCAACGAAATGCAGTTTATGTCTAACCAGAAGTGCAATAGCAGTAAGTGCAGATATACAATGGTTCCATAAGTGCAAGACATGGATATGTACTGAATAAAGATGGAGATGAATACAATTATAAACAGAATTTTACAGCTAGATTAATGAATATAATATAGAGATAACAAGTATTGTGAACAAGATTTACAGGTGGATATGTACTGAATATAATATACAGGTGGATACTACTATAAATAGAATTTTTACAGAAATGTACAATGATCATAATATACTGATAGTTTACAGGTGAATATGTACTCTATATATATATATATATATATATATATATATATATATATATATATATATATATATATATATATATATATATATATATATATATATATATATATATATATATATATATATATATAAGTTAGGCTCAAATGAGCAGTATAACAATGGATTTAAAGGTAGTACAAATAAAGTTTGGGCAGAAACTATCCAAATTAAAGTGCAGTGGAGAGTAATTGCATATTACAGTTAAAGTACGATATTGCAGATGTATATGTAAACAATTGGTACTGTAAAGAAACAGTCGGCAGTGCAAATTGAAATATCAGTCAAGGTAAGTAGTGCAAGATCAGATATAAACAGTTGTTACTATATAAACAGTTGTTACTATAGTAACAGTCAGCAGTGCAAGTAAACATTATAGTATTGCAGATAACAAAATGGAGGCAGGTGTGAGGAGGGAGAGGAGAGTCTGTCAGTATGTGAGGGGAGTGGGATCAGTGAGGGTTAGAGTTCAATAAAGAGACAGCTCTGGGGAAAACTGTTCTTTAGTCTGCTGGTCCTGGTCTGGAGGCACCTGAACCGCCTGCCGGAGGGCAGGAGAGAAAACAGTGTGTGGGCTGGGTGAGAGGAGTCCTTAAGGATGCTGCGAGCTCGATGCAGACAGTGTTTCCTCTGGATGTGCTCGATGGCGGGTAGTGGAGTCCCATTGATGGCGGGTAGTGGAGTCCCATTGATGGCGGGTAGTGGAGTCCCAGTGATGGCGGGTAGTGGAGTCCCATTGATGGCGGGTAGTGGAGTCCCATTGATGGCGGGTAGTGGAGGTAGTGGAGTCCCATTGATGGCGGGTAGTGGAGTCCCATTGATGGCGGGTAGTGGAGTCCCAGTGATGGCGGGTAGTGGAGTCCCAGTGATGGCGGGTAGTGGAGTCCCATTGATGGCGGGTAGTGGAGTCCCAGTGATGGCGGGTAGTGGAGTCCCAGTGATGGCGGGTAGTGGAGTCCCAGTGATGGCGGGTAGTGGAGTCCCAGTCCCATTGATGGCGGGTAGTGGAGTCCCAGTGATGGCGGGTAGTGGAGTCCCATTGATGGCGGGTAGTGGAGTCCCAGTGATGGCGGGTAGTGGAGTCCCAGTGATGGCGGGTAGTGGAGTCCCAGTGATGGCGGGTAGTGGAGTCCCAGTGATGGCGGGTAGTGGAGTCCCAGTGATGGCGGGTAGTGGAGTCCCATTGATGGCGGGTAGTGGAGTCCCAGTGATGGCGGGTAGTGGAGTCCCAGTGATGGCGGGTAGTGGAGTCCCAGTGATTCATATTTTCCTTGAATGGTGCAGGCCTACCATCGGGTGACAACCTTGTACAGTATGTTAATGAGGCTAATTTGAAAACCTTTGATTGAACTACGGTACCAGTCAAAAGTTTGGACCCATTCTTATTCAAGTGAATGGGAAAGTGTGTCAAACCTTTGACTGGTACTGTATTTACCTGACATGACATCGCCTCGTTCAGGGATCTGGTAAGGATGCCCCCTTGGGGCCTCCCTAGGGAGGTGTTCCAGGCACGTCCAGCTGGGAGGAGGCCTCGGGGAAGACCCAGGAGTAGGTGGAGGGATTATAACTCCAACCCCCACTGGCACATCTCCTGCCCGCGAACGAAGATGGATGGATGGTCACTGTTTTAAATATTTGTTAAACCGACCGGCCAAAGACAGGTGTAACGGGTGACCAATAGCATTGTTTTATAAAAACAAATTTTAATGAAAAAAATATGGAGATATGAGGTTTCTGACAGTGCCGGTTATGTTAAACCAGTGCCATGTAAGGATGCAGCTAAAGTGTACAGGTCCCAGGTATGGATGTATACAACCTGGATACAGCGTTAGAGGCAGAGCCCCGTTCATTCCTATGAGAGTTGCTCAGCGGTGCATCCCGAGCCAGCCACTTCAGGTTTGGCGCTCCGCTAACTTAAATGGGGACCAACTGATTCAATCATGTGGGTCTTCTAGACTCTCCAGATGTGATCCGATTGATTGGATCAAAGTGGATTCAGTCATTTCGTAATTCCACTGATTTACAGGCGTCTCCTTTTGCCATTTATGTCGATGGGAACAAGTCTTTTAGGGGCCCATGGCATCACGTGACGGATACGGAAGTTTGGCCGCTATGTCAAATTGCCTTTAAAGCACGCCGCACTTCCTGGGGGTCCTGGTCCCAGGTACTTCAGGGCAGCTATTGCAGCTAGCCTTAGGGATTTAATCAAAGGTCAGTTCTGTTGACTTTAGAACTATAGACTCTGACGATGTACGATGATCTTCTCCCTTCCTCCCTCTTCTCAGGGGCCCCAACCCCAGCAAGGTGATCCAGCAGCTCCTGGCCCTCCGTGTCGATCAGCAGCTCCACATCTTCAACTCGCTGAAGGCTCACCTGACAGAGAAGGGCCTGCTGCCGGCGCTGGCAGAGGCCGCCGCCTAGAGGTCCCCACCCCGCACCCACACCAGCTCGCCCTGAGAGGGGGGCAGCACCCCGAGGGCCCAGGAGCTCGGGGGCTTGCAGTGCTGTGCGTGTGAGCCAAAACAAACTAGAGCCTGGGTCATTCCGTCTCATTTGGGTATGAGAGCCGAGTGTGTGTCTGTGAATCATGTTTCTGAGCACCAGGTTCAGGTTGGGGTAGTGAACTACTGGACCTTAGTCCACATTTCCATCACAGCCCGTGTTTATATCCACACTGTTGAACAAAATGTTGGTCAGCTGTTCATTTCTACCTGTACACAGGCTATCCTCTATATACCTATTAATGTGTGTTCAAATTTTATTGTACATTTTTTTGTTTAAATGTACTGCTCTCAACCCTGTTACTCACTGTATTGTTACCCCAGCTCCCCAAATGGAACTTTTAATTTTCTTTGTTGTGATTGTTTCTATTTATACATAGATTGATTTTATATTTGGTATGTTCTATTATATCTCAATGTTGTGTCTGTTTTTATTCAGACTGAATTTAACTTTACCATCTGCCTGGTGTATTTATGTGTGTTTTCTCCATGTTTTTGCTGCCATTCAGAATTTAAAAAAAAAAAAAAAAAAAAACTATTGACATCATGGTATCTATTATCATCTATTATCAAGCAAAATGATTTTTGTAGCATTATATAGTGCTACACATGATTTTCATTAACAAATTTGAACAGTCAGATATATAGTTTGAACTCCCCTTTTTATTGCATCTGCCCTTAGAATAAACACTTGCTGAATGTAGCGGAGTCTGAACACAGAAGATAGCAGACAAAAGGCAACATGGTCTGTTGTTCATATTCAATGCAGTGATTCATTTCAACACCTCTATAAGTTACCCTAAAGTGTTTGACAGGATCAGTCCATCTTACAAATACACAGTCCAGCCTGGAAGTTGGTAATTCCCAAACTGCAGTTAGCATTGCTTAATTTCAGAAAGTGTTTTATTATGAAGGCCAGTGCGATGGATAGCAGCACTCCTCTCAGCGATTCATGGCAGAAGGACAGTAACTCACAGAAATGGAACACGTGTTATGTATTTTTTTTTGGCTTTATGAACTCATTCTGTTTTAAAACTTTGTTTTTATAATCTCTGACAAAGTAGCTGTTAGGTTTTTACACATGTTCAGTAAGGGGGTGGGAGTGTTGCTTTATGGCTTCTGTTTGTGACATTGTTGGGATGGGACCGTACACAAGAGACAACAATGGTTTCTGTGCTGCCAGTATGTGCTTCTGTGTGTTGTAACCTCGCCATGTCCACTTCTTCAGAGCTGTGTGTGTGTGTGTGTGTGTGTGTGTGTGTGTGTGTGTGTGTGTGTGTGTGTGTGTGTGTGTGTGTGTGTGTGTGTGTGTGTGTGTGTGTGTGTGTGTGTGTGTGTGTGTGTGTGTGTGTGTGTGTGTGTGTGTGTGTGTGTGTGTGTGTGTGTGTGTGTGTGTGTGTGTGTGTGTGTGTGTGTGTGTGTGTGTGTGTGTGTGTGTGTGTGTGTGTGTGTGTGTGTGTGTGTGTGTGTGTGTGTGTGTGTGTGTGTGTGTGTGAGTGTGTGAGAGTGTGAGAGTGTGTGAGTGTGAGAGACAGGCAGCTGATGTGCCGGTGGAGATCTCTTGCGTCTGATGCTCAGGTTGTTAATACAGTCGGTCTGTTTTACAGCAGGATTCTGTAATATTTCTACCACTGGCAACAGTTTGATTCTTTAGTGGTAACATATAAAAGTTTCTTCAGTGTTGAATTCACTTGACTTTCCTTGACTTTTTTTTCTGTCTGTAGTGTTCCCACCCGTTAAAGGGCCACTCCACCGATTGTGACACGTTTACTTGTTTAATATCTTCTATGGCCGAGGGAGCTTTTAAGTGTCACAGTGATGTCATTAGGGTTACCTTGGAGGAGGGAGGGTTAGTGAAAGCGCTCTAGGTGTCAGCGTTTCTTGTTGTTAAAAGACAAGACAGCAATATGAATCATACAGTAGTCTGTGTAGCAGGGATGTGAAGGTCAGTATCTACGTGTCGGCTTATACGTCAGTTGTGTACAGTAAATGACTGCGTCATATGGAAGAGGATTAGGGCCACGTGGGAAAAATGTATTTCAGTTCTGAGTCCAAATCCTGACATTTTATCTTCTGTCTTCAAACTCAAATACATGTTTTTACACGTGGCACTAATTAAGCTTTACTTAATCAGGATCATTTTGGAAACAGTTTGCCACCTTAAATATACCCAATTATCAGATGCTTTTCTCAAAAATCTCTATATTTTTAAGCAAATTACTTTTTGCATATGCTTCCTTTATAGCAACCGATTTATAGGAGTTTTCAGATGGAATGAACAGATTTTCATTTTTTCTACCCCTATTTGAATGTCACTCCATTCACATTTTTGTTGAAGTCATTTAAATGTCTGGCTTGAGAAGTCTCACGCTTAACTTCTTAAAGGTGTGAGAATTTTACTTTGAGGATGTTTAACATTAATACACATTCCCCCAGCCTGCCTATGGTCCCCCAGGGGCTAGAAGTGGTGACAGGTATAAACCGAGCCATGGGTATCCTGCTCTGTCTTTGAGAAAATGAAAGCTCAGACGGACCGATCTGGAATCTTCTCCTTATGAGGTCATAAGGGACCACTAAGGTCTATATAAAGAGACTTCAGATACAGTATTAGGGACCACTAAGGTCTATATAAAAGAGACTTCAGATACAGTATTAGGGACCACTAAGGTCTATATAAAAGAGACTTCAGATACAGTATTAGGGGACCACTAAGGTCTATATAAAAGAGACTTCAGATACAGTATTAGGGGACCACTAAGGTCTATATAAAGAGACTTCAGATACAGTATTAGGGACCACTAAGGTCTATATAAAGAGACTTCAGATACAGTATTAGGGGACCACTAAGGTCTATATAAAAGAGACTTCAGATACAGTATTAGGGACCACTAAGGTCTATATAAAGAGACTTCAGATACAGTATTAGGGGACCACTAAGGTCTATATAAAAGAGACTTCAGATACAGTATTAGGGGACCACTAAGGTCTATATAAAGAGACTTCAGATACAGTATTAGGGGACCACTAAGGTCTATATAAAAGAGACTTCAGATACAGTATTAGGGACCACTAAGGTCTATATAAAGAGACTTCAAATACAGTATTAGGGGACCACTAAGATCTATATAAAAGAGACTTCAGATACAGTATTAGGGACCACTAAGGTCTATATAAAAGAGACTTCAGATACAGTATTAGGGGACCACTAAGGTCATCCAAAGAGCACCATGTCACGGGACCTTTAAAGTATTTCTTTTATTTACTGTAAAAAAAACCTTTTCAAAGTCACTATATTGTACATTTAAGATGTTTAGAGCTGAGTGTGTTTCAGTATTTTTGGTTAGAGAAATGTTTTATTAAGATATTATTGCCATATTGGAGAGAGGATGGCGATGGCAGACATGTTTCCTTTCTGTCCGTTCTTGCTGTGACTTCAGTGCACTTGGGTGTTTTCCGGGCTTTTCCCTGGTAGCTGGCGTGTGTCATCTTCTGTGTCGCAGGGCAAGTGGAAGCAACACAGACAGCCTATACATGTTGTAGCACTGTATAGACCTTCTTCATGGCAGACATGTTGACATGTCATAGTGGATTCACAACCAGCATTCCACTTAGGAGAGACCCTGAAATGGCTTACTGGGACACAGGTTATGACAAGTCAAACATGGCTGCCGTGAAAGAGGTCTATTGCATCGTCTCCCTCCAGAAAGTTAAGCTGAGGACCGGTGTCCAGAATTTGTCGATCTCTTATATATCTCTGGCTTCACTGCCTGCTGTACGTGGTGGTTTGATGTTTTTAGCCCTGCAGCTCTGTACTGCCGTTGCTCTGTCTGGGTGTTACAGTCGGCCACTAGAGCGAGCCGGAGCTCCTGTGGTTGGTCGATCAGTGTAACGCTGCTGCGTCTAGTATTAGGGATAAACCACTTACAATACCAATTCATGCTTGGATATGAAAGAGATTTTCTGATCCTCTAACCTGGTGCATTATTTAAAAAAAATATGAATGTTACCCACAAAGCAGTTACATAGAGACAGAAACAAATGGGAAATTTCTTTAGAGGGCGTGCATCACGCATCAGAGACGGTTTACCTAAAGCAGAACTTTACACCTGTGAAAACTGCCCCACATAACTAGAGCATCATGATTCCTTAGATTTCCACTTTTATCTGATGCCAGTCTATCTATTCCTCTAGCTTTAAAACAGAGCATCTAAAAAGGTCAATCTCCAGGTATTTATGAATCAATATCGGATCATTCAAATACAGATTGTTTAGAGTCTTCGTTGTTTTAAACCCAGCCCTACATTCCAGTACCCCTAAAGTTAAGATTTGCGCACAGGGAGGCAGAATAGAAAGGATAGATGGAAAGGAGTTGGGACTGTCCACATGCTTAGGCTCCCCTTTGTTGACATTTTATTTTATGGTTGTAGATCCTCTTTAAAAGCTGTACGATTTCTATATATTATTCTTAAACTGTGCAATGGTTTGTGTTGAGTTGTACAATTGTCTAGAGAAAAAGCTGTACTCTTTGATGCTGAAATGTGCTTTGCCTTGGTTTAAAGAAAAATAAAGGTGTATATATATATATATATATATATATAAAAAGAAACCAAATGTGGTGTGCTGTGTGTGACTGTGTCTTCCCTCTTGGTGTTCTTCCCCATTTTGAAATAGATATCCAGTCTATTTCACCTACCAAGCAATTTTATGATGGTGCTTTATTTCTTTTAGGGATTGGGGAAACTATCCTTGTCCCAAATCGCTGTATTCAGTAGATGATATTCTCAAGCTTTTAAGAAACACTTTTGTACGTACTGACTCGGCTGTAGCCTCACGGCAGCCTGAGCTCTGAAACCAACTGAAGAAGTCACAACCAAAAGCTTAAAAACCTCATTTCCTTTAGAAGACACCCATGTGTTTTTTTGTGTGTGACACCAGTGAACATTAGTCATTTGTGAAGTCCCCACTAGTGTTACATGCAGCCCTGGACCTTTTTTCATTATATATAGAACAAGTATGAACATGGAAGTAAAGGCAACGTGAGGGGACACGTTTAGAAGGGCTGAAAAAGAAGAAGAAGAAAGATTAACACACAGGAAGTAGGAAGTGTGATCTGCGATATCGCCAGTGTGTGTGTGTGTGTGTGTGTGTGTTTGATTGTGTATATCAAATCGTGTATGTGTGTGTGTGCGCGCGCTCTAGTGGGGTGTATGTGTGAAATGAAACACTGACCTTCGTCATGAGTTAAGGACAATGTCTCTCAAACTACCACGCAACTGGGACTTCAGCACCTTCAAGGCTGAGACAGCTCGCATAGGTAAGCCGATGGTCGCGCTGCGTTCACTGTCAGCAGTGGGGATGGGGGGGGGGTGCTTTACACTTTGATCTTTTGACTATTCATCATTTTGCCATCAAGCCAGAGATGGTAGTAGAGTAAAACAAATCCACATAACAATTTTAAATTGGCATTGCTTTTTATCTTTCAAGAATATCATTTTGTTGCATATTTTCTCATGACATCTACAGCCTGATTGAGGTACCATCCTATAGGTGAAGCAAACATGGCTGGTTTTTATTATAGAAGAGTAAATAAATGAGATATTAAGGAGTGACTGAATCTGCCTTTTGTTTTTATCAGTGTGGGATTTTGGGCAAGTTGTTGCTTGCTGTGTGGTAACGGTAACAATGTGTTTTTGGTTTCTATTTTCCTTCACACAAGTCACTGTCATCTAATATTAGACTGGAAAAAGATCTGCTCTTGATACAGCATCGCCATCACTAAAGAAAGTTTCTTCATTCTATTCTATTCTTTACCTCTCAAAAAAACAAAACAATGGTGAAGCTGTAGCGAGAGAAGGTCTTCCTCAAGTCCCATGTGATATTTTCTAAAGCACCTGCCTGAAGAACTGCTGGATGTGCAAATTGTTGTGTGAAATGTCAACATAAAAAGATTGTTTCTATGTTAAACATAGCTTGACAATTACAACTTAAAAGCGTAAGCTTTTCTTAAGTCACCTGAAAGTAATGGCATTGCTATAACAGAAATGTGCACCCATGCACGTTAAAGTGACGGTACAGCAGTCTAGCCTCACTGAGACCGCGCTAACCTCTGTTTGCATAGGGTGGAATCAGTGCACTGACATGCCTTGTTTGCTCTGAGGCTCGGATGGCACAACAGTTGCAACGTTCAAATTAGAGTGGTTTGCACACATCCTGCTCTAATCATGATCACAATCAGTGGGACTGGTCGAAGGAAGTTGTTTCATTTTTATCGGCTTCATGTTGACTGAATATCAGATGCTGTTATGAGCTTTCTTTAGTATGAAAACAGAATTTCCTGAAAGTTGGAGAGTCCTTCGTGATTCTTTCACCTTGAGATGTTTTTTGGACCACGAATGTGACAGGTTTCACACTCGGGAACTGGAGTGACGCAGGTTTTCAGCAGGAAACTGATGCAAGAGCTGAGTTTCTACAGAGCTCTGACTTTATAGAGGTCTGTATGTAACTCTGCCTACATACTGTGTGTGTGTGTGTGTGTGTGTGTGTGTGTGTGTGTGTGTGTGTGTGTGTGTGCAATGCATGTGTGTGCACAGTCATACTGCTTCTGGCCTTTCAGAAGGGACAACCGCAAGTCTGCTAGTGCGCGGGAGTAAATGTTGATTTGAATTAACTTCCAATTTAATTCACTTCCTGGTGTACTCATCTGCTGTTTCACGCAGGAAGTTTGACATCAGTTTAAGTGTACGCCATGTTTAGAAAATTTTCACTGCTTTAAATGTATGTCCAACAACCCTGTTTATGCTTACCTGGGGGGGGGGACTGAAAGCTCACGTCTAATGTTGCGTTCATGGCAACCCGTAACTCAACCTTGTACCTTTTGAAAGTGCCCTGGATCGGAAGTGGAACCCTGAACCAGACCGTTGTCCTCCCAGTTACACACATAAACAACCATGGCGACACCTGTTGATGCCGTTCAGACGCTGTGACAAATAGAAACAAATATATATGAATAGGCAACGTTAAGTAATTCCACACATTGTAATCACAACAGTACACATATGATTGTGTACTACTACATGGTATGTTTATTAAATGAAGCCCAAAATACGTCGAAGATTAGAAATTGCTAGTATGAGCTAGCGGCCAGCTAACGTTGACGTAACGCTAACGCTAGCTAGAAGGGTTTGTGGTGACGTTGCCCGGAACGCTACCAAGTTGTGAGTCGTGACTTGAAATAACTTACGGGCTAAAAACTGTCTGGAACGCAGCATAAGATACCAGACTCCCTTGACAATTCATTCAAAGTCATTTTACATCTCAGAACACGGGAGTTGATGGTCTATCGCTGCCTCGACCAGTTAGTTCCTTTGTGTTTGTATGTATTACTTTTGTGTTTTAAAAGGAACTAACAAACGATCTAACCAATCAGGGCCGTGGTAGACCATCAACTCCTGTGTTCTGCGAGGTAAAATGAAGGTTTTTATCAATGGAGTCTGGTGGCTCTGACGAGAGCATCAATAACGGCTTCAGTCTCTCCTCCCCCATGGGAACCTAAACAGGGCTGTTGGATGGCAAGGTAAAGCGGTACAACATATTGTAAATATAGGGTTGCACTTACACTCAAACTGTGAAACATTTTCATTCAACAATGAAGTTCGCATGGCATTCACATGTTTCTTTAAGAATGATCATAACAACAAAAAACAGCAACAGACATCCATAGAAATACTTACAGAAACAGTGGCAGAAATTATAGGTGGGCCTTTTTTTGAGGTGGCTAAAATATATTTACCGTGTCGGTCGTCCTGCCTGCTTCTCCCAGCTGGGGCTCCATCTACTCCAGCTAATCCACTGACTATGGGGAAGTACCTCATACAACCCCACTTCAATGAATCTGTACTGATCGCTTTAACATAAAGGCAGGGAACAGGGGGACAGGTAGACAGCTGTGCCTGTGCACCCACTTCTAAATTTCTCCCAATTGTCTTTGGTTGCTGTTCTATATATAAAAAAGCATCCACACAGTCCGTGGGAAACTGAGTTTTATCTTCCCAGTATCTATCTTGACGTTAAAAGTCTAGCACTTGAAGTCAATTCCTTTTGATGGCGGAGGCTGTGTGTTTGTCAGCTGTGGGTGTGGTGTGACATCGGCCTCTGTGTGTGGGCTCTGGGTTCCTCAACAGCACTTTAACTGTCTGCTAATCAAGGGAGGGTGATGCTTTTTAAATGAGATCAAACCTCTAGGTGGAGACCTTCAAAGTGTCGCTTGCCCTCCGGCGATGAAGTGGTCGCTTCCTGTTTACCCGGTGCTGCCCTGCTTCTTCTCCTCTCCTCTATCATCTTGCTTAAGAAGACACGCTGAATTTAAGAACAACTGAGCAAGTAGGCTCAATCTCAATCTAGCTATCTGTGCAGTCCACAGTCCTGCGTGTGGCGCAGACCGTCTCCATAGGACTGTGTCTTCTCTGAGCCACGTAGACCTCTTGCTCTGACCTTTCATCGCACCATTAAACCGTCGCATCAAGGTCGCCCAGAATCACACAACTCAAGGGTGACAAGTGTCAGTCAAGGGTGACATTTAAAAAAAAAAAAAAAAACTTGAAAAGAGGATTTTGGTGTCAGTTTCAGTTCCAGTTGTGTGTATGTATGTTGGTAACATTTAATTTGAAGGTGTGTGACATGGCGGCCTCCATATTATTGTTAAAAAAATAATAATGTAAAAGTCTTAACTTGAATCCAACATATTATTAGTAAAGATAAATCCCCACTGCTTACTGGCCTATAGGTAAGGTAGTCTCTAAGATAGTCTTCACAGATCCAGTTCACCCTGAGGGTTCACATGTATTTTTAACATTAAAACATCATTTATAAAATCCTTCCAACAATTATTAGGCTATTTGTATAGCTTAGTATTCTATGCAAAAGGGGTATGTCTAAAGGCTTTAGGCTGCCGTACACGTTATTGTAGGCCCAGTTTAATGTGGAACTTCATTTCATAGTAGGGAGTCCCTGCTCCATCTCTCTTTCAGTTAAGGGGTCCATGGCTTAAAAACCATCTGGCCTGTTGTTTGTTGGCTTGGCTCCTTCAGACCGCTGTGTTATTTATGTGGAACAATCACAGCTGCAACGGTGCACCTTTGACAGGAAACTGGTCAGCTCAGTTTCCTTTCAGCCTGAAAGTGTTTAAGTGGCAAACACAAATATGCTGTCGTTAGCAGGTCTCTTAAACGTGATAGGCTGATGCATATTGATATCAAAAAGAGGAAGTGCTCTGCTCCAGTTGGGTAGAGCTCTGATATCTTGGTAATGTTTCGCTGCTCCGGCTGTGACACAGCACGTTGGGGATCGTTCTTCAACACACTTTTACCAACAGCTTTCTTGTGGTGTTTGGCAGCGCGATCCAGGAGTGTGATACCCAGAGAGGGAGGCCCCGGCCCCGGCTCGCCGCGCTCCTCCAGGTCCATGGAGAGGCCGCTGAAGGCCGGCTGGCTCAAGAAACAGCAGCGCTCTTTAGTCAAGAACTGGCAGCAGCGTTACTTTGTGCTGAGAGGAACCACTCTCACTTACTTCAAAGATGACAAGGAGGCCACTGTCCAGGTGAGACCCTGTGAATCTTACTTTATTTTATATTTATATTTTAGTGTATGACTTATACTTTAATACTTTTTATTGACTTTGATGTAATCCTATGTCTTGTTGACATAAAATGCAGTTGCACATTATGTCCAAAGCAATTCAAAATTGAATCACCTTTAAATGACAATAATACCATTTTTGAATTATGGTGCATGCAATAACTCATATGTGAGACTTTTATCAAAATAATTTATTTCTCTATTAAATGTTCTACTTCTTTTACATTCAGTGATGTTATTTAAAAAAGCAAACCAACATTATCAATTCAATCACATTCAGTAATCTAAAGTCAGCATTGTTTTTTATTAAATATCTTGTATTCATAGTTTAATTCATAGGTTAATCAGAAATGTGCCCTTTATCATTTCCAATCGACACCACACACACTCTAGCTGTGCGGCTAACTTTGCACACTTCCTGTAAACAAAACAAATGGTGCTAGAACTGTCACGAAGAGCCCTGCTGCCATTGGAAGTCTTCTGGTACACCGTTACCTAATTCACTGGTTTACCAGCATTCATGTACCCGTCCAGCCCAGACCCTGCAGTGGTGGGGTCCTGCTGTAGATCTGTCACTGTTGATTCTCTCCTTACATGTGGGTGGTGTAGAGATGATAACACTATTACACTCCCATAGTCTTATTACTAGCTAGAATTCTCAGGGTTGGCCACACAAAAACCCTTAACTGCACTATAGCCATCTATGCAAGGCGTGTGGTCACATTTCATATTAATGTGTAAAACATCAAAAACAAAGAAACATTAAACAATGAGTTACTCCAAAAATCATAATCATTTCCACTTTTGGCCTTGGTGTTAAAACAAAAATAAAGAGTGGGCCTGTAGGTGAAGACTCTGTAGAGGGAGTGGGCTGCACAGGTTGCTTCACCCACAGAAACGACCACATAGGTCGATTGTGCAAGTAGCTATCAACGACTCATAATTATGTGTCTTGTTAGGCGGCGGCCTCTCGAGGCTGTAGTAACTTCAACTTCGACTTCTCTTTGTTAATCCTTTTGGGATGACTCCCGCAAGGAAATTGTTTTTTCCAGCATCAGTTTTTAGCAAGAAGAATACATTGTAGAGAGAAAACAAGGAAGACAGTATAATGATAACAGTAATAACAGTAATAATAATAGTAATAACAATTAAAAACAACAAAATTAAAACCTTTGGCTATAAAAAAGACATTTACCATAAATTATCATAAATTCAATTCAATTAAATTTTATTTATATAGCGCTAAATCACAACAAAAAAGTGTCAGTGTCGAGTCAAGTGTTGAAGTGTCCAGGTATGTATGTGAGTCCAGGTGTGTGTGTGTGTGGGTATGTCTGTCCTCTCTGCCCTATTTCCTCCTCCCCCCCGAGTGAGGAGTTGTATAGTCTGATGGCATGAGGGACAAAGGAGTCCTTGAGTCTGTTGGTCCGACACTTGGGAAGGAGCAGCCTTCCACTGAACCGGCTCCTCTGGGTGCTGATGACGGTGTGCAGGGGGTGGCTGGCATTGTCAGTAATGTCCAGCAGTTTGTCCAGTGTCCTCCCCCAGTGAGTCCAGCTTCATGCCGACCACAGAGCCGGCCAGCTTTATCGCCGGTACAAAGTAGGAAGCGACGTAGCAAAGTGTAAGAGCACCAAATTGTGCATAAGTAGGCAGGTTGGAGTGGTGGAGGGGTCCAAACACAAGACTTTCACTCAGGAGAAATCATAAGTTAACTGTCTCCTTTTAAAACCAATCATCTTTTACTTACCTTAGTCTGTGACGTTAACAAGACATACATGTAACCAAAGGTTAAAAGTGTGAGAAAAGAAAGTTTCCTTTTTTAATAATAATTCACCAACGTTTCAGTATGACATGTCCATTCCCTGGTAAATAGTTAATATTGATATTGATGGTAGACTATGGCGCTCTTTGAATGAATTATAAGCACAAGTATAAATATCAGTGGTTGGTTCTTGACATCTTTGGACATGACACTAATGTGCTGTTTTCTGTGTGTTGGTGCTGCTGCTTGTTGGTCCCCAGGGAGTCATCCAGCTGCGGTTCAGTAAAGTTAATGAACTCCCTCCGAACCCAGATGATCCTGGGAAGTACCTCTTCGAGATCATACCACGTAAGCATATAATTGACCCCTAAAGGAGAGCAAACTGACTTTAGCCGTTGTAGACGGCTTTTGTTGCGTGCAGCAGTAAAACATCACATACGTCCATTCATATTCATTGCCTTGTGTCATATTGTCTTAATAAGTTACAGAATTGTTTTTCCTCATATGCCAGAGTGTTTAAATTATTACCATTACTTATGACTATTATCAATCAGGCTACATGTCCCTTTAGGGTGTCTGTCAGCACTTACCTGCATAGTAGAAAGTCAGAAACTACCACAAACTGCAATCTCAATCTTGTCTGGAAAACAGTCGTACCTGACCTACTAAAGCTTTATCCAACAAACCCATCCTTTCACAGGTCCAACTGGAGACAGAGAGCGATGTCCCTATGTGTTCATGGCAAACTCCCAGAGTGACATGGAGGAGTGGGTCCGCACTCTGCGCAGGGTTGTTGGAGCACCAACAAGTGGAGGTTCAGTAAAATCTTATATTTTTATGGAAACTGAGGTTATGTGTGACACTGCAACTATCTTTTTTGACATGATTTTTCTAGAAATTAGACATTTTGGAAAGTACATTTTCTCCCTTTCTTGCCGAGAGTCAGCTGAGAAGATTTGTACCAGCTTTCATGTCAGTACATTGAATATGTAGCTGGAACAAGCGGCAGGTTAGCTTAGCTTAGCTTAGCATTTAGAGTGGAAACAGGGAAATGTAAAAAAATCACAGAGACTGTATTCCCCTGAAAACTACCCAATAGGCTGTAACTCTCCGCAAGAGAAAAAAGCTATTTCTCAAAATGTCAAGTGAAGAAATAAGAAATACAGTGTTTAAAGCACAGCCACCGGCCTACAGTCCCTAAATATGTGACGACGAGTGTTGTTAATTTGAATGTTTGCTGATTCTACTGTATGAACATCACTGGTCCAAGAAGTCATGTCTTACCTCCCTGCCTGTCACCTGCAGTGTTTGGAAAGAGTCTCATGGACACAGTAACATATGAGCAGCGGTTCGGGCCTCACATGGTGCCAATCCTGGTCCAGAAGTGTGTCGAGTTCATCAGAGAGCATGGCCTGAATGAGGAGGGCATCTTTCGCCTCCCGGGTCAGGACAATGCTGTCAAACAGTTCAGAGATGCCTTTGATGCAGGAGAGAGACCCTCCTTCCCCAGGTAACATACTTATGATTCCCTCTGTATAGACTGGAGCCAAATGAGCCATTACATAAAAAAAAATCTTGATTTCTACCTCAGTATTACCTTATTACTCTGATCCCACACAAGTATGTTTCAGTAATAGTACTAGTAGTAGTGGTATTAAGCCATTTTAACATATAATAGCTAGACTGGATATTTATTGCAGATATCCATAATTCTATTCTTCCTTCTTCTTAAGAAGAACTCCAATTTCAGATATTCACAGCGTCATCCAGAATCCACCGTCTAGATTTCTGCAATAAGATTCTTCTTAAGAAGAACTCAGATATCTACAGTCCCATTGTTACTAGTCATCATTTTTATTTCAGCTTTCCAAAATGAAAAAACATTCCAGCTATCCATAATGTCATTTTGAATATTTAAAAATACATTGTGATTAGCACAAATGTAATTATGGATATCCATAATTTGCATTAAGTCTAATAAAAATGCAATTTCAACTAGAATTATTACTAGATAAAATTTATTTGTGGATATCTGTTTTCATTTTGGATACCTGAAATTAAAATGATGACTACTACCATTTGGATTTTAGATATCTGGAATCAGAGTTCTTCTTAATAAGAATAATATTGCAGATATCTGGAATATTGATTATGGATAAGAAGAATTGCGTTGTGGATATGTGAAATTGAAAGCTCATGAAACATGAATGGAGAAATGTTTTTGTTTGACTTTAAAATAAAAATCCAGTTTAGCTATTAAATATTAAAACTGACACTTTTTACCCACTTTTTAAGGATTGAAAAAATACTCTCATTTCACCAATTACACTCACGTCACAATTAATGAGAGTGTTCATTGTGTGTTTAAATAAATACAATTAGAGTATTGTGTCCTCCTTAACTTGGGAAGCTGAGATGTGCTACCTTTTCTTGAGCATATCTGTTGGATTTTGGGTTCAGCACTCCAACAAGAATCTCCATTGTTGAATGTCAAACTCTTTTGACAACTGAGGCCTGCTATAGTTATTGTGTATGTGGCACACACTGCATATGAAGCAGGGCTATTCTGGTTATTTGAAATACACAGGAGTATGAAGTGGTTATAAAGTAGCAGGGTCACACATCTCACAAACACCTAACAGGACCACCAAGGTCCTTGTCAATCATGTTAAGCCCTCTTTAACCCGGGTGGTAAATGTAGGAGCTGAAGAAGGTCACTGCTATATAAGGAGAAAAAACCTCGTCACCTCAATCAATCAGCATCAGCTTTCTGAGAAAGCAAGGAGAGATGAGAGAGATGCAGAGCGCCTGATAGGTTTCTGTCTGCTCAGAAATGAAGGCGGTACCACATCCTGTTCTGGCAGACACACAGGAGGAAGCCCGTATTACTCAACATCACAAGCTCCTCTGAAAGAGCGCTGTTGATTCACACTTCCATTTCACTGTAATCTAGTGTATGCAGCCAGCAAGGGCTGCTAAAGGATGCTTTCAGGCCAAAAATAAAGAACATACGCTTTTGTGTTTTGCCCCTTTAAATTTTAATCTTGGTAGAGTTGAAACAACTAAACTGAATCCAAACCTGCTCGGCCCCCAGCTAAATATGCCAAACTAGGCCCGAGGCTAGGATGTAGTGAGCACGTTGCAAGTTTGTACTTGCAAATGAAACGCTAGTCTAGCGTTGCGTTCTGTGTTTGCGGTCTGAATGTTAGTGGATGTTCATTGGATGATTTGTCACCGACTGCAGGGACACAGACGTCCACACGGTGGCGTCGCTACTCAAGCTGTACCTGCGTGAGCTTCCTGAGCCTGTGGTGCCCTGGACCCAGTACCAAGACTTCCTGGACTGCACCAACAACATGCCAGACGTCAGCACCACAGAGGTAGGGTTGTCTAATAAAAAATAAAAAAACAACAAAAATATGTCTGAGTGTCTCTATACATTGTGTATGTGTGTACATGCAGAAGCGGTCCTGTGATATTTTAAGTGTGTGTGTGTGTGTGTGTGTCCTTTAATCTCTTGCTCATGTTTCCTCTCAGGGTTGGGAAAAAATAGACAAACAGATCGCCCTTCTCCCCAAAACCAACTACAACCTTCTCAGTTATGTGTGCCGGTGAGTGGAAGCTGGAGCTAGAGGCCTACCACCATGCCTTTGGGTTATACTCACTGTATATGGAAAGATAACATGTCTTTCTTATGGTACTCAGAATTGAAAACGGTTGATGTTTAATATCTTCACTGACCAAGACTCTTCAGATCAGTTTTCGTCCCCAACACATGCTGCCCTGGTTCTGCATGGTGGGAGCGGCGGCGCTGGTAATCGAGACCAGAGAAGATTCACACCCCTTGTCTTTGCTCTGCAGGTTTTTATTTGAGGTGCAGCTGCACTCCAAGGTGAATAAGATGAATGTGGAGAACTTAGCTACAGTGATGGGGATCAACCTGCTCAAACCTCAGATAGAAGACCCCATCACTGTGATGAAGGGTAAGAACTGTTTGTCTTGAAACAACATGTGTGCACATCTATGTGCAATTATGTGGCTGTGTCTGATATTCTGCTCCAAAACAGGCTAATCGTATAATTTATTTGCTGTATTGGCTGTGAAATCTGTTATGCTCGCCATCTGCTTATTTCATTGCTTATTTTATTAAGCAATTGTATGTGGTAATACTGCATCATGACATCCTTCTCTGTTTTAGACACTATATTTAGTGCAATAAAGCAGCCTTTTACAATAAGCCTCAGTACCACTCAGACCTGAAAAAAGCTCAATAAACATGTTCAGCTCAAGTGAATCAAGAAATTGCACAAGAGCCTAAGGAGAAGACTTTTCTGATCATCATCTTTTCACTTGGCAGCGACTCCTCAGATCCAGAGGCTGATGACAGTGATGATCAGACAGCATGAGATTCTGTTTCCTCTCTCCAAAGACGTGCTTCCCTCCCCCCCCTCAAACAAGGCTGAAAGCCAGAAGAACACTCCCCGAAGCTTTGTGGGCTGGGAGTCGGCAGAGGTATGAGCATTTGACCACACGTTAAACACTAGAGCATATCCTAAAAAACAGGACAGGGCCATAGCCAACAGGAAAAAGAACACATACCTGAAGATCCAAAACAATATGTAAACTTAGCTATTTGGCTAAAAGTGCTCATTCAATCAGCTGGGGCAATTTGTTGACAAAATCTATGATTAAATACCCTCACAGTCAGAAACAGTTCTTACGTGCAGTAATAAAGTTGCCAAGTTTTCACAATTGTCACAAAAGTGGCTTGAAGACATGGGTGGCAAAATCTGAAATGAGGTCCTTCACTACATTACTTATCATAACCACTGTCATGTCTGTACGGTAAATATGTAGGTTAGCTTAGCATGAAGCCTGGCTCTATAGCTCTTCGTTAGCACATTATATCTGTAGTGTAGTCCAGCATGTATGCCCCTGTAAAACCACCAGTTGTGGCTTTTACGGGTCACTTTTTGGACGGCTTAAACAAACAACACAATGTGTTAATAGTGAGCTTTAGAGGTGGTAATGACAGACCCCCATCTCCAGTCTCTCTGCTAAGCTAACTAGCTGTAATATAACTAATTAAATGAATGGACAAAAATGAAAATGGAATCATTCTTCTCATCCAACTTGCAGCAATAAAGCAAATAAAGCTTAATTCTTAAAATGTCAGTAAGTTTTCTTTGATCATTTACTGACATTAGCGTTACTGACGTTAGCTGACCTTCTAAGATTAAACCGCTATCAGGCGTTTCAAACAGAGAAGCTATATCTAACTCTACACACAGTCAACGTACCAAGTACCTGCTCGCATTGGTACAAATACTAACAGTACCAGGGTGACTGTGTGCCAAATGGAAGATAGATGGTAAAATGGCTTTAAAGCTCCATAGGCCTTTTTCACAGCAGCAGCAGTGTTTCATTGTCATAAAAGCACAGATAATAATAATAATAATAATAATAATAATAATAATAATAATAATAATAACAACTAACAATGGCTCCCTTCTAGCTGGAATGATGACCTTTAACATCACAACCACTGTACACTTTCTGTGCTATTCAGATATTTTAAGCTGCTGTGGTTCAGTTCATGGTTGTTCTAAAATATCCATCCATCCATCCATCCATCCATCCATCCATCCATCCATCCATCCATCCATCCATCCATCCATCCATCCATCCATCCATCCATCCATCCATCCATCCATCCATCCATCTTCGTCAGCGGGTCGCGGGGGGTGCAGCTCCAGCAGATGTATACGTAGTACATTTACATGTGTAATTAATATTTAGTTGTGTGTTTGTCTCAGATGGGTGATGCATCGCTGTCTGAGTCTCCGGAAGAGGAGGAGGACAATGACAGTCCAGGTCCAGGCAGAGGAAACTGCAGCCCACAAGACTTGGCTCAGGAGCCTCGCTCACCTACCACAGACTGGATAAGCCCCCGCAAACGCACTCAGACCCTGCCCACCTTCAACTGCCCCCTCACCGGAATGGCAGCCAAGGCGGAGGCCCTCAACCGCTGGAGTCACATCCAGGAGGGCGTGGAGGAGAAGAGCGGGACACTGTCGGAGGACATTTTTAAGATACTGGACCTCCGGAGTTCAGGTTCATTGTTTGGGGGGGCTCAGGTCAGTAACAAGGAGGGAGAGGATAGGTTACCAGCCCGAAGAGGAAGTGACATCACAAGTCCATCTGCCGTTGGCTTGCAAAAACCTGACAGCGACTTGCAGTCTGCCCAGGCGCGGTCTCAGCAGACGAGTGTAGGGAAGCTGACCGGGATCGCATCGGGTCCACAGGTGGACAGCAGATCTGAGCCAGAGAGAGACGCCCAGCAGCTGGTAGACAGGTGAGGTCAGCCCTGTAACAAGTATTACAGAACGGTCTAACTGTGGGGAACTGAGGACCCAAAGCAGAGACCAGGCAGGCAGGCAGGGAGTTAATGATGAGGGTTTGTTACCAAAAGCAGAAGGTCCAAACCAACACAGGGATCAAAAATGCATAAACAAAGTCCCAAGTCCAAAAAGTCAAAACCCTAACCCTAAGTCCAAAGAGAAAAGGGAAAACAAAAACCAGGAACACAGAAACTGGGGAAAACTCACAGGGAAGAATCCAAATGCTGAGCACCCGACAGGAACGGGAGAACACACGCAACCAACGAACAGGTGACTCCCATCAGGACGGGGACAACACAGGGCAGGTAGCAAAACCAGACAAGACTAGACAGAAAAACAGACTTTCAAAATAAAACAGGAAACAGAACATACAGACAACAAGGGAGGACACACAGCAGATAACAGGAAACAGGAAACAGAACAAATGCACAAAAATAACAGGAAACAATGACAGAACCTAGAAACCAACAGCAACCATAACACTTATTGTCAATTATTATTATTATTATTATTATTATTATTATTATTTTACATTATCACAGTTTCTTTGTTTAACCGCAATTAATTGCTAACATTGGCCAAGGTCCTAAGGCATGTGACTGGTAGTTGTTGATTATGTTTAGAAATGCAAAATTGTATTTATATAAGAGATTATTGGTTCAACACATTTTTTATTACTATTTCAATTGTTAGTTGTTGGCACTTGACCCGATACATATTCATAGCAACAAAAATGACAAGGGGAGATACAGTTAGAAAAAATATTTTATGATAATAAAGAGGCTGGTTATTATATTATTATTATATTATATGGGTCACCTAACAGTGGTATATATCCAAAAGAGGTATCCTGGAAGTCATTCATAACTTTAATTTGTTTACCAAAGTAATAAATCCGACCAGAAGAGGCTATTATATCGTTAAATCGCAATTATTTCTGAGACAATTAATGGCACAGCAACATTTTGAGTAGTTATCGACTGAGGAGCCCCGACTAACTCGGGCTGAGCAATTAGTTAACATTTAATCCCGTTTATCAAACGATCATTTTGCAAATTACGTTTTGTAAGTAAACTCTTACTTTGTCTGGTTCTCTGAATGAAAAAAAAACAATGTTCAAACGGGAAAAGTATTTATTAAAATTCCACAGTTCCGGGTGTTTTCACTGTTGATTTCTTTAACTGTTTCAAAGCTTTTTTAAGTTCAATAATTGCAACATCTTTCCAAAAGACAATGAGTAATCGTGTAAAATAATTTCAATTTTGACCAAAATCATTGCAATATTGATTTTTTTTCCATAATTGAGCAGAAGAATTGAAAGAATATATATATATATATATTCTACTAGAACTGTTGGGTCCTTTCTGGAGTTTCTTGCAGTACATGTATTTCCTTTTCCTTTTAAAAACTTTCTTAAGTGTCTTTGAGGGTTAAAAAAAGTGCCATATAAATAAAATGCATTATTATTATTATTATTATTATTATTATTATTATTATTATTAATTATTAACATGATTATTCCAAGTACAGGATTTCTTGCTTTGGGAACACTGTAGGAATGAGAGTCATATCTTGACAGAATAAAGCAGCTCTCTAGACTTTTCCAAGACACCAGGTAGATTTCCATTGGAAGGTGTAGGAATCTTGCTCCACTGGCAGAATTTTGCCTTTCTATAGAAAATGTCATTTTAGAACACAGTGACAGACATCTTTTTGGACTGGATTCATTTGCTTTTGCAGTGACGTGAGGATGGACTAGAGGCTGTTACTGCATGTCTGAACGCTCCGTGTCTCTCACTGTCTCTTGCAGTCTGCGGCAGGAGAACAAGGAGCTGAAGGCCACCGTGGCCGAGCTGCAGTCGGCTCTGGAGGCAGAGCGCCACCGTGTGGCGGCTCTGGAGATCTGTCTGAGGAATGCAGAGCGCAGCCGCGACGAGGCCCAGACACGCAACGACCAGCTTCAAAGAGACATTCAGCAGTTCCTCACCAAAAAGCCACTCACTCCTACCTAACAGTCACTTTCAGACTGTGGTATATGGATTTATGACTAACGTTAACCTCAACAGAGCTGAACTCACATGAACTGGTTATGGAACGTACTATTGTCCTCCAGTGGGATGACACTGGATCGTTTCCATCTGAGCTCTGTTTGCCTCTCAAGATAAATTATTGGCACATTTGTTTGTGTCTGTTTGGTAGAGCTCTAAATGGGCTTTAATATTTCTATTCACATTAGAGACTTAGTTCCTCCCTACTGCAGGAGTCATGTGACCCCTTCAGCTAAAACAGAACCCTTTGTTCAACTGGACTGAATTAATGTTCATGGTTTCATTTCAGTGGTAAAATAATAAAACAGCACACTTGTAAGTGTATTTTGTTGATGCGTAACGACAAAGCTTGCACCACATATGTACTATATCAACACATCTGTGTGTCTTTAGGATTTGTACATCAGCCTTTCAGCTACATACTGTATGAAGCAAAAAGCTAAAGAGACCTTATTTTCAGATAAGTTTTTTTTTATTCCTGTTTGAATTAAGCCATGATTTACACATTTGATGTTTCTCAGTTCAAAAGAAGACAGTCTCAGTTTGTCGTAGCTTTGTTGGAGTTCCACTTACTTTTGTGTCGAACTGCTCACTGAACTACATATCTCGTCTCCTACAACTTACGTCACCTTGCTTGTTGCACAGCATGCTAGCTAGAAAGATCCGTCAGCGTGAGTTAATGTGAACTTTACATCCCGGTATGAAGCCTACAGACACTGTAGAACACGTAACTCATGCGGCTTTGAACACGCTAATTACATGTTTACATTTCACAGTCCTACACTTTTTATTTGGTTTGGTACAAACTAAGACTTTCTCGACTTGCAAAATTATCTTTTGAATTGACGCAAATGATATGTTTATGTGCATAGGTTAAAAAAAAATTTATTTGTCATTCACTAGGCTACCATACATATTTTTTTCTAGTCTTAACTGCTCAAAGCTCTTTTACATAGTACAGGAACCATTCACACACACACACACACACACACACACACACACACACACACACACACACACACACACACACACACACACACACACACACACACACACACACACACACACACACACACACTGTGGCTGCCACCAGCCCATCAGATAAACATTTACACTCCAATGCACAGCATCAGGGGCGACTCGGGGTTCAGTGTCTTGCCCCAAGACACACATGAAGCCAGGGATCAAACCACCAACCTTCGATTAGCAGGCCACCACTCTACCACTGAGTCACAGCCGCCCCGTGGAGAGACTGGAGAGGGGGCTTTGTGCACGATGGTAGGAACAGATTTAAAGATGTGATAGTGGATAGACAGGAAAGGGGGAGAGAGATGGGCGATGACACGCAGCATAGGGGCGCAGGTAGGACTCAGCCTGCATGGGGGCACGCTCTTACTGGGTGCTACAGTATCCACAGCCAAGTGGCTCTGTGACGCTGTGCTTAGGCACAGCAGTGATTTAATGTGTGTAGTATAAGGGTAATGTTAAGTGGCTTAGTATTGTACTTGCTAAGTAGCACTAAACACAAAGTGCAGCTAATGGCCGTCATTATCCCGGCATTTGTGTTGGACATGGTGAAATTGTCAAAACTGAACATTAATATCCAACTTTCATGGCAATCCACGTGATAGTTGTTGATATATTGTTGCAAAGGGCCGACTGAATGATGGTTCCATCCTGAGAGCCCTGCTGCTCACCTGGAAAACGAACAGATAGTACTTTGATTTACCTCACAGAATGCAGTTTGTTTCATTAAAGCTGCACTTATCAATGCAGCACACAGCTCTTTTCAGCAAAATAACTGTACGATGGCCAACAAACGACTGATCAAATAAATGTATCCCTCAGGAGTATGTGACAAAGTCAGAGCTAAACTCTGAGTGGAAATTAAACGTTAATATGTTAGCCAGAAACACGGCTCCACAGGACCGCTAACATTGCTCTGTCAGCAGACACATTCTGGTAATATGTCAGAATTGTATTGTAATATACGCTGTTTTGACTGATCAGTAGTGCATTGGTTACCTAAAAACCCTCTTAACCTGAATGGATTTATATTTTGTAGTGATAGCAGAAGTGTGGTAGTGGATCTGGTAGTGTGTTAGTTTTCCATACATTTCCTTCCTTTAAAACATACCATTGTGTGGGAAATGCAGCGGAAAATCATAAAATTCAGATATTTGATTTATAACGTTTAAAACAACTAGGCTTGATAAATCCACATTTGTTATACCCTTAGGTCCATAATACAGACCATATGGCAGGGAATGACTGTCTGTGTGTGTGTGTGTGTGTGTGTGTGTGTGTGTGTGTGTGTGTGTGTGTGTGCGTGTGTGTGTGTGTGTGTGTGTGTGTGTGCAAAAGGACATTATCTAGCCCTCTTACGGCCATCAGGAAGATGTGATAGTCCGTTGTGGCAGCAGTGTAACAGAGTGACAGATAACAGCACTTCTGTCAACTGTCAGCCTTGCAGATGAGTGGCAGAGGCAGGAAAAAGCTCATTCCTTCCCATCACTGTGACGTCCTGCAATCACGAGTGTATCTGCAGGTCACACAAAGAAGTTCAGGAATGAAGGACAGTTGCGTAGTTGGATTAGGGTTCAGGTGAACAGAACAGAATAGTTCTTGAAATGTGTTGAGGAGTCAGTGTGAGTCATTACTAATCTCATCAGAAAACATCCTTTTGTGCCTCTTGTGCCCAGATAACCCATTTCAGACACAGTGTCAACTTACCAGAGGAAATACATGCAGAACAGCGGGGTTGTGTGTGTGTGTGTGTGTGTGTGTGTGTGTGTGTGTGTGTGTGTGTGTGTGTGTGTGTGTGTGTGTGTGTGTGTGTGTGTGTGTGTGTGTGGGTGGGTGGGGGGGGGTGTGATTGTTATTTTTTTGAATGGACATGACTCTGTTGTTCTCATGAGCTATTAGAAATGTCCTCCAGACTCAGTATCTTTACTCCTTGATCATTAAGGCCTCACACCTCATTGCGTTTCAATTTCATTTGGACAAGTCTAATAGATATATCCTGTTACATTCAACGACATCAACACAGCCGTGGTGTAGTTTGTCAAAGAAAGAAAAGAAACGGTCAATGGAGCCTAGACGCAGCTCGTAGACCTCCACCATTTACAAAGCAAGTAAACAAATGAAGAATATCATGGAGCACCCACCCAGACAAAATAGCACTTCCACAAGGAAGAGGCTACAGGACAGTGTTTACAAAATCCTCATTAAGGAAGTTGTGAGATAACACGCTCATGTGCATCACACAAAGCTGAAGGCACGCACACACACACACACACACACACACACACACACACACACACACACACACACACACACACACACACACACACACACACACACACACACAGACACAAAGAGACCATAAGCACTGAGCAATGCAGAGCCCACCATATCATTGATAAGGGACAGAAAGAGCTGGAAAGAAGAGAGCAGGGAGAGAGACTGACAGAGGAGAGGACACAACACAACAGACATGACTCGGAGGGACAAAGACAAGCTTTGGCCACCCTGTCAGCGGAACTGCAGTCCAGTTGCACAGGACATCAAAAGGTGTGCATGAGAATAAATGCTGTGAGATTTGGAAGAGAGCAGCAAGGACACACACTCCTGAAGAAAGGCTCCCACTGGTCAGAGCAAGGGTCAACAGCTCTACATCTACTGCCAGGGACCCTGCCACAACTTTCTTTGCCAACAGATGATCTGACCACGATTTTAACTAACCTTTGGATTAAGGTGTTCAGAGATCAGGGTCATTTTGGCTTACTGTTGCATCAGCCCATCCATACCGTAGACAACCCTAGAGGGCATACAATAGAAAGCTGCAGATTGTTTTTCCCATGGCGTGCATTTGGGTCTCTAAACTGGGAACCATCTGCAGCTCCAAGACTTTGCTCTTGCTGTTTCCTATCCTGCTGCTCCAGGGGCTCTGTGGACACAGCAGCCCAATCTCCAACACCCATCAGAGGTATCGCCCCGCTCCGGGGCTGGGAGACGGGCATGGAGGTGTAGTGGATCCATCACTGCTGGAGCAGGACAACAACATGAACATGCAGAGCCTGCTGGAGAGCCTGAAGGAACAGTTTCTGCGGACTTTCAACCTGTCTGGCTTGAGTTCTCCTCCCCTGCCTCCTGGAAGCACACGAGAAGAGCCACCTGAGTACATGATGGAGCTCTACAACCGTTTCGCTAATGACCGCACGGCAATGCCCACCGCCAACATCATCCGCAGCTTCAAAAATGAAGGTAAACATTATTTGTATTGTCTTGTATTGTCACCCTGTGGTATACAAGGCCGAAGCATATTAGTCAAGACACTGAGAACAAATGTCTTCTTGTAAACATGTACAGTGTTTAACCCTTGTGTTGTCCTCCCGGGTCCAAACAGATTAACACTTTTTTTACCCTTTTTTTCAACATTTGACATTTTCAACGCATTATTATTATTTTTTTATTTCACTAACACCACCTTACTACCACTAGTTTTACACTACATTTTGGAATTCATGGTCAATAGCCCTCATTTGTATAGAATTATACCTAATATTTGAGTTAGTAAAGGAGAAATTATGAATTATTTTGACTAATAGTTAAGATCAGAGGAGCCAATGTTGAATGGATGAGTTTGGTCAGGATGCTGATTTGAAACAATTTCAAATTAAATACAGTAATAATAGAGTAATAATGGCAATAAAAAGTAAAAAAAAAAACCTAAACCCTAAAGAAAATTACAAACATAAGCCAATAGCCAGTTTAACTAGAGACAACAGAGACCAAAGATCGCAATGCAATAGGAAGTGCATGGCACAGTGTCGGAGCCACCACTTTAAAGTAACATCCTTGCAATACAGCTTGGAACAGCTTGAAATACAATTAAGATAACAGTTTTCCAACTAAGGATGACGCTGAGGATAAAATCTTCAATAGGGTTAGATTTCGGTTAACTATTTAAAATGTAAAAACCAAGGTAAAAGTCCCCAAGGTGCCGCCTGGGTTAGGTTTGGTTTGGTTTGGGTTAAAACGTCAGGGTTAGGGTTAGGATATGTTACAGAAGTCAGCTTAACACTCACTAAAAAGACTATACAAAATATTTCACAACAATAACATAACAAATAGTTCAACTTTTCTCTTGTCCAGATTCATCTCCCAGTATTGTTGGTGTTGGAGGAGTGAGGTGCCACCCACTCCTCTTTAATGTGTCAGTCCCCCATCATGAACGCATCGCAGCGGCCGAGCTTCGCCTCTACACCCTTGTCCAGACTGACCGCCACCTCTACGCTGGTGTCGACCGCAAAGTCACTATCTATGAGGTGGAATCACATGTCGGAGATGAGAACATGACTGCTGAGAACCCTGTGAGAGGCGATGAATTCAGAGGAGGGGGGGAGCAGTTAGAGCTGGTGGCGTTGGCTTCCCGCCAGGTCTACGGCACTGATAACGGCTGGCAAGCCTTTGACCTCACTGCTGCTGTTCAACGCTGGCGCAAATCTGACCATGGGACCACGCACCGGTTGGAAGTGCACATTGCCAGTATTGCTAATGAAGAAACTCTTCAAGATATTACAGAAGAAAACAAAGACAGGAATGCACCTGAAGGGGACATGAAGATTGACACCAGCCCTGAGGAAAAACACAAGCCCCTGCTGATTGTTTTCTCCGATGACCAAAGTAGCGATCACCGTAATGACAAGCGCGAGCTGAATGAGATGATTGACCACGAAACCTCTAACATGGTTCTTCAGGACGACTTAAGGATGGGCCTGAATGGTCTGTGGGGGGAGCTGGGGAGGGACAGGGAGGAGGGAGATGAAGAAGCAGAGCCGGACGAAGAGGATCTCATCCAAATGCGCTCCAATCTGATCTACGACACAGCATCCCGCATTCGTCGCAATGCCAAGGGAAACCACTGCAAGAAACAATCTCTGTTTGTAGAGTTCAAGGACATTGGATGGGACAGTTGGATCCTGGCACCCACTGGTTACGATGCCTTTGAGTGCACTGGCATTTGTTCTTTCCCACTGACGAAGCATGTCACACCCACCAAGCATGCCATTGTCCAGACATTGATCAACATCAACAGTCCTCAGAAGGCATCACAAGCGTGTTGTGTGCCCACAAAGCTGGACCCCATCTCCCTGCTGTACTTGGATGACACAGGCGTGGTCACCTACAAGTACAAGTTTGAAGGGATGGTGGTAGCTGAGTGTGGTTGCAGATAGTTCATGCTTTGAAGGAGTTTAACTGTTCATAAAGTCTTACAATAAGGGGAAAGACACATAATTAACAGTATGCTGAGAAAGGAGGTTAGCCAGGACTGTCTTCAACAAAGGAATCTCTGGAAGGGTTTACTGAGATTGGAAGTGCACATTCACTATTCCTAAACCATATGCACTCCAAATGAATGATTGTGGATATATTTTAAACAGCGAAATCAGAAACAACAAGTACTTTATCTAAAGGCCTGAATATCAGTTCCCATTTTTCGGACAGTGGAAAGCCAGTTTGCTGCAGATCTACAGTCATTCTGTTGCCAATAGTGCATTAAAAGGACTGAACCAAGGACATCCTACAGTGTGTGCAGCCTGGTGGGAACCAGTGGGAACCAGTTGTGTCCCCCCCCCCTTTCCTTCCCTCTGACATCTGTCTTCCTCTCCACTTATCTCTGGCCTCCCCACTCGTTGCAAACACTAATCAGCACTTCGTGTGTCCTGGCGCAGTGAAATGACCCCCGTGAGGCAACCTGACAAGACATCTCTCTCCAGGCCCGCCTCCTGCCTCTTGATACGTACTGTAGGCACTGTTCAGGGGTCCTACTAGAACGATTATCTATCCCAATCCTGTTACCCACTTCACATGCCTCTTTTCCACTCCCCCGAGCTACAGTGATTGCAAGGTGTGGGGGGTTTAGAAACATGTATGTCACCACTCAGGCTTGGAAACTGGACGGCATTCTGGGCATCTTTTGAGGAGGTTGGATGGGGGAGTTGGACAGGAAAAGGGGGCAGGGGTTGTCCACATTCCTAGGCAACAAACAATCTTAACTGGCTCAACTCGCTGACCTAGCACCATGTGCCCCAACATATCTTCTCAGTTGAGTCCATAACCTTTGTAGTAATAATTGCCATTTTGGACAGTTATGATCTGATGGCCAAACTCAACAATGGACATTCCCTTTCTGGATACGACCCAAATGAAATACAGTTACATAAATACAGTTTCTTTGTTTAAAAGCCTTTTAATACCTCTGCTGCTTGTGTCAAATAAAAGACTATTTATTGTTCTAATTTATTAATTTTTACAACAGAGTAGATAACTATATATGTACATTTGTAAGTTACTTAGTGTAGAGCAGGTTTTATATCCATGACAATGCATTTGCAGCATAAAGTTAATTCTGTTGGGATGAGAAATGGTAACAATTTCTAAAACAATAAAGAACAATAACTTAACAATGAATTAATCGCTGATTCTTACTGTTTCAGTTATCAAAATGTTGTTTGGATTATCTCGTATCAAGATGGAAGTTAATATTTGGAGCTAAAATGCCACACTGATGTTGTTCACAGTTTATTGTACATGATCTTTTTTCCACATTGCAATTATCAATCAAAGCATCTAAGTCTTTCCTTTCCATTATTTTAGGGAGAAGCTGCTAGACCATGATGCAATGCATAGCTGACATTCAGATTATTTAGTCCGACAGTTTCAGCTCACAGGTCATGGTTCATACATGACACACAAACAAAGAACCATGAGAAACTGAGTGGAAAGCTGGCTAATGAACAAAATGGATGGCCCACTGTTCACACTGACAGCTAGCAGATGCAGACAGCTGTGATGGAAAACCTGTTCGTGAAGAGAAAATGTGAACAGAAAAAAACAAAGATCTGGACTCCAGTTTTTCTGTCTGTCATCACTAATTTCTCTATGAATGTTAAACTAAATGGCAAGAGCTTTGTGTTGTTCCTGTCAAGTACAAACACATTTCATTGATGATAAATAAAGTACACAGATCAGAGTGATGAAATGTTTCAAACTTTCTATTATGCCTTTGTTGGTAAGAACGTGTCACACTAATGTTGTAAGGTGAGATGTTTGCTCTATTTGGCTAAATTCGACAGCTACAGCAGCAGAATTGAGGTCAAGGATGAAAATCAGATACAGACAGGCATAACTAGGATATAGATAGTAAGGCAAAGATTGGACTGTGGCTAGCAGGTGAGTATTGTATAGCGGTAAATGCCAGGCTACTTGACAAACTGGTTAAAGATACAGTTTGACTTATTTGTCCCTAAGAGATAGATAAGAAGATTGATACCGCTCTCATGTCTGAATGCTTAATGATGTAGCGACACTGAAGGATGTTTAAATTGAGGAACACTTCCCATTTATATGCAGTGCATGTCATTACTAAAATTGCAGTTCTAGAAACTTATAAAAGTGTTTGGCAACAGCCCACTAATGGCAAGTGCACTGAGATTGAAAAGAAGTCACTGACTGACCTCTCGTGTAAGATCCGAGCAGAAGTCGTCTAAAAATGGTTACAGACCAGAGGGCAACAACCTCAGCCTGTGACAAAAGAAGGTCTCTGCTATATAAAGCTCACTAATTGAATATTTACAGAATGGTGGAAGAAGTATGAATCTGGCCTTTGTCACTGAATGGCAAACCTTCAGGAAATATCATGAAATGGGAAGTCTTTGCTATATGCTCTGATGATAAGGACTGGTGAAGAGTGCTCTGTGCTTTTTCTTCTCTCTTGTTGTGACACAGCTCAATCTGTCAAAAATAATTTTAATATTTCTTCTTGTTATGCTGGAGTTTTTGAAGGATTTGGCCTACGTGATTAACTTAGGAGCACACCTCTTACCAAGTAAACAAACTAATCGCTGGCCAATGTGCAAACGGTTCAAAGTGCTTCGAAATCCTGTAACGCTCCAGGGGCTGACATCAGGACGCCGACATGTGTCTCGCTGTGAACGTGTGTTTTGGTGAGTGTCATCCGAAGCTGCATGACTCGCCCTGACTCTGACGTGGGGTCTGTAATAGGGCCTGATTGTTTCCGTTTTGGGTCACATGTTTATCATTCCATCTGTTGGCTACACCACCACCCAGCACTCGTCTCTCGCTCTGTCCTCAAATCATAGGCGGAGTTTGACATTTGAGCCAGAGGGGGCAAAGAAAAAAGAAGAACTCATTATAGCAGCTGAGACCAGTCCGACCACTTGGGGAACACAGCATGAGCACATATGGACAAAACACACATGCTAAATAAACATATATGTATATTTTTAAAACAGATTTTAAATTGCATTGTAACAATTGAACAATTCACGCAATAAACAGACGGTGGAGGAATGCACCGACACTTAAAGGTCCCAAGGTGGAGGCTGGGGGGGTGGCCTTGACCAACTGCCACTTTACTTGTTTGAAAGCCATGACGTCTCATGTCATGGGTGGGAAAAGCCCATCTGAGCTTTCATTTTCTCAAAGACAGAGCAGGATACCCAGGGCTCGGTTTACACCTATCACCATTTCTAGCCACTGGGGGGCCATAGGCAGGCTGGGGGAATGCATAAAAAATGTTAAAAAACCTCATAAAATAAAAACCTTTAAATTCAACTAAAATGTAACAGTGAACAATCAGTGTTCAGGTGACTACCTCATGAAGCTCATTGAGAGAACACCGAGGGTAGACTACTTTGAAGAAACTAGAATATAAAAAATCTATTCATTTATTTCACACTTTTTTGTTAAGTACATAATTTGTTTATTCATAGTTTTGATGCCTTCTGTTATAATCTACAATGTAAATAGTCATGAAAATAAAGGAAATGCATAAATGAGAAGGTGTGTTCAAACTTCTGGCCTGTACTGTATAAACTATCCGGTCATGCCAGAGGTAATTGTTCCACTCATCTTTGAAACAACGCAATTACCCATTTCAGCCCCCCCCCCCCTCCCCAAAAAAAAAAAACCCTGATCAAATCCCTTAGTTTCCCATGGAAAACACACCTTGCACAAGACTTATGCAACACTTCCTCTGAATGTTCAAGCACCTTTTAACAATTTGCATTTGACTCTGATGTTGTGAAATAGCAAAAAGCCCACTCAGCAGAGCCAGAAATGAAAACCAGATGTCCATGTAGCTCAGACTGTCTGATGACTCGACCAACTCCTCAGAACAATATGTTCACTGTACTGTACTGTAGGCCTATAAAGTTGGATTATTCAGGCTGTTCTCATGAGCCTTTTGAACCATAGCTACAAAAAGTAAAGCACTTTAATTTCTCTGTTTTGCACATATTTATTACTGTAGCCTTTGCACCACAATGACTGCTGCTGGATAACAGTGAGAACACAACGCATGCTGAAGCTGTGAAGTGTAGATCCTGTAACCTGATCCCGCCTGGCCATTCACATTCACAAAGCGCTCCTTCGCCTCTCTCTCTCTCTCTCTCTCTCTCTCTCTCTCTCTGTCTTGGAATATTCACTGTTATCTTTGAATTAACAGATGATACTGGGTTAGCCCGTCTCTCTAAGCGGAGCTCCTATGGCGCCATGGTAATGCTACAAAGCACTCACTCACCGTTAGATTAACCCTAACCCTTTTATTTCCCTTCCGGCTGCGCAGTTAAGGGACGTCAGGAAACAGAACATTCAAACAGAAAATTGGTCTCTGTATGTCCGTGTGCCTGATCGCGTCTCTCGCTGTAGACACAGCTAAGAAGTCAAGACTGCCAAAATCTACATACATATTTATATTTATATGTTATATATAACTAGAGGGAGGCAGGGCATGCAGCCTGATCCGGTTGGGGAGAGTTCTAGCCTGACCAGGCTCCTCTCTTTACCCTGTCTCTCCCAGTTATGCTGTAATAGTTTTAGACTGCTGGGGGACTTCCTTTGACACACTGGGCTCCTCTCTCCTCTATCTTTCCATTTCTATCTTTCCATTTGTGTGCATCCATGTACCAGAAATGCTAGTTACTAACCTAGTTACTAACCTAGTTCTGGGGAGTCATTCCCCGGAGTCCTTATGTTCTTTTTCACCCAGCATGTTTCCTTGGATCAGGGAGGCTCCAAAATCATGGTAGCAGCTGTCGCCGTGGTCCCGCTACACGTCCTGCGATGCCGTGTTCATCCTGCTACGCTCTGCTGTGCCCTGCTACGTCCTGCTGTGCCTTGTAATGCCGCACAGTGCCCTGCTATGCCATGAACTACTACAAAGAACTACTACAAACTACTATTTTTTGTGACTGTTATTGCCACTCTTCATTCTAACCCCAACCGGTCGTCAGACACCGCCTACCAAGAGCCTGGGTCTGTCCCAGGTTTCTGCCTAAAAGGAAGTTTTTCCTCTCCACTGTTGCACTGTTGCTTTCTCTGGAGGAAACTACAAGAACTGTTGGGTCCTCTATCTGTAAAGTGTCTCGAGATAAGTCTTGATATGAATTGATACTATAAATAAAATTGAATTGAAATTGAATTGAATATTTATCTACTATATTTTAGTTTTTTAACCAGCCAATATCATCTTAGATTGTAACTTTAGTTTTAATTCAATTTCAGTCTGCCAACGATTATTTTACTTTTAGTTTCACTTTTAGTCAACACTGACATTATGTCATTATTAGTCTGTGCTGTACAAAGAAGCACTAATGTGCCATATGAATGAACACTGACATGGAAAAAGAAATCAAATGACCGGCAGAGTGAGCGGGGGTTCAACCCATCTAGAAGAACAAAATTAAAAAAATTCCCACTGCAAAAAGTAACTAAGAGGCATCTCTACAGACATGTGGTTTGGCTTAATCAGTCAGATCCACATGGGACCAGTTTACAGAAAGTAGACAGATGAGAGGCCCGGGGAATCAACAGGATGAACCACAGCAGCAAAATAGAAAGAAAAACTGGAGACGATCAACAAAACACCACAGCATTGATTATAACAGAATATTTACATACATGAAACATACTGTATACAGTATATACTCCGAAAACATGGTACAGATTAAACAACAGTTCCAAAGGATCCAAAAGGAATGTTCACCTTAAATATTTACATTATTCTTACATTGTAGACAGTTTCACTAAAATATTCAGCTTTTAAAGATTGACTTAACCTTTCATAATGAATGAATTAGTGTTATTAAAAAAATAGTTTGTACCTTTGGACACTCCTATTTGAGAGTGGCATCAAACTTTGGTACCTTTCACCAGTTTGTAACCTGGCATGAGGAAATATCAGCCAACATCATATATAATAAATAAATGTATATATATATATATATATATATATATATATATATATATATATATATATATATATATATATATATATATATAATACATTTATTTATTTATTTATAATAAACTTTGAAAACAGGTCAAACTTGATCCGAGGACAACAGGAAGGTTAATTAATGTATTTGAGTGTTATTATTTATTATCTTCTGTGACATTTTAGACACAGATGTGAAAATGATGATGCTCCAAAAAAATGTAAGTCTTCTACAAGTCTGGGGAAGACACTGCATATGCAACAGTTTTTGTCACGCTGGTTGTGGACACTTCACTGCACCATGGAATGTGCCAAAGAGGAGGTCCCAGTGGGTGAAGTAGGGGGCGTAGTTGACGCTGAGGCGAGTGTGGTGAGCTTGGTGGCAGGGGGCTCCTCCCAGACCGGGCAGCAGCCTGTGCAGAGCCAGGGGCAGCTCGTAGCCGCAGTGGGCCTCCACCGCCAGCCAGCTGTTGATGAGGTGGAAGAAGGCTTCGCTCAGCGGGTGGCAGCCCACCGCCCAGGCACTGCACACAGCCAGCAGCAGCAGAGACAGCAGCTCGGCCGCGGTACTGTCCTGGGCGGCCAGGGCAAAGGTGATGTGGTGCTGGTGGTGCAGCTGGTGGGTGCTGCGGTAAAGCCAGGGAAACCTGATGAGGAACACACAATCAGCTGTCTCTGCTTACATTCCCATGGTTATGGATAATCACTGTCACTGGGTTATCGTGTCTATGATTCTGTATTTGGACGTGCAGCGCTTTGGTTTAATGTGCTCTAGAAATAAACTTTACGCACTCACAAGATTCCCAGATTGGTATAATGTCAGTGTTGACTAAAAGTGAAATTAAAAGGAAAATAAGCAGTGAAACATATTGTTGGCAGACTGAAACTGAATGAAAACTAAAGTCACAATCTAAGATTATATTGCCTGGTTAAAAAACTAAAATATAATAGATAAAAAATAAAAATGTATGTAAATGAATACATTTCTGTTTTAGTATTTTAGCTATATCAATGGGTAAAGGAGACAGCATGAATCTTGGTCAACTCTCATGACATTAAAACACAGAAATTGAGCAGACTTGACATTTCAAGAGATGGTGCTGTGCCTCTTTTAGGATTAAAGAAGAGTTATTCTATACTGTTTTAGGTTCATACTTGTATTTTGTGCTTCTACTGGAGTAAGTTTTCATGCTTTAATCTTTAAGAAATAATTTATTTTTCTCATACTGCTCATGACTGCTGCACCTGTATTCACCCTTAGTCTGAAACACACCTGTCCCTTTAAGCCCCCCTCCCGAAAAAATCAAGTCTGCTCTGATTGGCCAGCGTTTACGGATCTCTGGCTCTGCATCTTTCTTCTGCCGTCGCTGTCTCTGTACTTTTTACCGTGTAAAATCACCAATAAAGGCTTCTAAACCAAAGCCTAGATAGGTAGGTAAACCAGTAGGCTACATGGTCCAGGTGGAACGGGATCTGAAACTGGGGAGGAATTAATAACATCGTAGCATGTAGCTACATGTTAGCAGTGGACTGTAACGAAGTATAGTAGTATAGTATATACTATACTACTATAGTATCACGGAAGGCTTGTATCACTTGTGTTGTTGTCATTACTTAGAATTCCTCATGGGGGCAACAGAAACTGCGCACTAAAGCTTTAAAGATTCAAATTTGCAATGCAAATGCATATTTGTTTTTTATTTATTTATTTTTACTAATAATCTGTATTGGTATTGGCCTTGAAAAAACAGTATTGGTTGATACCGAATAAATATATTCCTGTTTACAAACAACTTTCCTGTCAAACAAATGTATTTATTGATTAAAAAAATATCCAATCAGCAGATTAGATTTTAAAATAAATTGGTACGGAAGTCTGAATTGTGTTACTATATTTAATGTTTTGTTTTTAAAATATATATACTGTATATTTACTGTATTATGAGAAGATGGGCCCTTTTTTCACCAGAGCCACAGGCCCCCATAATGTGTGCGCACGTCCCTGCCTGACATGGCTACAGCCAGTTTACCTTCCCTGTGCATGCAGCCGGTTTACCTGTGCATGCAGCCAGTTTACCTGTGCATGCAGCCAGTTTACCTGTGCATGCAGCCAGTTTACCTGTGCATGCAGCCAGTTTACCTGTGCATGCAACCGGTTTACCTGTGCATGCAGACGTGCCATATGAAGAAGAGCGTGTCAAAAAGCAGTAAACACGCGAAGACTTCCACGAAGAACTGCCAGGAGGACGGAGCCAGCTCCGGCACTGCGGGGCTCCGCACCGTGTGAAACAGCGCGGTGGCAGGGAGGACGGTGGTCAGGTATCGGTACAGCACCCTCCAAAAACAGCCAACCCACCGGCGGAGAGACGGCGGCGGACCCGAGCCTGCGGTGATCCTCCACGAGCGGACCCGCTGGCAGACGCTTCCCAGCGCATCCAGCACAAGGAAAGGTGCGCAGAACAGCACGTGGATCACAAAGCCGTAAAGCGCGGGCAGGTAAGGGGAGAGCAGGATCTTCTCCTGGCCCGCTCTCACACAGTCCCACAGCCCCTGGAGGAGAGGCGCACTGGCCTCTCCATGCCCTGCGCAGAGCACACTCATCCCGGCTCACCCATCACCCTCTACTGCCTACTGGCTGCTTTTAGCGCGGGTCTCACCCATTCTTACAAAACAATACGTTTCTTTAAAAACAATGCAGCAGTTAGTCTGACTGAACTGTAACGGTATTATGCTCATGTGATTTAAATGCCATCGCTTTGAATGAACGCCACAATAATCTGTCCTGTATAGAAACTCTGATACATCAGTGCATTAGGAAAAATAGAAAGTTAGGTGCTTTCCTCCCGGAGATGAGTGGTTATGTTACTGCAGAGGTTTTCTCTCTTTACGGTGGGAGGGGGAGGAGCCCCAGATCCAATTTCTCTCTAATTTCATTCCTATTTCTTTTTTATGTTGACGCCAGCAGTAGGTGAAGTAATTTTCCCTCAGGGTTGCATTAGCCTACATGAAGATGGCTCAGGGAAACGCGGGGGGATGTGGTGTGGGAGTGTGATTGTGATGATGACTCTGAGACTGATTATTACATTGGTGACAGGACAAGCACTATACGGTGACGGCCTACAGCCCCCAGTCCAGGCGTATGAGGTGCTGCCATCAGGCAGGAGATGTAGGGTGCCATCTTTACAAACCAACCGGGCTCACAAATCTTTATTCCTACCAGCATCACATTACTGAATGAGTTAGGGAAAATAACTTTCTGTGTGATAATACTTCACTTTGGTAGAATATTAAAATGTCAGTGATGATGCCCGTTACTCTTGATAGCCCGCTGGTGCTAATGAAACTGCACGTTACTGTTTAATAACACAGAGATAGTTGGTTTTGTGTATTGTTTGTTGTGTGGGGGGGAGGGGGTGCGTTAGTGGTCCTGTTGTGCTGTCTGTCTTCATGTAGGCTAATGAGGGTGCAAGATGAATTTCCGAGAGGATCAACATGTGTATCTAAAAAGTGTAAGTAGATATTAAGGGTTGTAATGAGAGTTCAGAGGGAACTTCTCAGTATGATGGGTCTCAAAAACAGTCAGAGAACCAAACCAGAAAATCAAGAACTATTAGTTTTGTGCTTCTCAGCGGATGGTTTGGTGTTAGTGAGGATCGAATGACGTAGAAAGATTCCAGTATGTTTCCTCCCATTTACAACCTGGCTCAAGGAACTAATATTAAAAGCCAAAATTAAAGTTGTTAATTTTATTGGTGATGGGAAATGCACACAGTGAGAAAGCTTTCAATCATTAATTACACTGTCCTTTTTCAACTCAGTTTGATAAATCAGATATGTAATTACTACAGATACTAAATGTTTGTCTGAAATAGTTTTAATAAAGACAGACATTACATTACATTAGATATGCAATGCAAATAAAAACTCATGTCATTAGTGTCTCAAAGAATAAAGGGAACTTTTGACAATATCTTGCTTACACATTCCCAATTGAAATCAGTGCACGAACATTTGTTTTTCAAGTCATTAATCAATCAGAATTCCAAATGACAACAGGAACAACAGAGAGCGGTGCCAATAACACATAATATAATCACTGCGTTGTACAAGAAATGAAACATGGAAGCTGTATTTGGTTGCAGGGATTTCTGGACACAAGACAAAAAGCTTCATGCTACATAAATATTCTCTTACTGTGGAACGGTGTGCTCAACAAAAGAAAAACCTCAAGTTCCAAGAATCAATGCCTCAACATGCCCCTTCCCCTGAAGCTACTTAATGAATGGCCACATATGCTGTGCTGTGTATTGCCACATCCCTCTGTTGCCAAATGCTGTTTGTCATGCAAGACAGAGAACATTAACACATTACATAGCTTGTTTTTTGGTCCTCAATAAGCTTTCTCAAGTCTCAAAAATGATTATCTGACTCCTACAGACAATTAGGAATACGCCACAGTTTGCTGAAATAGGGGTTATCACGGTCTCCCCTAGCTGTAGAAGGGGGGGGGGGGGTCAACGCATTTTTTGTTGGATTAGATATTGATTTGGGATATCCAGTATATATATAAATATAGTGCTAAATTAATATCTGCCTAGGAAATGGTGTAGTCTTAATCTGCATTGCCATTTTTACTCGTGAATATCTAGGCCACAACAAGTAGTTAGGTTGTTTTGTCGTCTCACTTTTACTCACAACATGCTAACCGCCACCATAGGATTCCATTCACTATGCTAAGCTAACTAGCGGTGGCGCTGCCTGTGTTGCACCGGACTAAAACAATTCATGGACTGAGGCAAAAAAACAAAACAAAAATAAGTACCTATCTCCAGTAATGAGAACGTGATAAGACCTATTTATTCCTTTAGCATGCGCAGGTTGGTGGCATTTGTACTGCGAGTACATCAATCAGTATATCGCACTTCCTACTCCCCGTTCCTCCTCCAGTGCATTCTTGCCATTCTTACAGGAAAAAAACATGAAATTGTTATATATTAAATCATCACAACCTAATGACAAAGGCTGATGTCACATGTCTGCATGAAAGCTGGAGTAGAAAAGCGGTTTGTTTTTCTTGTCATAACCCATCAATATTGAACTCCTGCAAAACAGAAATTAACAGTCAAAAAATAAAGAGCTGCACAAATAGTCTCTCCACTGATTGTACAGTGCGGAAAACAAAAAGGTTCTACATTCATATACAACAAAATGTAATGTGGTACAACTTCAAACGGTTGCACAAATTCAATTAATATTTAACAGGTCCCCCGTGCCCAAAACAATTATTTTAAAACATAAAACAAATGGATTGCTATTACATCCAACAGTATACTCAGCCAACAGTGTTCCCATCCTCAGATTTGGTCCTTTTCAGCAGGCGAGTATCAGCATTTGAATAACTTTATTGATCTTGTCAGGTCATTCCATGTCCTCTAGGATTTAGCAGAGCTTTCCTGCCCTGGACAGCGAGAGAATGTAGGACATGTAATGTGTTTAATTAAAAGGTCTTTTGTCCTTTAGTGCTGTGCTTTGGTTGTAAAGAGTGACACTGCATTTAAAACAAAGTTTGGTAAAACATTTCTATCACCTTCTCAAAACCAAACACAAGGAACCATTAAACTTTGTGTAGCGAGCTAAAGAGGGAGTGCATTAATCAGAGAAATAAAAGGCTCTCATTGTCTCAGCACACACGCACGCACAACAATTGGGATTCAGAACGCCATTATTGGCTGGGGGATTGCACACCCACGTGGGGCCCAAAGGCTCTTGTTGACGGCCAGAAGTGTTCTGACTCTCCAAAAGTAAAAGATGGAGAAGGTCCAGACAGAGGGCCGGTTCTCTGCAGATACAGACACCTTCTAGTGGGTTCTGAGGATTGAGAGGGATAACTTTTGTATTAGTCTACACGTTTTTTGTTGTTGTTGACAAAAGCATTGCATATTATATTTTTAAAAAAGGAGCTAATTATACATTTTATTTCATATTTACCTAGGCTAGACAATCTCATTCTCTAGCTGAACAGAGTAGAAGCATAGGACGCTTCTTAAATAACTCAAGTCGTCTGCTCCGAGCTAGGATAATATTAGATCCTAGTCAAACTTCCAGTGGGGTTTCTAGCAGGTATTCTGAGGTGTTTGAGAATCACGAGCCCAGGTCAGCGGAGCTTCACCGAGTCAGAGGGGAGAAGTTGCCAGCTAGGCTGTGGGCCGGGCACCTGCCCTCCAGCAGACGGTCCTCCACCGCTGGGTGGTCCTGTGGGCCCCAACACTTCTCTTCCCTTGCTAATCCAGGTCCAGGATCTGCTCAGCAACAATGTCCATGGCTGCAGAGGCCTTGATAGAGCTCCCTGAAGAGCCAGAGTCCACAAACATCTGGGGTATTTCGTTCCCAAAGTAGATTTTGCTGTTGGCTGCGATGGCCTTGTACTTCATTAGCTGCAAGTACTCTGGTGTTAACTTTAGCTGCATGAGGGGCGACAGAATTCAAATTACAAAAGAGCAGTCTGGACTCGGACTCCCTATTAGTCCTGGCTAAGGGGGGGAAGGGTCTTTACCTTATTGGCCTCTGCAATTCTCTGTGATGTATAGAACTCTGCATCGGCCCTGGCTCTCTGCTGGGCCAGGAAAGCGCCGTCTATAAATCAGAAACAAGCAGTCAGATAGTAAATACTGCAATCTACAAATATGACTGCCATCTAAACTGGTTCCCAGACTCCCGACACACACATGGAAATGAGCAGTTCTGACTGTAGACAGCACAGCTGTGGAAAACCACTTGGAGATCTACTCATAACCATAACACTGACTTTTCTTTAACTTCTGATGCACTTCTTTGTTACAGTGTTCAGCATGTTCGATTCTTTCTTAGAAGGAATCACAGAGTTTGACTTAACATAGCAGGAAAAGAATACGTAAACGTGTCAATGGCTGTTTTATAACCCAGTGACCTGGCCTAGTTCATTCACTGCCCATTTCCAAAAGGGGAGTCACCAACGGATGCCGCTGAAATGCCTCTGGGCGCAATTGGATAGTCCTTCAGCCAATCAGACCAATGATCCGGGTGACGTAGCAGCGACAGCAGAATCAACGGGTTGCTGTGCTTCGGCGGCCGTCATGGTGAATGTACACAAAAAGCTGATTGCCATCGCTGCGCTATCGTCAAAGCGTAATGCCCGCATCGGAACGGTTGCGATTGGTGCCTCGATGTGGAAAAATTGGAATTGGGCTTGAATGGGCTCTTGGCCAGACTGACATGCAGAGCAAGTCTCTAATTTGCCAGAAGTTGGTCAAGGTTTTCCCAAGCTACCAGTCACCTTTTCGGTGAGTAAAATGTGGACAACACGAGGACTGTGGAATTGGCACACATAAATAGCATGCAGCGATTATTCATGGTATTACCATTGACTGTAATAAATAGTGGACGTAGCAGCAGTGACGTCAACCATTGGTTTGTGGAATTTCGCTTTAGAAGCCTGGAGTTTGGCAATTTGGCCGTCGCCATCTTGTTTTTTTCAAACCGGATGTGATGATTTGTGGACAAGAGAGCGGAACTAGCAAGGATGCATTTCCCCGTACAGTTCTACAGGAACAGACTTCTTTTTGAATCCAGTGGAGTCCCCCCTGCTGTAAATGAGATAGAATGTAGCTTTAAAGGCACTTTTGCATTGTCCACAACTAGAGCCAGTCCCACAATGAGCTTTCATATGTATGTGCCAATTCTGAGTCTGTAGCTTTTTTTTTCTTGGGGGTGACCAACTGCCACTTTGCTCGTTTGAAAGCCATGATGTCTCTCTCTCATGGGCCAAATTCTCTGGGCGGGCAAAGCAGAGAAAGGAGAGGTAACCATTTTTACGCCATGGGACCTTGCCAATAAACCAGAGCACGTTTTCCTCCCATCCCCGAATGCTGTGTGGACTAGCCAGGCGAGACTACTAACACAAAAACATTTTAGATCAGTAATCCAGAACAATAACTTGTTAAAAAAATAGCATGATTACATTGACAATTATTCCTAAATTAAAAGCCTCAAACATATCTTTACCATGTGACGTGCTACTTCAATATACAACAAACTAATATCATTGGGACCAGAACAGATGAACATTTAATATCTACATTCACAGTATAGACACCACCGCTGACTATCCCTAGAACAATATGGCCACAACTAGGTCCAATGAACATACACGGTCTAGCCATTTACTAGGTTTAGACCTAGTCTTGTTACACTGTTGTACTGGTGCTTTTAATTCAGCAAAGGATCTGCATCCTGCATATCTGCTGGCTACAAACCTTCGATTTCAGAGATCCTTTTTTCAGTTTCCTTCTCCATGACCTTCTGTCCGAACTTGATCTCTGCCACTTGAGCAACTTTCTCAGCCTCTATAAAACAAAGCATATTTGCATTTAAACCCTGTAGTGTGTGTAATGCACTACTCCTTTATTCTGTCTCTCTCACCTATCACAGCTTTGATCCTTTCGGTTTCTGCCTCTTTCTCCACAACCTTCTGTGTCTGTTGAGAAACAAGCAGCTTCGTCTTCTCGCTCTCCCTGTACACACACACACACACACACACACACACACACACGGGAGCTGGTTTAAATAGTTCATAAAGAGACAGTGCTGTTGTGGCTGTTATTTTGAAGTACTACAGGCAGCCTCTGTGCTGGAGTATTGCGTAATACCAGCAAGAACTCATTGTCACACACTGTTAACAGAGTTCTGTCTGCTCGGGAAAATGCAAGTGGGCCTGCAGGGTTAATGGTTATAAAATCGCAATATCGAGTCACCCCTGTTCACAATTAAATTTTTTAATAACTTTGATTTTCATTTAATTTTACGAGCTATAAAAAAATAATTGTGGCAGAAAATCGTGATATCAACTCTAAGCTAACAAACTCAAAGCTAAAAATTTTGTCTGAGTTTTGCAGGCTGCGTGCCACTGTCAGTCTGTCATCTGGGTACCACCCCTAATCCAATGGGCAGGCCGAGCATATAACCCTGAAATGGAGACAGCCATGCGCTGCCCTTGCCTCCTGCAACCCCACTATAAAACACAATCCTTTATCCCAGTTGCCATGACTAAGCACATGCTGTTGATTCACAAAACCAAAGTAAGATGCTCACAGCCTTGAGATGAAACTGCAGAGTCTTACTGGCTTACTTGGCAGGAGTTATTCTATTCACTTGGGAGGGAAAATAATTACACAACACAGGCTTTAGAGGTCTGGGAACTTTCCTTGTTGGGCATGGAAAAAAGTGAAACTCACATGAGCTCATAGTTCCTGCGAATGCTCTCTGGGATATTGGGTTTTGTGACACGGACCGCCTGTGGTTTAGTGAGACAAACAAAGAGAGAAAGAAACGGTCAATTCTGAAGAAGGCAGATAAAGACAGTGAGAAGCAGGGTTTAAAGTGAAGGCCAGGTCATCATCAAAAAAGCGATTTTGTCCATGTTGACATTAGTTGCTTCATGTACATTTATTAAAAACGTTGCTTTGTTTATCTTTTCATAAAGCTAGATGTCTAGGATGAGACGGCTGGGACAAGGCCGTTATGTTTAATGCTGAATCCAGACAGACAGTTTGGGCTACAGATAGCTTTTACACAGCGGCCATCGTTCCGCTATGAACGTGCACACATGCAATGTTTGCATCACAAACACGGCCGGTCAGTGAAGGCACCGTCGCAGTGGCAGCCAGGTAACAAGCTCATCACAGAGTGCACGGACCGAAGCTAGCAGGCACGTTCTTACCGCTGCTGCCATATAGTGAGTGAGAATCTTCCCTAAATTTGAGGCACCAAGTGCTTCACACCTAACAGCTTCTCATCTCCACCCTTTTCCTCTATTCATCCTGTCTCCACCCTTTTCCCCTCCCAAATATGTTTTTATTTTATTTTTTTCCCCTCATGGTCACATGCTGGAGAGACAGGCTGTTCTGTTTAAAAGGCCCAGTCTAAACTGTAGGATTACGTGTTTCCAGAAAGAACTTTTCAACTTTTCCAGGGATTTACTGGAAACAGAGTATTAATGCCCAGTGAACACTCAGGAGTGAAATGTGTATATGTCTGTGGGTTGTGGAGGGGGTGGATTCAGTGGGGGAGGGGAAACCACTCAGGCTCTTTTTCAAATCCTAATGTCGTCCTTTATAAAACCCTTTGGACAAACAATGTCTTATGTTGTTGTAATGAACTCTCCATGGGGGGTGTTTACAGTGGTGGTGAAAGTCAATAGAAGGCTGGGTATGTTTAACAGCTTTCAGTGCGGTTCACTTTCTGCGGAAAATGACCAAACTTTTTTTTCACTTTCCTGGAGCACGACGGATAGCTGACCAGAACATCCCAACTGTTGTGTTGAAAAAGGTTCAGGAATAAAAGGCACTACCATAACCATACATAATTACCATACCATAACGCTGGCTCTTCCGTGTCCACCCTTCATAAAAAAAAGCCCAGCTTAAAATTCACTCAGAGCATTTCACCAAGAGGAAAATTTAAAAAGCCATTTTACCGACACTAGGTATCAAAGAAAAACCAGATAGAAACAGAAGCAAAGAGAGAAGTCTTCCTCAGACTAGGGGTCGACCGATATGGATTTTTAAAAATTATTTTCTCATCAGCCTTAGCAGATGACCAATACGGGCTGCAGATTTTCTTGAGCCGATACTGCTTTTGCTCCCTTGATTTACATCATAAAAATGTAAACTTTGCCACACTGGATTTGTTTTCGGAATCTGCTCTGCCATTTCTTTAAAAAAGGTCCCATGAAAATTTCACTTTTTTTCCCAGGTTTTTTTCCTTTAATACGTGTTCCCTCAGCCTGCTTATGAGGGTTTACTTGTGGAGGTGGGTGGCGCGGCGTGTGATGGCTGGGTTTAGTAATAAACTACTGTAGTAGTAAGGTTAACTATTTAGCCAACTGAAACAAATGACTACAGAACAAGAACATTTAGAAAGAAATAACTATTTACATTTTAAACAAATCAGACTAGAAGATGATACAGATGAGGTGTAGCTGTGCTTTGTCAACTAAATCTGGTTGGTTTGTCAAATAAAATGTATGGTTCAGCAGATAAAATACCTGATTAATGTTACCCAGAGCTAAAATGTTGTATTAACAACTTAACCTGAACTACTATGATCCATACCGAAAGTTACATGTTATTATAAATCTCAAACTGTGCGAACCTTCTGACTCCTTTTGAATCATATTACACATTTTGGTTGTTCTAGATCATTGTTCATTTTATATAGTGTTTTCATCCTTGTTTGTCGGGATCCTAATACTTGTTTTGTACCATAACGGAATTACATGTCTGTGTTGCATTCATTATCTCTCTGAACAGATTTCTGTCATTCATACAACTCTGGCTTGTAGTTTAAAACTTTTATAGCACACTTAATAAAATGTCAGATTTTATTCGGGCTCAAGTGCATAAATAACAGAGTTAATGGGTATGGGCACGGAGAAAACGTTAACTGAAGGCTCGGTTAGCGATGATTAGCTCCAGTTAACTCCAAATATAGATCATCTCAAGCAGAGACACGGCCACGGAGAAAAAAAATAATAATTTGTTGCGCCTTTTCTTTTGCAGTTCAGATGAGATGCGGTTAACTTAAGGTCCGATGACATGGGGCTCTTTGGATGCTTTTATATAGACCTTAGTGGTCCCCTAATACTGTATCTGAAGTCTCTTTTATATAGACCTTAGTGGTCCCCTAATACTGTATCTGAAGTCTCTTTTATATAGACCTTAGTGGTCCCCTAATACTGTATCTGAAGTCTCTTTTATATAGACCTTAGTGGTCCCCTAATACTGTATCTGAAGTCTCTTTATATAGTCCTTAGTGGTCCCCTAATACTGTATCTGAAGTCTCTTTATATAGTCCTTAGTGGTCCCTAATACTGTATCTGAAGTCTCTTTTATATAGGCCTTAGTGGTCCCCTAATACAGTATCTAAAGTCTATTTTATATAGACCTTAGTGGTCCCCTAATACTGTATCTGAAGTCTTTTATATACCCTTAGTGGTCCCCTAATACTGTATCTGAAGTCTCTTTTATATAGACCTTAGTGGTCCCCTAATACTGTATCTGAAGTCTCTTTTATATAGACCTCAGTGGTCCCCTAATACTGTATCTGAAGTCTCTTTTATATAGGCCGTAGTGGTCCCCTAATACAGTATCTAAAGTCTATTTTATATAGACCTTAGTGGTCCCCTAATACTGTATCTGAAGTCTTTTATATACCCTTAGTGGTTCCCTAATACTGTACCTGAAGTATTTCTTATATAGACCTTAGTGGTCCCCTAATACTGTATCTGAAGTCTTTTATATAGGCCTTAGTGGTCCCCTAATACTGTATCTGAAGTCTCTCTCCTTAAATTCAGCCTTGGTGCAGAACTACAGCCATTAGAGCCAGTCCCACAATGTGCTTTTCTTAGGAAGGACTGGGAGACCATAGACAGGTTGGGGGAACACATAATGTTAAAAAACACCATAAATCATATCAATCAGTTTTGCAAAGGAATAAAAAAACACATCAAATATCAAAAAATATGTTGTCTGGGGCTTGGTATTGCCCCAACAGGACCAGAGACAGTTTTGGTCTCAGCTGTTAGCTGCTAACTTTGTCTTGACTCCACACTTTCTGGTGGTTTTGCTGTACCTGGATGATGAGTCCTGGTGCCATGGATGTTAGATCCTCTTGTAGTGTCAACTTCAGGTTTTCATCAATTTGGTCTGTTGGGGTGAAGTACGAGAAGGACACAAGGTGGGTGGGTGAACTGATGACAGTGAAATAAAATGAAAACTAGATAAAAGCAGAAATAGTTTGTTTAATTTCAATGTCACTATGAGTGGATTATGTCAGATATTTTACATTCATTAAAGTTCTTTACTAGTCAAAACTGAATTATGTTGAATCATTTCCATGTCACTGAAAGTGTATCATTATTTCAAAGTAACATAGCTAGAAGAAACTTTCAATCTGCTTACTGTAAACCAGAGATCTTCAACAGGGGGTCCGTGACCCCTAGCGGGTCCTCAGAGTTAGTGCAAGGGGGCCCAATTATGTTAAAAGAAATGTTTTGAAAGTTTTTCTTCAAAATTAATATATGTATGACAATATATTTTAATATGAATCCAACATTTTAATAGCAAAGATAAATTGGCCGACAGTATTTGTAAAAAATAAAATAAAAACACATTGAAGATAAGCTTACTATAAGTAGGGTAGCCAATATGGGGGCCAAACAGTTAAGCTTAAGGATTCCCATGTTTGTTTAAAAATAAAACATGATGCGTAAATAATATAAATATCCATTCATTTTCATCCAGCCAGCCTAGTTAGATATGAAACTCAATTTTAAACAGTATATGTAGTAGAGGGTCCCTACTCTGCAAGTATCTTATCTTCCCCTGATGTTCTGTGTTGACCACAATGGAAATGCAGTGGGGCTCGAAGGTTTGGGCACCCCAAGTAAAAATTTGTATTATTGTGCATAAAGAAGCCAAGAAAAGATGGAAAAATCTCCAAAAGGCATCAAATGACAGATTAGACATGATTGATCCCCCCCCCCAAGCTTAACAGTTGGACAGAGGTTCTTTTCATTAAATTCTGTACTGCTTAGAAGAAGCCATGGTGCTGGTTGTTGGGGGGGGGGTGTCAGATGAGTCTGGGCATTTAAAACCTTAAGATTGACATGACCATGATTGAGAACAATCCATGACGCCGTCAGGTCTCAGCTTTCCAGGGGGTGCGTGCTAGAAACTCTGCAGGGTGCCCAAACTTTTATATACGCAATTGTTTAGTTTTGTTATTTTGAAAGGTTAAATGATGGAAATAAAATCAAACTTTTTTTATACGAATGTCAATCTGTCATTTGATGCCTTTTGGAATTTTTTTCATCTTTTCTTGGCTTCTTTATGCACCTTAATACACATTTTTACCTGGGGTGCCCAAACTTTCAAGCCCCTCTGTAAGTCCTGGCCTTTATTTTTTTTATCCTTGATTGTAATGGATGTCTTTTCCTGTGTAAGGCATTCTTAACGCAACTAAACAAATCAAATACTCTGCGTCTCTTACAGCTATGGGCGCCTTGGCCTAAAAACCATTGAAGACCCATGCTGTAAACAAACCTTTTACCACCCATAAACTCATAATGAAAATGACACTATAGGTCTCATTACGCCATGGTTGGGTTTACCTTCTGAGGACTTTAATTTAATTTATACTGTTTATTGATCTCCAGTGGGGAAATTACAATTTACACTCCGTTTTGTTAGAAATCACTCTACGGACTGAGCTATGTGGATAGTTTGTAACTACAGTGAACCCTCGCTATATCACGGTCCACCTTTCACGGTTTCGCTACTTCACGGATTTGCATCGTGCATTGTGTTCTGCATTGTGCAAACATAATCAATGGTGGCACGTCGGTTTATAAGAATCTTTTTGCCCAGAAGAAAAAAGAGCGACAACCACTACCGATAACTATGTTCTTCTCTCGAAAAAACACACCTGCACCGCGGGCTGTAGAAGAAAAAAAAAAGAACGCTACAGAGCAGAGTCGGGATGCAGCGGCTCCGTCAGAGGAGCAGGGAAATACACCTGAGTTACGGTTTTTCCTGCTGTACTTTACTTTGTATTTGTTTTCATAATAATTTTTCATTTTCTCCCGTTCCAATGACTCTGGTCGCGGTGGGGGGGGCGCGGTTCTGATCTCCGCAATTTGAAGCCTTCAGTTCGTATTGATGATTAAAATTATTATTTTACAGTACAGTAGTTATTTGTAAAAAATCGTTCATACAGTACTTTTATTTGTTAAACAAATGCTTGGACCTGTAAAAAGGTTTTGTTCTTTGGTTTCAGTGTATAATGGAGTATTTCATCGTATAATAATGGTAAAAAAAAAAAAGGTTACTACTTCACGGATTTCACTTATCATGGGTTCTTCTTGGAACGTAACCCCCGTGATAAACGAGGGTTCACTGTAGTTGTGATTCACAAGTGTCCATATGCATAGCAGCTGCTGAGTACAACAGGGCACCGGCCATGCTGTAAAGACAAATCATAACCAAGGGTGCTTTGAATCCTCAGCTGTAGGCTGACTACATGCTATTTATGTAGATGTATCTTTTTTTTTTAATAATAATAATAATAATAATAAACACACACAGGTGCTGTTTCAAACTAGTTGTTAGTGTGCACTAGGGTCGCACACAATCGCAATTTTATCGAAATATGAACTAGTGCAATATCCAAATCACAAGGGGGCGCAATATTTGTTAAAGGCAAAACTTGTCAAAACATTCTAAAATAAAGTAATGTTGTGCTGCAGAGACATTTTTAATATACTGTATATTTCAATAAAAATGAGAATAATGAAAAACAATTATTCCCTCAAATATTGTGAATCATCGCAATATCAGTCAGAATAATCGCAATTAGATATTTTCGTCATATCATGCAGCCCAGTCTTCAGCACTTACCAAACAAGCCAATGTAGACCTCCTGTAGCGAGTGAACACTGCAGAACTGGTTGAGCTCATGGTGAACCTTGTTGAATATCAAAGCTTTGTCGTAGTCTGCTGTGAAGTTCCTCACTATGTCGTACACTGCAGAGAGGGAAATAAGTGCTCAGTGAATCCAGAAACGACAGCAAACACAGGTCACACATACGGTGGCTCGGCCGGAGCCAACGTTCAATGTGGTTGCCAGGGCCAAGTTGTCTTCAGATGCGAAAAGACGAACTAGGAATTCAGGATAAATGCGTTGTTTGATGTGTTTGGCCTGTTGAACACTGGGGGTTTACCTGCTGATTGAACGAGGTAGTTCACCACTTCTATACGGTCAAAGTAAATCATCACTCCTCCACTGAAAAAAAAAAAAAAGCAAACACAACTATGAAGGGGTTGTATCTTCAGTTTGGGTGATGCCAGTAGTTCAGATATTTAGCGTTTTGAATCTGAAGACCACATCCACATACTACTTCAGCCAATCAAAACTTCAGACCTACCTCGTGCCGCATGGTACATTCTTCACCTCGTCTGTCTGCAGCGTTGTCTGAGACATAATGAAAACACCAGACACACAATGTTATTGGCATAACAAAAACTCCATCTGTGCGTCGTGCCACCCACACACCCACACCCACACACACAAAAGTGTGCAGTCAAGACAAAGTTAGCAGCTAACAGCTGAGACCAAAACTGTCTCTGGTCCTGTTGGGGCAATACCATTAGAATGAATATTTGAATTTCTTCTTTTGGCCAATGTTAACCGACCTACGTAGCACTAACTTTTAACTAAGTGTTTTGAATTTTTTTTATGATTATCATGATGTAGCTGCGGTTAGTTGGGGAAGCGGGAACTTTGTCTCCTGTATGTGAAATGTGAAAGCAGGAATTATTTTATTTCATTCTTGTAGGTTGCCTAATCAAGACCTTTACTCCATGTATTCCATTATTAGACAGGACAATAGGTGAGGCTGGAAAGTATGCAAAGAGGTAAGGGGAGAGAGAGGAAAAGAGGCAGAGTAGGACCGCAGAGTGGAAGATAAAAGTCAAGAAGTCTTGAAGCATTTCATGAAATGTAATTTGAAATATACAATTGTGTAGAGTGTTAATGGCTTGTCTTCCAAAACTCAATTCAACAAAAGCAATTCAGCATTGCTGCTGGAAAAGAACCAAGGGGAAACACTGAAAACATACATCCTACTATGCATACAAGTTTATACACTATAACAGACATCCTCATGCGTCATACAGTACATGTTTAACATACAAGAGGAAATCCTATTTCATTTCTTTAGGACCCACTTAATGGTAAAGATTTAGATTATCGTTTAACATGTCGTCAATCAGTTCACATCAAATTTAAAAGCATTATGGATAAATACTATTAATATGTGTTAAGTTAAAATAAGAGTAATAGCACTCTTTGTATTTCTGCACCCAATATAAGTTACTAATAAGTTACCGATATATGTCTGTTCAAATTGTTGTTTGAGTTTTCACTTATCTGGATTGATGATCTAAGGAAAGAGGGTGTCACATGTTGTACACAATATGACCGTATTATAATTAAGTGATTCGGGATTTTAGGCTATACATTTCTTTCCACTTCACTCACCTGAACAGACTTGTAGGAGGTGATGAATGGAAGCATAAGATGGAAACCAGGGCCGCTGGTGATGGTCAGGAGAGCCCCTCCCCTGCGGCACACAAAACACTACTTTTTTTTCCGTGTAATAAATAAAACTATTCTGATTATGCGTGTTAAGATCAATTAAAGTTTGGATCTTGGCCAAAATTATAAGAGTTGAGTGAGGAGGAACTGTTATGCATTTTAGAGCTAGCAGTTAGAACTCAGGTGCTGTTGTTGTCCCTTATGCTACTGCACGTACAGACAGACCTTTCTTACGGTCCACATAATCTCATCAGGGTAAAAGAAAAAGATATATTTTTATTCTTGATCACACTATTGTGACTGAGCCCAGTCTTATTGGCTGCTTATCATTTGTTTAAAGAGCTCTACTGAAAGGAAGAACTCTGATATTTGCTGCATGTCTGTGCAAGTAAGAAGACTAAATACTCAGCGCCTAAGAAGATACAGAAGAACACAACAACAGCTGGCTTTTCTTTGCAATCTTAATGCCCAGGTATTTATATGAGGAACTGTTTAACAGTTAAGTTGCCTGTGGCAAACACATTTGAAACAGATGCTCTCTTTTATTATAGTCTCCATTTTACATCAGAGCAGTTTAACACAGTAATGTCTCAGCCACAACATAACAAACAACCATGTGGGTGGAAGTCTCACCTGTAGTAAACTCCAGTGTGTCCCTCGTCAATCTTGTGCACGGAGGCTAGGAGCGCTGCTCCTCCGAGAGCGGCAATTACTGCGAGTATGACACCCCACTGGGCCATCCTGGCAGGCAGAAACAGAACACAGCATGTGGAAATGGACAGATTGTGACAGTATGTCTTGATGTTTAACACACGTTCCTGCCTTAATTAAAATCTAAATGCTCCCAACCACAAGTCTGTCCTGCACTCAGTCCCTAGCTTGTGGTGTACTGTAGTACTATCACGTTGGAGTTGGCATCTTGCTCACTGGTTTATCTCCTCTGAGCTCAGGCTTAGCATAGGCATCGGACGGGACTCAGTGTGACCTTGTAACACTTAAAGAGGATTGAAGCTAAAGTAGGAAAACCCTCTTGCCATTAGGGGTTGGGGGAATCAATCACGCATGTATCATGATTCTTTTTGTGACAATTTTTAAAATCAATTATTTTCCCCGGAATCAATATTTTTTTACTATTGCTTTCCTTGAATATTTTCTGATTATATGGTACCGCTGACAGCGACTACATCATATCCGTTTCCAGCAAAACAGACTATCCATCCATCTTCAGCCACTTATCCGGTATCGGGTCGTGGGGGCAGCAGCTCCAGCAGGGAGCTCCAAACTTTCCTTTCCCGAGCCAAATCAACCAGCTCCGTTCCCAGGCCAGGTTGGAGACATAATCCCTCCACCTAGTCCTGGGTCTTCCTCGAGGCCTCCTCCCAGCTGGACTTCCGAGGCCTCCTCCCAGCTGGTCGTCCCTCCACCTAGTCCTGGGACTTCCCAGAGGCCTCATTCTCATCATTATTTTACGCCATATTGCTTATCTTCAGTCTACCATATAATTATTGTCTATAGTTTGTCTGTATGTCTTGTGTGTTTACTTGTTTGTGTGTTGTTTGCTGCTGCTGTAATAAGAAAATTTCCCCATTGTGGGATAAATAAAGTATAATCTAATCTAATATAATCTAATCCCAGCTGGACGTCCCTCCACCTAGTCCTGGGTCTTCCTTGAGGCCTCCTCCTTTACGAGATGCTCAAACCACCACAACTGGCTCCTTTTGACATGAAGGAGCAGCAGCTCTACTTCTACCTCTTGGATGACTGAGCTCCTCAGCCTATCTCTAAGGTAGATGCCAGCCCCCCTCTTTTCATCACAACGGTGCGATATACTGACTAAACAGACTGAAGGCAGAAAAATGCAGATAACAATGTTAGCTGACACTAGCAATTTCTAGTCTGCGACATATTTTGGGCTTCATTTAATAAATATACCATGTAGTAGTACACAATCATATGTGCACTGTTTTGATTACAATGTGTGGAATTACTTAACCCATTTGCCCATTTATATATATTTATTTCTATTTCTCACAGCGTCAGTACGGCATCAACAGGTGTCTTATTTTTAATTTAGAAATCAATTTAAAAATATTCAGTCATCCGTAAACATAATTATACATAAATACAAATTACATAATATGAAAGTAATAATTTAGAGAGCAACAAATTTTTTTTTTAAATAAGTAAAGAAATGACAGACTAGCAAACTTCATTTAACATATTGACAGCAGGCGTTCTTAATTAAATAATTGTGAGTACAGGTGTCGCCATTGTCGTTTACGTGTGTAACTGGGAGTACAACGATCTGGTCCGAGTTCACTTGTAGTAAGTCTCGGGTTCGACTGGCGATCCAGGTACAAGGTTGAGGTACGGGTTGCCTTGAACGCAGCATCAGAAACTGGTATTATGGCAAAGTCACTCAAGTGTTGACATAGCTAGAACTGTTTGAAACATTGTACGAATAGAAAGGATTTACTTTCAATTTTCAGAATACAAATTACCGACCAAACAGAACCTGTCTGAAAAACTAAAACTAACGTTCAATCTTAAGTCTCCGAATAGTGGCGGACACAGCTTCCTCTGCTTCACGGAAACGACTAGCTAAACGCTACAGCCACAGCAGTTCAAAGTTAACATTTATTAAAATACTAAATATGTTAACACACGTGAGCTATGCCGAATGGCAGGGGGACATTCAAAGATATGTATACAGTCGTAAAGTCTTTACATTATGTAGGGTATGTATGACTTACTAGAAAGTGAACTTAAAATATCCAAAAAATTTGAACCTGATTTGGTTCAGAGGGCTTTGGAGCTGGCTGCGATAGCATAACGTTAATGTAGCTAAGTTACTATATTATTGCTGCCTCAAAATGAGTTGCCTTTTCCAAAGGCAGACCGGTTTAACAATACTATGAGTCACCTAACACAACGTAATGTTAGCTAACGTTACATTTTACCGTTGGCGTCAAAACATTAGCTGTCTAGACTATATTGACTAACCTTGGCTAACGTTTCAAGTTAGCAAAACAATATTAGCGTGTCTTATCTCGTTTTGACAACGCACTGCTATATTGAACAAAACGGGGTATACCAGAGACTTCGTTTGAATTGACGGTAACATATATTTGTATTGCCCTGCAGGTCTTACCTGTTACTTTACCGGAGAGGGTCACGAACAACTGATAAGAAGCAGGCCCTCTGGCACCGGCTACCTTATTCGTCGTCTTCTTCTTCTTTGTCGGTACACGATCCGTTCTGCGCATGTGCAATATGTTCGCGCACGCGCAGATGATAATCAACTACCTTCTTCTTCTTCTTCTTCTTCTTCTTCTTCTTCTTCTTCTTCTTCTTCGGTATATGAGTATGACAGTGTCTAACTTGTTGTATTTGCGCACCCTCGTGGGCGGTCCACAAACAACGTCTGTCGTTCACATACCGTGCTAGTGCTAGTGCTAGGTGCTAGTGCTAGGTGCTAGGTGGTGCTAGTGCTAGGTGCTAGGTGCTAGTGCTAGGTGCTAGGTGCTAGTGGAGCACCTTTGTGGCTGGCCCCTGTTGGCCACAGTGGCAGGCTGCTTCAGTGAAACAAATATGATGAACGTGTTTCTTTAAAATAAAATCAACGGATTTCAAGGTTCACACTGCCAGTAAGTCTCTGGAGTGTTGGAAGAAACCCACAGCAGTGGCCCAGTCTCTGCATGGGGTAACATAACTATTGGCCAAAGGGAGATCATCTTAGTAGATGAGATACAGAGGGCAATTAGTCAAATAAATAGCGCAAAGGCACCAGGCTCCAATGGATTTCCTATTGAATTAAAACACACACACACACACACACACACACACAGCCGAGCTCTCCCCATTGCTGCTTGGGGTATGCCTATTTATTGAGGCATTGCAACAAGGTTCTCTACAACCCACCCATTACAGAGGCAAATCATTTCTGTTATCCCCAAGAAAGGGAAGGACCCCTTAAAGAACAAATTTTCTACTCATTTGCAGGTTCATAATTGTATTTTGATGTTGTACCAGAATAGGGTTACATGGGTTCATTTTGGCTCCTGGGTGGTGAAGAAAAAATATTATACCACCTTGTAATGTTTTAATATATGAAATGCCTCTCATACTTATCTCTCTTATCACTTAGAATTGTCTTTTTACTTAGAAGTGCTACAGTTAAAAGACCTCATGAAGGCATAGAAAGTTTGCAGGTTCAGAATAGACTAGAATTGGAGGAAGTGGTGTCATCTGCAAATGGTTAATAAAGAAGAAGATGCTAGAGAAAGTATGGAAACTGTATTTCACTGAATATACAGTAGGAACAGAATGGGACTTGAGGAAAGAATAAGAAGAGGACGCAATAGAAATAGGGGAGTCAGACTTCTGAAGAGACTGTTTGGTGCTAGGGCGACTTTAGTCTTGAAGGAATTCCGATTCATCAAGAGACTTCAGATACAGTATTAGGGGACCACTAAGGTCTATATAAAAGAGACTTCAGATACAGTATTAGGGGACCACTAAGGTCTATATAAAAGAGACTTCAGATACAGTATTAGGGACCACTAAGGTCTATATAAAAGAGACTTCAGATACAGTATTAGGGGACCACTAAGGTCTATATAAAAGAGACTTCAGATACAGTATTAGGGGACCACTAAGGTCTATATAAAAGAGACTTCATATACAGTATTAGGGGACCACTAAGGTCTATATAAAAGAGACTTCAGATACAGTATTAGGGGACCACTAGGGTCTATATAAAAGAGACTTCAGACACAGTATTAGGGACCACTAAGGTCTATATAAAAGAGACTTCAGATACAGTATTAGGGGACCACTAAGGTCTATATAAAAGAGACTTCAGATACAGTATTAGGGACCACTAAGGTCTATATAAAAGAGACTTCAGACACAGTATTAGGGACCACTAAGGTCTATATAAAAGAGACTTCAGATACAGTATTAGGGGACCACTAAGGTCTATATAAAAGAGACTTCATATACAGTATTAGGGACCACTAAGGTCTATATAAAAGAGACTTCAGATACAGTATTAGGGACCACTAAGGTCTATATAAAAGACACTTCAGATACAGTATTAGGGACCACTAAGGTCTATATAAAAGACACTTCAGATACAGTATTAGGGGACCACTAAGGTCTATATAAAGAGACTTCAGATACAGTATTAGGGGACCACTAAGGTCTATATATTAAAGCATCCAAAAAACACCATGCCATGGGACCTTTAAAAAAATACTTATAGCCTACTACCTTAGTACTTTCCATTTGTTAGTCATTATTGTGATAGTGATCTAATTTTTGGCTGTGTTATAAAGTATCATGCATGTTCATGGCCCTAATGGTATTCACTTCTTTCAGTAAATGTATGAACATGGATGAGGAAAGTGTTTCACCCACTGTCCCAATGTGAACAGCAGATGGCGACACAGGCCAGCTGAGATGCAACAACTTCTTTTTCATGAGTGGAAAAGGCTGCCTTATTGTGCTACCGTGGCCTGCTATGATTTGAACATTTTAGAAATTTAGAGCCATACGCTGCAGCCTTGCAGCAGATGTTTATTTCATTAACTCACAGCGGGTACAACTGGCTGTCAGCAAAAGCAACAGCCAGAAAGTTTAACATTTGAATTGAAGAAAATTACACTACAATCTACAATTAAAAACAAAAAAGGACAATCACCAAACCCCCCCCCAAAAGTAAATTCATTTAATCTCCAAACAGTAACTAGTCACTGGAAGTGATACACAACTAAGGGTCTTGACACAAAAATGGCTGGGGTGTTTTTATTTTTAGATGTCGGCCTCTTGAGAAATTCACAATGGCCCAGAGCTAACCCCTAGGTGCTGTGGTGGCAGCTCTGTGCCGTGCATTTAAAACAGGGGGGGAGGAGGGTGTGTTGGTGGACGGGAAAGGGAACAACAGAGCAAGGGAAAAGAAGTTTGTCAGAGTTCATTAAGTATCAAGGGAACATCGCTGGAACTGGCAGTGTAAGCCTCGCCGGGGCCCTAGTGCCATTAATCACGACTGACAAGAAACCAGGGGCCGTGGGAGGGGGGTGTGGGGGGGGAGGGAGGGCAGCTCTGCCAGAGACTCTGGGAGTGATTATAGAACAGGGTCCAAGCAGTCCGGGCCAAGGGGGTGTTGAAGGTAAAACACACCACTGCCAAGGCTGTAGAGTTCATGTACCTTCATACAGATCACAGTCACATAATCACTGACATGGAGCTCCAGGCTTTTAAAAAACACAACCTGACAGACAGGGTAATTGCAGAAAGAGTGGAATATTTGGGTTTTGAGAAGAGACGTAGAGGGTGTAGCTCTCCTGTTGTGTATTTCACCCTCTCTTTTCTTCATTTATGAGCTGAGCCTCTGGCTTAATAGCATGCAGCAGGAGAAAGAGAGAGTGGAAGTGCGGCGGTAACAGAGTGTCGCCCATATATCTCTGTCGGGCTGCCTTATATTCCCTCCGCACCCCGTTGAAATCTCGTGGTACAGCTCGCCGCACTGCTGCCACGCTGGAAGAAGAAATAAATGGGAGAGAGAAAGAGAGGGGAGAAAAGAAAGAGGAGAGCTTGTGACTCGTGAAGATGGAGGCCTCTGTTAAGTGCTGTGCTTGAAAGCCCGTCCGGCCTCATTAGCTGTCAGTTGTAACAATACTGAGCTGGCAGCGAAGACTGCTCCCAGTCTCGGTGCCATAAATCACAGGCTGACAGGGCCTTGACAGGGCTGGGAACCAACACACATGCAAGACCTGCTTGCTTTCTGTCTCTCTGCTGTTCCCTTTTCTTTCTCTTTTCTGCCTCTTTTTCCCCCACCGCTCATGCTTTTTCTTACATTCTCTCTCTCTCTCCCTCTCCCCCTCTCTCTCTCTCTCTCTCTCTCCCTGTCCTCTATTTGTGTCAGCCCCACTCCCTTTATTTCCCTTTCTCTCTCTCTTTCTCCCTCTTATCTGTCTCCCCCCCTCTCTTGCACACACTTACAGCACATTGCAGTGTGTCAGCAGACCGTCCAGAACACACATGCTCACACACCAACACACACTTGCGTTTTGCAGCACGTCTCTTTGGCGTTCCATAAACAAATGTGCTTGACAGGACGGATTTGGAGAAGTCTGTGATTTTTTTGATGGATGATACGTGTTCACTGGGTCTGTGTGCATGTGCACTTGCATATGTATTGTTTGCTATTCCTCCTTATTGTTGGTCTCTCTAATATTTCTCAATCATATGTGGCTGTAGCAGGGATGTTTAGGATGGATTGTTACATACCAATATCAGTAGATATGACATATCAATAGGTCTGACACTGCCTGTCTTTTAATCCTTGGTTGAAATCTAGAAAATTTAAATGTATGTGTAAATATTGTTTTCCTCCTGCCTATCTTTGGCTCCTATGTCCTGAACAGTTGTATGACAGAAGAGAAAGGAACTAAGTAGTTTCGTGTCATAAAAGCAAAATAAGCGTATTTCCCAAAATGCCTAGCTGAAGTTCTCCCACCCAAGGAGTGGACAATAATCAAGTTTAATACCAACTTTAAAACTTGAAGAAAAGGTGTCTTTAAACACAAGTCAGTCATCATAAAGCTGAGCCCAGTTCAGGTCGGAGGAGGACACAGTTTACTGATGTCACATGATGCCTCTACTGACATGCAAAGGCTCCCAGAGCAGCTTTACATGAGTGTATTTGCATGTGGAGGATGTTATGGTCTGTTTGTCTCCATGAGGCAGAGAAGGAGTTGTGCAGCCCGTCCATGTGCCAGCAGCCATTGACGCGTGATGATGTGTGTGACACGGCTGGAGGGGAAGGAAGTTGAAGAAAGCAGGGCGGTGGGTCATTAATCATTGGTCGGTGACACACACACACACACACACACACACACACACACACACACACACACACACGGCACAGGCGTAGCTATGTTGCCTGGTGCTGAGCTTGCAGCTGGAATAAACCCAACTCAACATGTATACACAAAGTAAGTGGATATGTACAGTGTTTGTGTGTGTGTGTGTGTGTGTGTGTGTGTGTGTTTGCATTTACATGCACAGAGAATGAGCTCACAGCTGGATTACATGCCAGATTTAGATGGACTCTCCTTCCCAGCTCCCACACTCCTCCATTCCAGAGCTGCATACTTGTACCCCGGTGTAACCCTAACCCAACAGGACTCAGCTGGACCTCACAGACTCGGGGTCAGCTCAGGTTGGGTTTGGCCTTCTACTGCTCTACCTTAAACAAGGCTAACATGCAGAAATGTAGAGTTATTAGCAGGACCACACGCAATCTGCGTACGCAGAATTCTGCAGAGAGTTTCCGCAGATTTTCTGCAAATTTAAAAAATGAAATAAAACTCAGAATGTTTTATTTTTGGGGGATTTTCTGGGCTTTATTTGATAGGCTAGCTGAAGAAAGGAAAGGGGGGTTCTGGTTCTCAGTAGTAGAATGTAACTAAGTACATTTACTCAACTACTGTACACATTTGAGGTACTTGTACTTTACCTGAGTCTTTTCTTTTCATGCCACTTTCTACTTCTACTCCGCTACATTTCAGAAAGAAATATTAAAATTTGTACTCCTTTACATTCATCTGATAGCTTTAGTTACTTTACAAATATAGATTTTTACATACAACAACATAACGGCCTACAGGTCCAGCTGAAGTGATTAGATGATTCAACACTTAGTAGATTGACAGAACTGTTTGGATTGTTTCCAGTCTCTAAAATATGAGGATTTTGCTGGATTGAGTACTTTTACTTTTAATACTTTAAGAAAATTTTCCTGATGATACTTTATTACTTACATATTTTTAATTAACTAACATTTTTAATGCAGGACTTTTATTTGTAACAGAGTATTTTTACAGTGTGGTATTAGTACTTTTACTTAAGTAAAGGCTCTGAATACTTCTTCCACTGCTGTCTGTATGCTAAATATAAAGCTACAACCAGCAGCAAGTTAGCTCGGCTTAGCCAAGCAAATGGTTTAGTTAAGAGTTGTTGCCTGGCTCTTTAGCTGCTAAATGCTCCATCATGTTCTGAGCAGGAGGAGTTTCAGAGCTGGTTTTGGCTGAAAGCAGCTGCCTGCTAGGGCCGCCCGGAGCTGTGACAGTGAACCAAAAACTGTTAAATTGTGGGGCCATAATTCTCTGTGATAAGTCTCTGTGGGTTTTTTGACTTGATTCGCATTTCATGTTATCATTTGATTTGTTGTATTATTTTAAAAAGACATGGATTATGGCAACTTGAAAGTAAACTGAGAAATCCATCCAGTCTGTTGCACCCTGCTGGCTCCAGTTGGAGCCCAGGGCCAACGTCAGGACACCAATAAGTCATGACTTAACTTTAAAGGTTTGGACGCCCACTCTCATTCACCTCTCCCCCCTGATCTTCTTTTGTCAGCCTCATCTGTTACCATGACTGTTTGAGAGTTTAGGATGTCCTGCTCTTCACGGTGCTGCTGAGTCCCAGAGGAGTTACCAGCACCGAGTTACACAGCTGGCCTCTCTCTGCGCCGGCCGCAACATTAATCTCCCCCTGGTTGCAGAAATTTCCCTTTTAACGTCTTCCTCATGGGTGTCCGCCTGCTGGGCTTCATGGTGAAATTTATTAGAGGATGTGTGTGTGTGTGTGTGTGTGTGTGTGTGTGTGATTATAGATATGCATGTCTGTGTGTGCATGTATGTGTGGGTGGACAGGGTAATTGGTACTGCGACTGTGCCGGGGGTGTGCTCGGGCCAAACGATGCTGCAGTGGACGTACAGTGTGGTGCGGCGCTGAGCTGTGGGGGTGTGGGAAAGCGATCAGAGTGGACTTCAGAGGGAGCGGAGGAAGAATGAGGAAATTGCAGACAGATAGGCCTAATGGTCGTGCTGAGAGGAGAGGTTGTAGGGCCAACAGCTGCGAGCCATCCATCTGGACCAGCCTGCTGAGCTGGACCGGGCCGCTCCGCGCTGACGTATTGGCCTTCTGGGCACCAGTGCTCTGGGACTTTCCATCAGAATGGGGTCAATACGTATTTGCAATAAATTCATGGAGTTTGTTTTAAAAAAAATCCTTTGAAAGGGGCCAATTTATTCAGATGCAATAAGATGAAACTTCAGTTGCAGCAAATGGCAAAATGATACAGAAAGGAAAATTAAATTAAAACAGAACATATGGGCACACAACTATCAATTACAATTCATCAACCTTTCTGTTTTCCTCCGGGCAAATTGACCCATTTTCAAAAAGTTTCTATATCATAAATTTAGGTTTCTTTTAACCAAATTACCCAACAAAAAAAATACCATGGTTGGTTCCATACAACGCTCTTCACAGTAAAATGAATTATCAGTCCACTACCTTCACTGAATTTGTTTATTTTATTCAATTTTATGGCATTTTGAAGAAAACCCGATAGAAGAAGTTCCAAAAAAGTGACAAAAACGTCAAAAAAAGTGACAAAACTTTAAAAGACACCTGGAAAAGTGACAAAAATGTCAAAAAAGGCAACCAAAACAAAGTTAAAGATTTGTGAAATGAACACCTCTGAAACAGAATAAACTTGATATTTAATTGAGAATTATATGAACACTATGTCCCTCCACCAGGGAAATTGACTTTGTAACAACATCTTCTGTAAGTACATTTACACAAGTACTGTACTTTAGTACAAATTTGAGGTACTTCTTTTCATGCCACTTTCTACTTCTACTTCTCTGCTACATTTCAGAGAGAAATATTCTAATTTTGACTCCACTACATTTATCTGACAGCTTTAGTTACTTTACAAATAAAGATTTTTGTACACAAAACACATGTAGTTTATAAAATACAATGTTTTATTTTAAATGAAACTACCCGACAAGATAACGGCCTACGGGTCCAGCTGAGATGGTTAACCCATTGACAGAACTGTTTTAAAATATCAGGATTTTGCTACATTGAGTACTTTTACTAATACTTTAAGTGCATTTTCCTGATGATACTTTAATACTTACATTTACTTAACTAACATTTTCAATGCAGGACTTTTATTTAGTATTTTTTACATTGTGGTACTAGTGCTTTTACTTAAGTAAAGGCTCTGAATACTTCTTCCACCGCTGTCTGTATGCTAAATATAAAGCTACAACCAGCAGCAAGTTAGCTTGGCTCAGCATGAAGACTGGAAACAGGGGGAAACAGCTAGCTTACATAGCTCTCTGTCCAAAAGTTCAATCAAATCCAACTACCAGTACCTCCAAAGGTCACGTATTAACACCTTACATTCCGTTATTAAAACCAAAGTGTGAAACCATCAAGTGTTGTTTTTTCCGGTACAGTCTGTAGGGAGTTGGTTTAGGAACTGAGAGGTGCCAGTTCACCTCCTGGACCCTGCCAAGGTGCTCCTGAGCAAAGCACCGAACTCCCAGGTGCTCGGGGTGCCGGTCCATCGACAGCTGCAGCCCCCTCACCCTGACATCTCACAGTTAGTGCATGTGTAGGTACCGAGGATGAGTGTGCACACCAACCAAGCCAGAACAAACCACCTGTTCATATGTATACCATTTACAAGTCAGGCGTTCAAATTGTACTTAATGGGCACCATTTTGTTCCCTATGCTTTTGTTTGTAGGTGACTGATAGGCAACAACAATCTTTGAACTTGGTCCAGGATGGAGTGTAAATGCTGGAACCAGCAGCCACAGACCACGCTGCAATGGAACCCTATGGGGCAAATGTTCTAGAATGATCCCTTTTTAGAACCTCGTTGAGACCTTTCTGTTTTACCAGAAACAGCCCTGAGGTTTAGCCACCAGACTCCATTTAAATACTTTAGGCTTTTCATAGTTTTATTTTGCTTCTGTCAAATATGAATGAAGTGTATTTCTCGATGCTAAAATGACAGTTTATTTAGAGGGAGTGTGATGGGTTTAACAAAGGCAATGTTGCAGATTTCTTTAATGTTAAAAAAAAAGATCTTGATCTTTAACAGAAAGGTCGACCTCCTTAGAAATCCTTTCTGTAATGTTGTCAGACACTTAGAATATTAATCTGAGTCTGTCAACGGCAAAACAAGCACTTTTGTGACAATTAGTTACAAAAAGCTGGACAATTGCCCTATTAACTTAAATGTGTTGGATTCATGTTAATATTTTCATTTTTGAAAAAAGTATCAAGAACAACAAAAATCTAACAATAATCAAGCTGCCCTGCTGCAGTAACTCTAAGGACCCCTTAAGGGTCTTGGACCCCCTGTTGAAGATCTCTGCTTTAAGGCAGCATGCTGATTTCATAACATGTCATGACAGCGTGCTGTTTATTAAATCTAAGTGACTACAGAGAGGTGCTGTTAGGTAATGTCATCTACAACACAGCACTTACAGTTGAGCAATGAGACAAACAGGGCTCATTCTGTTGCAATCTCATCTGAGACAAAGGGATGTTGGCAAGTGACAAATGAAAGCGTAAGCACCTCTGGACAGCTGTTTGATTTATTTTGGATATAACATCGATCCTGTTGTTGATGTCCAATCATGGAGCCATAAAATAGAAGAAAAAAGAAGGGCTCAGCTAACCCTCTGTGGAGCTGATTTGTCAGAGCAGTGGGGGGGTAAGGAGAATTTACTCACTGCTCTCCTCTGTTGCCTGATCCGTCATGTGGACCAACACGCCACCACACATGTGCATACATGCGTGTGCACACAAACCCACAGTTTAACATGAACATGGACTCCAACAAGCAGACGTCCATATTCACATACAGGACACACACACACACACACACACACACACACACACACCCTAACCTCACTATGGTCTCACACAGCAGGCCTGCCATAAATCAATGGGCAGGATCGTGTCTGCCAGTTAGACTAAACAAGAGCATTTGTGAGGATTTGCTCTCACCCATTAATCATCTTGACAGCTTGAAAAACACATTTCCCCTTTAATGACTGTATTTGGATAATCAGCTCTGTTTCCCTTCCCGCCCTCTCCCTGGCTCTCCCTCCTATCCCCTCCCTATTTCTTCCTTTTTTTCCCCCTTCTATTTTTTTTTGCCCCAAGCGCCATCATGGACTTGAGGACAACTTGCTATTAGAGGAGAAGAGAAGAAGGAGGGACTGTGGAGGTGAGGGAGGGGTCTTTCAGCGTCTAAAAGGATTCTCCGAAAAAAGTAAAAATAATCCCACTGCCTGTGGAAAAGAGTTTTATTTCACCCTCACTCAACAAACCGCAAGGCCTCTGCTAATATAAAGGGCTGGATGTGAGTGACCCCGTCGTGCTGAATGAAACACCGAGAGCGGGCGGATGGCGCAGAGCTGCAAACCATGTGCATGGAAGAAGTATTTAGATCCTTTACTTAAGTTAAAGTACTAGTACCACACTGTAATAAATACTCCATTTGTAAGTATGTAAGTATCAGGAAAATGTACTTAAAGTATTCCAAATAAAAATACTCAATGCAGACCAATCCTCACATTTTAGAAACTGGAAACGATAAGATCAGTTCTGTCGAGTTCAGTTCAGTTCTTACAGCTCTGTAAGGGTTTAATCAGCTAATCATGTCAGCTGGATGTATAGTGTTGTTGGTACTTGTTGGGTAGTTTAGTTTACAATAAAAGTTGTATTTTATGTGTGCAAAAACTCTACATTTGTAAAGTAACTAGTAACTGAAGCTGTCAGATTAATGTAAAAGTACTATATTTCTCTGGAATGTAGCACAGTAGAAGTAGAAAGTGTCCTGATAAGAAAAGACCTCAAATCTGTACTTGCACTGAACAAAACTATAAACGCAACACTTTTTGTGTTTCTGAACTCAAAGATCTACACAAAAGGCTTATTTCTCTCAAATATTGTTCACAAATCTAAATCTGTGCTAGTGAGCACTTCTCCTTTGCCGAGATAATCCATCCACCTCCCAGGTGTGGCATCTGATTAGATTCTGATTAGACAGCAGGGTTATTGCACAGGTGTGCCTTAGGCTGGCCACAATGAAAGGCCACTCTAAAATGTGCAGTTTCACTGTATTGTGGGGGTGGGGGGCAGTCAGCATGTGGTGTTAGAGTTAAGGTTAGGGTTCATCCGCGAAGTGAACACCTCTCCAAAGTTCCAGACGCCATTGAATGTGAACATTTTCCCTTTATTCAAAGCTGCAATTATGGATTTGGTCGTCTGCCGTAGCCAAAAATAATACAAACAGAGCGGGAGGAGTGAACCAAAACAGTCAAGCTGCGGGCCGGTGAAGAACAATGAGCTAAAAGATCCTAAATCACTCCACGGCTGAGGGAAACTGCAGTGTCTGATGACATGAATGGCTCTGATCCGTTTAGGAGAGCTGGTTCAGGGTCCTGGTATGCCCATGCTGTCCCCCTGGCATGACTGACAGGGACACCTAAGCCATCATAGCGTTTTTCCTGCATGGAGGATTTTTGCACCCCCGAAGAGGTTTTAGCCAGACCCAAAATGATAAAAATTGCAAATTAAAAATAGCAATTCAAATCCTCTTTAAATGTGTTTGAGAACAATTTACCAAACAATTGTCAAACAAGCAGAACATAAACTTGAATATGAGGGCTAATCTCAGTTTTATCTCCAGATTATGGCTGGAACAGACTCTTCTATTTAAATATCAATATTCATTTTTGTAACCTGTTTTGATAATTGGGGTTTTATTTACTCAAGCATAACATACATTTTTATATAAATATCAGATAAATGCACAGACTTCTGTCAAATAGGGTAACACACTTTGTGCCTTTACCGATCATGCAAAGCCCCCCCCCCCAAAAGACCCATTCTGAGCCAGGAAAAACCCTGCATTATCTATACTTATCATTCAGGCAAGGCATGTTAAGTTACCTACTGCAGCACCTTATCATATACACAGAAGTCTTTCAATGTGCTTTGCAGGAAATACAACAAGAAGTACTAATACACAATGGGATGAATGCAAGTACAGGTACATTTTTTTGAAGATTATTTTTTGAACTTTTCCACCTTTAATTGATAGGTCATCTCAGATATATAAATGGGAAAGGGGGGGGGGGACATGCAGGAAAGTGCCACACGTCGTATTCGTGCCCTGGGCCTCTGTGTCAAGGAATACACCTCTATTAATGGACGCGCGCTCTACCAGGTGTGCTACCCAGGCGCCCAAAGTACAGTTGTATTTTATAAAGGTCCCGAGAAGTTTAAAACCAAATTAATAAAATAAAAGTAGCAAAAAGAAGTCTTATTAAAAGATGTAGGAATTTGGGTGCAGGTTTTCCACCAAAACAAGTTCCTTCCTGAGACTATTTTGCAGCGGCACCTCGGTGCTTGGCGCTGCCCGAGACAGTTGGTTTAAAGCTGTTAAAGCTGTCAATCTCAAGACCCGAGGGCCAAATCCGGCCCCTCAAAGATGATTTGATACGACCCGCATGTCAATTTAGGTTCACAATTTTTTTGACCCAACTTGTTTTTGTCGCTGTTTCAACATCTTGTTGCTTTTTCTGCCGTTTTTATCAATATTGAAGACGCTTGTGACATTCTTTCTGTTTCTTTTTGGCACTTGGCTGACGTTCTCCTTACATCAAAGATATTTGACTTTATTAATATAAAAGCATGTCAATAAACTATACATGGTTTAAAGTATAAGATGGTCCTATACCATATTTTGCTTCCCACTAACAATCCTGATACCTGAACTTGTGTATTGGCTGATACCGAGAACTGATCTGACACCAGTGTGTCATATATTTGGTTATGTTTTAACAGCTGTATGCTACTCTCCCTGTATGGATGTGATATGTTTCTATCTTTGTTGTCGGTCTGGCTCAGGTTAAACTCTTTGTGAAACATGAACGCAACAGAACTTTTTTTATCATCCAGTTTGACAGTCAGTTATAATGGGAAAAGAACATGAAAATACTACTTTAACGTAGATTTTCTTTAGGGCTTTATTACGGGGTATCGGATCAAACTCCAGTACTTCCCAATACAGATACCTGCGTTTTAGGCAGTATCGGAGGCGACAGGTATCGTATCGGTATCGCCTCTGATACCGGTATCGGACATCTCTAGTTTAAAGAAATGCAAACAACCGTGAAGCGTTATTCAACGGTATGTGTTGTGTAGCCAGACCTGACTCCTCACAGAGAGGAGATTAGTCTAGCAATGGAAGGCTAAGGTCACCACCTGCAGACCACTCCCTGCTGATCCGACAGACCCTGATATATTATTATTACTTGTACCTGTGCTGCTCCTACTAGGGGAGGTCAACATGTCTGCTTTGCTCTGATTTTGTCATACTGTTGTTTTTAGAGGCAGGTTTAAGAGACCCAAAATGGTCTAGATGAAATAAAACTTAAGACATGTACAGAACCTAAACAAGCTAAACATTGGTATAAAGTCTCATTGTACATAAGTATACATACAGTAACCATTGGTGTGCACATCCAATATACCCAGTAATTTGTAGCATGAATGCACCATTACACAGGCTGAGTAACACAGCTCACGTGTATCATTGGGTGAATGTGTAATGTATACAGAAGTGTAATGTATACGGCAAGTGTGTGCTTGGGCCGGGGTCCGTCAAGGTGTTGACATGTGGAATAATCTGTTTGAACAACTATGTCTGAATACCACACAGCTGAGTGACGGAGCACAGACACGCTGAAGACTGTTTGTCAGCTGAAGTCACACTCCGCTGTCACTCAGCTACCAAACATCTCGTGTGTGTTCAGTGACAGACAAGAGAAAGTGTGACATCTGGGAATGTTTTTGAATGCTTGGCTAGGACTTCACTCCATCCCACACACAATCATACTAACATATATAACTATAAGGGGTGGGGGAAAACTTGATATAGCATATTATGGCGATATTTTCCGTGACAATACTGTATTGATCTTTTATTATATAAAGTGAACATGAGAATTTAACTTTTTGATACTAGCACAATAAAATTATTTCCAGTCCAATAGATGATTCAGTTGAGTTTTTCTAACAACGTTTGGGTACTAGACCTTCATCATGCAACTCTGCAAATCATTTGCCTGATGAAGGTGTAGTACCAAACATTGCCAGCTATTCAATTTATCTTTAGCAAGTCTTGTATGTCTTTAAGTAAGTCTTTAGTATGCAGGAGTTTCTTTGCAACCGTTTACATGCTGGTCCCTTTCCAACGCACCTGTCTCATAGACATGCAAAGCATTCTTCTGTTTGCAGTTGAGTTCTTTAAAACAGATGTTGACAAAGTTTTCCTTTGGAGACATAATTTGAAGTTGGAAAAAAGGTAATAAATTGCAATATATCACAATATGTTTAAAATTGCAATGATATATCGTGACACAGTTATCGTAATAATACCGTACTGTGCGTACTCTGCTGATTTCCACCCTTAGTGGTTATGGGCAATGTGGTAACACTTTACAATAAGATACACAAAAAAGTAGGTAATTAATGAATGAGGAACAAATAATTAGTGAAGCAGAAGTTACTGATTGCCTGTGATTCAAGCACTAATGATTAGTTACTGTTAAACAGACTTTATTCATTCATTTAACAGTAACTACCAGTCTGTTTAACATTAACTAATCATTAGTGCTTGAATCACAGTCAATCAGTCAACTACTCATTAACTAACCATTCGGTACTCATTCATTCCTCATTTGTTCCTCATGTGTTAACTACCTACTTTTTGTGTAACTTATTGTAAAGTGTTACCAGCAGTCAATAGGTAATTTATTCCAACTTGCCTAATCAGCAATTTCCCCTTGTTTCTTGTCCTCTACTGCATTTCCTCCTCTGTCTCATTCATCTTTCCTGATTCTCTGCATTGTTTATTATCCAGTATATGCTTATGCATTTATTTTCAAAAATATGCAATCTGCCTTAATGTGGCTGCAATAGTCCTGTAAGAAACGTTAAGCAGCTGATATATACAAGTGGGTATAATAAACTGTGTCCTGGCCTGCAGTGCAGCAGACAAGATGAGTGTAATGATCATAATGGCAGCCTCTGTGTATGGATGCCCATCCAGGGCATATATAAAACAGACATAAGGCCCAGGATGCTTAAAGTGAGTACATAATGACCACAGGCTGTACCAAAGTGTAAGAAAAAAAGAAGTTGTCAATTAGAGCATTAATCATGAACGGTCAGAGCTGCTCCTCGTTCCCTGCCAAGGCACGTTCGTTCCCAAACACTCGTGACATCTTCACCGTCTTCACTCCAAACAAATGGAATCCAGCTGGACACGCGGTCCAAGTGCTATTAGCTGTGCACCGTACTGTAATTGAAACGTTCATTTCTCCACTGGTGGTTAAGGTGGTATGTCTATTAACGGTGCTCACTCACACCACTGGAACTTTGGAGAGACCACAGCAGCTCTGGGCAACTCTCCATGTTGAGGCCAAGTGAGGTCTACCAGGGTCAGGGCAGCCTGAAAAGGAAATCAAAAGCACTATGGCCCTCATTTATCAACCTAACATAGCAACCAGTGCAGATATGAGCGCAGAAATCCTTACGACAGGCTCCACGTAGGATTCATTAAACGTTCGTATCACACCAGTCAGAGCGTAAGAATGGTCGAAACGATAGGAATTGAAATGTCACGCACCCAATATACTGTAATCTGGCTAAGAATCAGCACTTTTCAGAGGTGGAGATTGAAACCCTGACAGCTCAGTTTAATTTGCAGTAACGTGTGTACTATTTAACAGCTTAAAAACTGTACCTACTATACTCCTAATAGTAATATGTAGGTTATATTGCAATCTCTTAGTCCGACATGTAGGTGGACCTACTATACTCCTAATAGTAATATATAGGCTTATATTGCAATCTCAGACGCAATAGAGCCGGCTACTTCTGGATTAGCGCCCCGCTAACTTGAATGGGGATTACATGGTTTAAATTGTGTGGCTCTTCAAGACTTTCTCAAGGTTTATTGGACTGAATGGATCAAATTCTTTTCCATGTTAGTCTATGGCAGCGGTTCTCAAAGTGTGGGGCGCGGCCCACTGGTGGGGAATTGAGACGTGACAGGTGGGGCGCGCCAAAGTTCCAGTGGGTATGTTTATGTGTGTGTGTGTGTGTGTGTATTTGTGTGACTATAAATGCAGCCCGTGTGAGACCAAACCGTCCTTATAGCTGTCTGTTGCCGCTTAGGGTTAGAGTTAAAGATACTGTACCCCATAGACTCTATGGGGTACAGTATCTTTGGGCCAAAGGGCTTAACGTGACGGTTCAGGAGTTGTAATTCCACTGTTTCAAGCCAAGCGCACTTCCTGGGGGCCTGATTCACAGGACAAAATACATATAAAATGTATTTTTAAGGGTCAGTGAGTTGTCAAGAACTATGTTTATGTGGGCGACCTTTTGAATATAAATGCCATTGATGGGGAAAAAGTCAACCAATCTAGCGTATTTAACAGACTGTGCTCCTGCCTATGCCTTATTTTAAAGGTCCAGTGTGTAATGTTTTTAGTCGTTCATTATCAAATCTGTTTCCCGTTCACAAACGTCTACATTCTTCAGTCCTTTTCATTAATATCGACCACCACCATCAATTCCAAGTATTCCAATTGGCTTGAAGTTTCACATTTGCATTTGCATGAACTGGGGAGATGCTCCATCATTCATTTTGAACTACGTTAGCCCGTAAGGGACATACTCTGGCTTTCCCGTTTTCACTGTCACATGATAAACTCCCAGGTGCTGCTAATGGGTATCATTGCTTCTTGGTAAGTTTGAAGAAGGAAACATGGCTAACATCAACAAGACAGTTTGTAGTACTCAACAGATGTTCAACAAATTTCTTAATAATAAAAATTAAATGAACTGACCTGATCACCGGAGGTAAAGCTGGATGAAGACGTGGATGACATCTTGGCTTTTTGACGCGTGGAGGCTACCGTAGCTGTAATACCTACTGTACTTTGAGCTACGCGGGGTAGGAGAGTTGATTGCAATTTATGATCTCAACGCTGGATGGGAGAAATTCCCACACGATGGACCTTTAAGACTTTACAACTAATTACAATACAGTATTGTTATTGTAAACCTCAGCATCATAATTTATTGCCTCTTCAATAGTAGTGCGTTCCAATTGTACTCGGAAGTCAGATTTTCTGAGGTGATAGTCGGAAACACACCTCCTAAACTCAGATTTACGAGCTTGGAAGCCGGACAACCGCAGAGTACCCTAAGCTCAAAATCCAAGATGGCTGCACCGTGCATCAACAGTAGTGAAAGCTCTAGTAACAGTTATTAGCACTTCTGTTTTAGTTGTGTCTCCTTTAATCAGTCGTACACACAGTCCTGTCCAGCGTCTATCTGTGGATATGTTGTTGCCCTGTTTCTATGCACAAAAAACAGCATAATCTTCTTCTTCTTGCTTTCTTGCCGAGAGTGAGATGAGAAGATTGAAACCACTTCCGGCTGTGGGGCTGCTGGGATTGGTTAAAGTCGCGGGAAACTCTGGTTATTGATCAAATTAGCAAAAAAGTTGAGGTGATTGGTTAAAAGTCACAGTGATTGGTTGAATTCACGTGAATTGGCGCGATTGCAAAATCTTGGAGGGACTGATTAATCAAATGCTGTTAGCTGTTTCCTGCTAAATCCAGTCTTTATGCTAAGCTAGGCTAACCCGCTGCAGGCCGTAGCTTCATATTTAACAGACCAATTTGAGAGTGATATCAGTCTCCTACACAGACACAGGTTGCTGCATCATTCTGCATGGGCATGCTGATGTTCCATGCAGAGACTGCCACTGGCCAACAAAATTGGAAATCATAATAGTCGTCTTAATATGTGTCCTGGCTAATGCCGCCATGCTAACCCTGCTGACATTACCGGAGGACCAGGCAAGCGGACCACGGCTGTTTACAATGTGTAAAAATCCTGATAAATGATCCTGATGTGTTATTAAGATAAAAACAGCATTCTGGGGTTAGGATGGCTTACCATTCAGAGCTTTGATGGACAGGGGGCCACATGAGTTCCTAAGGTGGTTGAGTCTGCACTGAGGGACGTTTTGTGCTTCTACCGTTGTGTACATCAACATTTTCACCTTACGTAACAATGGACTTGCTCCTTACTACTCACCACTCTTGCTTTTCAAATGACTGTAACTTTTCATAATCACATAATAACAGCAGTGCTTACAAAAGGATAATTGATGTGGTAAGTTCAAAGGGCTCTTCAAGGCCTTTTTATACCATGATGTCAAACCTGGTACATCCAACTTTGTTGCTTTTACATGCTATTTTCCAAGACATTCAAAACCAAAAGGCAAAAAACAAGAACCATTGGTAGCATAATGGTTGCTCACATCCAGTGCCTTCTAGTTTGCTTTGTTAAACCTTAATTACTACCACCACTACCAGGTTATTTTTTCATCGTGGTTTGTCTGTTTGTTAGTTTTGTTTATCGGTCACCAGGTGAAGGGGGTAACATGAGCCAAGGATGTCTGAAATACCACTTGAACGTTAGAACTTGAAGGAAGTACAGAACACAAAAAAAGTGTGATAAATTTGAGATTAATCACAAGTTCACTCTGGACAAGCATGTAATAAATAGCGGTTACATATTTTAATTGATTGACAGCCCTAATATACTGTATGTACACACACACACACACACACACACACACTGGGTCACTAACTAAGTTCAGTCCAGGGTCATGTCATATAATTCCTGCCCTGACAGAAAGCAGCGTTTTGAAGTGACATTTGCAAGTCTGCAGAACCCAAAGCTGAAAAGCTAAAAAGGGGGTCACAGTAAGTCCTGATAGCGACCTTATTCCTCTGATCAAGAGAGCATTACTGTTCATGGAATTGTGGGAGGAAGTTGCTCTAAACCAGCACACAACCTGCTAAACAGCCTGGACGCCTGGTCTTGTTTTCACAGCGAGCATTGCCGGCATGGCTGACTGCAGACGTGTATGAGAAGAGAAATCGAAGCAAGCATGTAAAACAGTCAGTCACAGGGTTTATGTGAAGAAATAAAGCAGAGATTGTGTGACAGGCCCTGATGAGGGATGTGTTCACGCCATCTGGGTTTGCTTTAACACTGCGGTCACTGTTGGATGCCGAGGGCTCTGTATTGTGTCCTGATGTTAAACACAGAGGTGGTAGTCATGGAGTTGAGGTTAATGTTTTGTTCTGGAGACACAGAGAGCGAGAGAGAGAAAGACTGAGGACCCTCCTCTCTCTCTCTCTCTCTCTCTCTCTCTCTATCTCTCTCTCTCTCTGTCTGTCCTAGCTGTCAGCAGCGACGGTGAGCCGGGTAGAGCTGGCGTCTAATTGAAGAGCAGCTCCGCACCCTGTCGTCATTAATCACCGGGCCTGTCAGCCGCCGGCTCAGGACCTCACAGTAGCACTCTGCACTGACGCACACAGGGGGAATATTAGTCCCCTCCATCACCAGCGCTATCTCCACTAATACTACTTCTGGCTAGTCCACACAGCATTCCGGGATGAGAGAAAACACGCTCTGCTTTAGTGGCATTTCTCTAAACCAATCACAACCATCTTGGGCAGACACAATGACGGTGCCTCTGCAAAACAGCCTCGGGAAGAAATTTGCTTTGGTGGAACGTATATGTTCAAAAGTTGTGCAACAAAAAACTGGACAGATAGTCTAGCTATGCGCTGTATGCATGTGCAAAGAATGCTTCTAAAACCAAATTATACCGGCATATCCTACATCTCTTAATCAGAAAATGCTAAATTTGAAAAAAAGAGGCCTTATTCAGAATATCCAAACAGAATTACAGGACCTGTATAACATTTGGAATATTGTCATATTCTGAAAACCAGTGGAACATTAGTGTGCATGTAAACCTTCTTATTTGTACTATTGCCATCACCCTTTCTCTGACTGACTTTTACCTATCAGGTACCTATCAGATTTCGTCATGATTCGTCACCACTTTTTTTTGAAAATCTCAAGCTCAATTTAGTAAAAAAAAAATAAAGTTCATAACATATAAATCTTGAGTGATAGATGCCACAAATCCACAAAAATCTCTATCCCCACCGGGCAGTGCTACGTCCTGTCCTTTAGGGCAGTAGGTTACAGGACATCGATCTTTCAAAACATGAAAAAGTGAATGCGTCATTGTACCCAGCATTTCTGAAAATGCACTTTCGAATGCGTCTCTGTCCCCAGCACCTTTCAAACCAAACTGACGCCCATAGACGCACCGACAGTGTTGTTGTCATGACGTAGAATTCCTCAAGCTTTAAACAAGCCTAATATAATATGTTAATTAGTAAGCTTTAAAGATGCTGGTAGGTGAATTTTAGCTTTAGCTTTGGATGGAACCAAGAAAGCTGTTTCCCAACCCCTTTTTTATATTTTTGTATTTGCTCCCTTTATTAAAAAAAACTACTTTTCAAGTGAAATGGCACTTTCTGTTGTGTTTGTAGATATTGTCATTTATTTTAATAAAACCACTGAAGAAGGGGAAAAAGCACTGCGCGCCATCAGACTATTTTTGTAAAAGCAAAAGATAATTTACTACAACTAAAAATAACTTTGGAAATTTGCTATTTTTGCGGTCTACAAAGCTTTGCAGCATATTTTGCCAATATTTACTCACACCAGAGTCAGACAGTGGCTCAGAAATGTTCTTCATTTTAACAAATTGATGACAATTTTGGCGTTCAAGTCTCCTGAGACGTCCCTGAGGTTGAACTTCTTTAGAGTGACTGGAAGATATTGCACATTGCTTTAACGTAACCTTTCTACAAAATAACTAATTAGACAGGACCAGGACTCACAGACTCTGAATTCAGTGAATTCAGCCTAACGTGAGGAGCTGACTGTGGCTAAATACACACACACACACACACACACACACACACACACACACACACACACACACACACACACACACACACACAGGCGACATAAATGAAGTGTTTGGGTGTTGACTCAGCTGAGAGAGAGTGTGTGTGTGTGATTGTGTGTGTGTTTTAGTGTGTGTGTGTGTGTGTGTGTGTATGCACGGGGGGCTGGGGGGATAGATGGAGAAGATTGATGAGCGTGGGGAGAGTGAGAATAGTGAGGCATTTGATGAACGAGTGTAAACTGGCAACAGTGGAATTAATTCCACCTCCCCGACAAGATTGAAAGTTCTCCCCTCTGCGTGACCTCCAGAGTGAATCATCTTCACATTCAAGCCAATGTAACCAACTCTCTATCTACGGTTTGGAAATCCCAAAATCCACATTCATATATCTAAAAAAAAGCCAGATAGCACCGTAGACATTTAGAGAGGTACATGGCCTTCTCACCTGTACTTCACCAACACAACTTTAGGTGGCAACACAATCCAATGCATCTCTCGTGTCATAACTCTGCAAGTTACAAAGAAATATGCTGCACTAAATATACACGTGCAATACAGCATTACAAGCAGAATATCCTTAACCTATTTTCTCTAGACTACTTTAGAAACTCCATCAAAAAAAGGCAGCAACAAGAAAGTCTGTCCTGTTTCCAGAGAAGTACGTGGCTCCAGTTTCTAAAGAAGACAAATAAGTGTTTGGTCCCAAAGAGCTACCCAGAGCGGTGATCAGGGCACCGTAACCTTGCTGGTGTGGCGGGGGCTTGGTTGTGGTTTGGGAGGGTCATCCATTTTGTTAATGGTCCTGTCAAGTGACACCTGTGCTCGCCTTTCCCCTGTCTGGAGTGCTAATGAAGCGCAAGAGCAGAGGAGTCTGGGAGTCGGGGTCAATAGGCACATCGGAGAGTGCAGCAGAGAAGACACAGACACGTTATCAAGGCCAAAACACTCTTAATGGCAGCAGTGTGGCTTTAATATACCCACTCCAAGCCTCAAACAGTGGATAGACTAAATTAAGTAGATCTTTACAATGGAAAGGATTTTCGTCAGAAAAATGGAGAAATAATAAATAAATGGATGCTGCTCCATTCTGAATGTCTGCGGACATTAAAAAGACAATTAACACGCGGGATCATATAAAACTAAATGTAGTGCCCCAAACAGTTTTCTTTGAGTTTTTACATTCTGTAAAAAATACTTTAAATTAAGAGAAAAAAAAAAAAGATTCCTTCCCCTCAAAACAGAGGTTTAAGGGCTTAAGGAAACTGAGGCAAGTAGGAGGGGAAAGTTTAAAGTGCCCATATTATGAAAAAAATCACTTTTTCTTGGATTTGGGGGGTTATTTTGTGTCTCTGGTGCTATCACACGCATACACACTTGAAAAAACATCCATGGTGTTTTGAGTGAGATCCGGTTTCTGAGTGTCCTCTGTCTTCAGTCTCTGGGTGAACTGTTCAACATCTGCACGGCTTTCTACGGCACTAGAGACGAGGTGGCTAACCGTAGCATGCTAGCTCATTCTCAATGGAAAACACTGCTCCAACAGCCACTAGTTGACCAGAATCTCCAAAAGAACTACTTCCTGTCCCTGTTCTACTTCCTGTCCCTGTTGTGCAGGTATTCCACAAGTGGCCCTGGTCTAGAAGAAGTCTCCCAGCTAATCCTGCCTTGGACTGACCAAAGCTGGAGAAAGAGTTATCAGCTGATGGATCTTACCGAGCTACTGAGCATGTGCAGCTCCCAACAAAGATAGGATAGAAGAGAGATGTCTCACTCTGGAGCTAAAACAAGTAAGATATCTCACTCTGGAGCTAAAACTAGTAAGATGTCTCACTCTGGAGATAAAACTAGAGAGATGTCTCACTCTGGAGATAAAACTAGTGAGATATCACACTCTGGAGCTAAAACTAGTGAGATGTCTCACTCTGGAGTTAAAACAGAGACCTAAACACACAGGCTGAGAACAGGATCTTCAGCATACAAAAATATGGGGTGTTTTTGAAAATGAAACAATGGAAACCAACAATTATGAACCTGAAAGTGAGCATAATATGGGCACTTTAAACAGCCTTTAATATATTCCTTGACTAAATCATCAAATCATACTTGTCCTGATGAAGGCCTCAATGGCCGAAACATGTTGCCATGTTTAAACGATTTAGCCAAGAAATATATTAAAAGGCTTTTTACACTCTACCCTCCTGCCTGCCTCAGTTTCTTTAACCCCTTGTACACCTGGATCCCGAAGCTAAAGCGCACTGGCGGGACACAGCATCTACAAACCCCAGCAGCACTCCATGCGGACTGCGTTGTGACTTAGCATCTAACATCTCTGATTCGCTAACTTCAGTTAAACCACAGCACGGCACAGAGCGCTGGGTTGGCACACCCTTCATAAATGAGCAATCTTTGCAGAGCGAGGGTAAGCTATACAGTAGTTCACAAGAATGACTGTATCTGGTTTTGGAGGCTTTAGGAGCAGTTCAAGATATGCCAGCTTGCCAAGGAGCAGTCGCAAGGGTTGATGGTAAATTGGCAAGTGGCTTGAATATGTCTCATCTCACAAACTGAGCAATAGTGGCCTGCGTCCATGTTTGTGGTTCCTGTGAGAGAGGGGGAGATGTCAGGACTTTGATGAATATTTCTCTATTAACCGCCTCTCATTGTCAGCTCTGGGCTTTGTGGTGCACACCAATCAGTCAGAGCATGAGGAGATCCCGGGTCGACACCTCCCTCAGGTCATTATTGGAGTCCCAGTGACCCATCGGCCACTCCACACAGCCGTGCACTCTGCTGAGGTGGCTGTTTTTCAGGCCTTGCACAGCAAGAATCAGCAATTAAAAGCTGCACTTGCAAACAACAAAAGCAACGTGGGAGAGATGGAGAGAGGAGGAGGGATGGAGGTCCTCAGAGACTAGCTAGCGGGGCTAAAATGACCCGGCCTGCCCTTCTTGGGACAGCCCTGTCAACTGATATGAGCCATGAATTATTGCAAATAGCCACATATAGCATGGCTGTAGCAGCGGTAATGATAGATAGAGCAAGATAAGTGCAGTGCAACAGATTTACTCCATCCTCTGTGACAAAAAGCTACTTCACAGCACTATATATAGCTAACAATAAGGAAGAAAACCAGGTCACGTGCAATCATGTATCATTTATTTAACAAAATAAGACTGTTTTCCTGTTGGTCGGATAGCACAGCCATCATTAATTGTTTTCATTCATGTCATGTTTTCTTATCATTGTACCATTTGCGTCTGTGACCCCCAAAATGCTGACCCCACGTAAGCTTGAAAAAATACGACATCTTTGCAAATTTACAAATAAAAATAATGTCATTGTTCAAGATAATGCTCATGGACATGCAATTCTCCAGAGTCTGAATAATAATGCAGGAAAAACAAAAAAACAACAACAGCAGAGATGGAAAGGAGATGAAAAGAGGTCCCCAGAATAAAGCTTCACAGTCCATCTTCATCGTGGTGCAAGGTTTTTATTTTTAGAGTGTATGATAGGCATAATGGTACTATACTTTTCAGTTAGATTTTTTCAGAACAATTTATTTGGACAGCAAAAATCCCCCCCTCCCCCACAGAGTTGAATACGAAGCGCTTGAGTGAAAAATAAATACAGACTTTCTGTTCCGGGAGACAGATATTGAGAAAAACAAAACCAAAAACGAAAATCAAGACTGTAATAATCCCACAATTCCATCATTTTTTTCCAAGCTCTGTGTCTTTGCCGTCTTGAATTCTTAGAGTCTGTTGTTTCTGCTGACAATCCATCACAGGGGCTTTTTTTTCCCCTCGCCTTTTGGAGCGCCAGTCCCAATCCTGAGGCTAACAGGTGGTATTCCTGGCTGCCAGGCCAGCAGGCAGGATGCCCTGTAACTGGGCATGACCCTAATCTTAAGAATCTATCTTCAGGGCCGCTCTGGAGAGTCCAACCCGGTGCCTGCAGTCTGTGTGCGTCAACACTATTTCTGATATCACTGGTATCCGAGGGCTGAGGCGGAGCCCAGTCTCTGACTGTAGAGAGCATAGGGGGAGTAATAGGCTGTGGAGGAGGGGAGGGATGTCATAGGGAAACCTGGTGCTCCGGGCAGGTGGGATTTGCTGTAGGGGTGGTAGCGAGCCAGGCCCAAGCCAGGTGAGCCTCTGAGGGAGAAGGAGCTGGGCAGGGTTCCTGGGCTGTTCTGTGGGGGCAGGTGGAGATGGCAGGAGGCTGTCGATGAAACCGATGAAGGGTAGGCCGACAACAGCTTGCTTTCCACCATGCCAGGCAGGGCTGTGTGGGTCCGCAGGTGGGCTAGTAGCTCCTCTGACGTGGCAAAACGCTTGTCGCAGGGGCCTCCGACAGACACCCAGTTACAGGCGTGAGGCTGGTCATTGTGGAGCATGAAACCGTAGGTGTAGAGGGGGTGGGACATGGAAGGTGGGGTGCTGGAAGACAAGGAGCTGGGGTGCAGGGAATGGAGGTGGTGGGAGGGGTAAACCAGTGGGAAACCAGATTTGAGGCTGGAGGGATCGTGGATGCAGGTGGAGCAGTTGCTTCCTCCCAGGTGGGGTGCACTGGGGTAAGTCAGACAGTACGGGTCCCGACATAAGCCCTGCAGAAGGGACGGAGGTGAAGCTCCAGTGAGAGGGCTGGAGCTAGGATGCTTCCCCGGAAGTCCTAACCCCAAATTAGACTTGGTAGGATCCAAGCCGGGAACAAACTGGGAGGGGTAGCCTGCATAGGCCCCAACAATGGAGCCATGGTAGCCCATGGTAGCAGGCGGCAAAGGGAAGACAGAATGTCCAGGTTTAAAAGGAGAGACAGGGGCGATGTGGCCAGAGCCCAAGCCAGGCTGTGAGGAGGCCTGTGGGTCGACCTTGCTCTCCGGCCGCGGGCTGCTGGCAGAGCTGGCGTTGCTGGAGTTGGCGCTGGCCCGTACGTGACTGGAGTTGGCTAACTGAGCGCCATCCATCCCTGACTTTGCTGCGTCTGAGTCTTTTTTGCCAGCGCTGTTGTTATTAGTGTCCGAGCTGGACTGCTCTAAGCTCCCAGATTTGTTGTCCATGTGGGAGGCCTGGGAGTGTAAAGGGGGCTGCATGGCGGGGGAATGGCTTTGTCTGTGGGGCTGGCTCTGAGTGTGCAGCGGAGGAGGGCTGGAGCTGGGTGACTGAGAATGGGGAGGAAAGGATGGACCTGAAGCTGTGCCACTGCCGGAGCTTCCATTAGGTAATCTGAAAGGTGCTTTATCTGAAGGCCCCTTTGTCCCCAGAACGTCCTTACGACAGTCACCTGATGACTTGGAGTAAGGCTTGAAGCTGGACTTGTCCTCCAGGGAATGGTGCTGCTCTCCAGACTTGGAAGATCGGCTGGACGATTCCTTTTCTCCCAGACTGCCTGAAGAGAGGGAGGCCAGCTTGGAAGAGGAGGGGGGATCTGGTTTGCCAATCTGAGAGCAGGTCTGGGCCAGCAGAGCCAAAGGACTCTTCTTGGCATCCAACTGAGAATGGAAAAAGAGAGCAAGACGGTGAACAAAATAGTTTTGTGCTAATTTAAATGTAGCATCATAAGACATATCCACTCTATTATAATTATAATATGCAATAATTAAAATAATATTCATTTTGTGTATTTTACTATAGAGATAGATAAATACTTTATTCATCCCAAAGGAGATTTTAGGCATCCAGTAGCTTAGGCAACCATAACACAACAAATGCATCCACACACATATATCACACATACATATGAATGACATTAAAAATCCCTCACAGAAATGCAGTGACCATGATAAGGGAAGGTACTATGGTAGACTGTGTGCAATGGGGAAATACTAGCCAAACCATGAACTAAATATATTCTAGAAAACCCAGAAAAGTCCAAATCAGCCCTGAGTTATGTATTTATATTTTTTAAAAAACGGAAGTCAAAGGATGCAACGAAAGAAAGAAAGAAAGAAAGAAAGAAAGAAAGAAAGAAAGAAAGAAAGAGGAAGAAAGAAAGAAAGAAAGAAAGACTCATAAACATTTGGAAAGAAAAATATGTAATTATAATATATCAGCAAAGTAAAGTAGTTAATTACTTTTAAAACAGTAACAACTGCAACTGCAAGAATTTTACATTTCTGAACTCTGGTGCCTTGGGAACTTGCCAACAAATCGCTGTGCGTAAAATGGCGCATGTATTTGTCAGAGTAACACTCACAGAAGCCTACGCCATGAGCGAAATGTTATCTGATTCATTTTACGGATAAAGACGACACCAGGAGATACCAACAGATCTCGGAGAACATGTCATTTATTTTTTTATGAACTTACTTCAATGCTGACTGGCGCGGATGTGAGGGGCTGGAGATACTCCGGGTGCAGCAAGTGGCCGCTGTGCGCCGTCAACATCTTTACGATCCGGATAGGAAGCCTCTGAGCCTGACGCAAGGGATCCGTTGGGGGACAAGGAGTGGGTATGGAAACGGATGGTCTCTCCGCTCCTGTCCGGCTTTGATCGCCGCTGCGCTCCGGGGACTGTCTGCGTAAAAGCGGTTCAGGTCCACCGGGGGGGTCTCTCATCTGGATCGGGTCTCGAGGAGGGACAACGGCATGTAACGAGGGGACGCAGGGTTGAAAATCATTCACCAGCACCTTTCATGATGATCAAATTCAAAAGAAGAGAGTGCGGTAATCCGGAATGACATGTACGCAGTGCGCGTCCTCCGCGTCGGACCCAAGCTGTCTCTAAAGAGAAACTAACAGCCCAAATGTCATCCACTATTGGGCTCTTCAGTATCACTCGCTAATTATTCCTAAATATTCCTTTATCCAGTGTTGAAAAAAAGAAGAATTAAGCAAAAAGCCACTGCTCATCAAAATACGGAGTGCAAGTGAAAGAATATCCCAGCAGAGGTTGGTGTGTGAGAGTCCTCCGGCGTGCGTATCTCTGTCCCTCTGCAGCAGTCTCACAGTGCCTTACTTCTTCCACATACTGACGATGTGGAGGGAGGGATTTCAAAGCGCTGAGCCGCCGTCCAATCACAAGTGCCCGCATTCATAATCAGGGGCGGGACAAAGGAAGGGGGCGCGGTTTGTCTTCTGGCCTCACCCTGATAGACAGGCGGTGATATGTATGGGTGAAAATCTGTGTCGGTGACCTCCACAAGCCAGATACAAATACTGCATGACAGTTTTGACACTATGCACTGTGCGCCAAAAGACAAATGACCTCATTAAGGATTGACTATGATGAATGAACTCTAAGATTCTGGATCCACCCGGTTCTTAAAAATAGGTGCACTCAATTCATAATAACAATAACTGGCTGTGAATATTTCTGGTATGTTAACTGACTCCAATTTTTCCAGATTAAAATCAATTTAGGTGATTCAATTTTCATGTGTTTTGCTGTGACAGTGAACGACATCTTCAGTTTTGTGGTTATACACTCCAGTTTATAAGTATTGTAGATGCACCGACACTACTTTCAGTGTTTTCGGCCAGCTTGTCAGATAGCCAGCATGAAACAGAGAAAACAAAAAGACAATGGAGTTCATGTGGTTGTTATTAGTAAGCTCAGTAATTTCATTTTCCATAAAGAACACCAAGCTGTATTCCATGGGGATTTCCATCTTCAGCTAATCAGATGGCTTGACCTGAGCTACCCCGATTCATAATTCAAGATATTACAACACTGTATTCAGTCTGTTTAAAGTAGTGTCACGGTACCTGATAGTCCGGATCAAGGAAAGTAGGATAACTGCCTGACATCCCACACTTTCTGTGTTTCTGGTCCCAAAATCCCGACAACAAGTTTTGAGCTAGCGAGCTACACGCTAAAATAAGCAAGTTTTGAAGGAAATTTAGTCAGATGGGCCAATCTGGAAAATTGCTCCTTATGAGGTCATAAGGGGCAAGGTTACCTCCCCTTTCTCTGGTTTGCCCACTGAAAGAATTTTGCCCCCCCATGAGAAAGACACATCATGTGGCAGTTGGTCAAGGCCACAACCCCAGCCTCCACCTTGCCCCCCTCCCCCTCAAAGCTACAGACTCAGAAACAGCACATACTACAGAAAGCTTATTGTGGGACTGGCTCTAGTGGCCGGAATTCTGGACCAAGGCTGGATTTTGGGACATTACATTATTATGGGACCACTAAGGTCTATATAAAAGCATCTAAAGAGCATCATGTCATAGGACCTCTAAATAAATGTAAACAACCCAGTTTTTTTTTTCCTATTTTCCTATCCCAGAATGCATCTGTGGTGTAATCAGATCTTACTCCACAGCACTATGGAGATAGGTCTGGTAATGCCAGACTACTGACTAGAGAAAATACAGAACTGGGCTGGCCTTGTCAAACCACTCCTTGATTCTAATGGCTGCTCCATTTATCAGCAGCGGAAAAGGAAGGCAGTGGAGGATGAAGTCACTTCAGCCTCACTCAACGGCGTCACTCTTTGACCTGTCATCATTAGGCTTAGTCGTCACTCAGCACCCACACACTGCCACTCACGCCTCAATGACCTGCAGAGATCCAAGAATACATGAGCACAGGCGTGCACGCCGCCGGGCTAAGTGCAATCAAGTACAATCTTCATTGGAATCCGTCTGTTTGTTTAAAAAAACGTCTGTCGCCACACAAACAGGTGATGCATAGCAACGGCGTTCTCGCTGTGAGACTTAAAGGTAAAGCCAAGAGCTCAGAGCGGATTTTAAACATTGCTTTCCAACGCAGGCTGCCAGTCAAGATGTGAGGTTTCCGATCGCGCTCTTGTTTATCCCACAGTCATCCACTTGTTAAAAGGGTGAGGGGGTGAGTCGCTGCAGTGTGGGTGGAGTTGCATAAGGAAGGGGGTGTTTTTAAACAGGGAAACCAAAGAGGAGGGCATTGGGGAAAAAAGCCAGACAAAGGCAGTGAGAGAATGAAACAAGGGAGGGCTCAAACAACAGGGAGCGACTCCTTTCATGTGCCCCCTTGATGTAGGCTGGTAACAGCTGTTTTGGCGTGTCGATGACTGATGGCTGTTTCCTGTTGTGGATATTTTTAAGAGGACAGCTTTTCCAGTTAAAGAGGCTTCTCAGCATGTCCAGGTTCCCGCTGGCCCTCTGGGCATTTCCATGTCTTTTCCATGGCTGTATCAAAGCAGCGGGTTAGGCTGGAACAGCAGCCAAACAAAACAAAAAAAGCCCAAGGTGGGGCTGATAGGGCTCGGGAGGAGTGAGGAGGAGTGGACCCCACATGCCCCTGTGATCCTGTGATCTATAGAGCCGCCGAGGTCTGTAATAGACGTCATAGCTCAGTGCCGCGGCCTAATTCAGCCCCGTGTTGAAAAGCTGCTGTTTGCCTGACTCCAGAGTAAATATATAATGCTGACATTAGGCAGCTGAATTCTTCCAAGCCTGGCTCGAGCAAATCCTCGTCTGCTCGTTTGTCTTGTGCTCTGTTTGGAAGTGCTGAGGTGTTTTGTGGCACACACGGGGATTAGCGTTGCGTAGATGCTCTGTGTGATTGTTTAATGAGGGGCTGACATTGATGTGAGCTCATAAGAGTCCCGTTTTCTTTTCTTATTTCACCCCTTTCGAGTTATTATGCTTCTACAGGCCTGCGCCTGTGTCAGCCAGACTTTGACAAGGTCTGGCTGCGTGTAGTACTGTACAAAGAAAAGGAGAGAGAAATGATGAAAGCGCCAGAGAGGCACAGGAGGGAAAACAAGTGTAAATAACTCCTATTTAATTATCTGTGACTGACATATGGGGTGTGTGGAATGGGAATAGAGGCCTGAGGCTGGGGCTCTGCTCTACCCCTAGTGTTTTCTCCAGCAGTAATAAAACCAAGGAAGAAAAGAAAAAAAGAAGAAGTGGATTAAGACAGTTTCATGAGGTGTAGCAGACATGGCATTTTAGACCCAAACACTTTGAAAAAAGAGCCTCGCAGGCAACATTCCAGCCGGGACCAAATGTTGAAACAAGGATTTCCTTGAGCTGAAAGGTCCACAAACAATATCTACACAGTGTACTTAATATATTCACACTTCCTCGTTTATCTTTCCGTGGTTGCCTCTCCCTCTGTCTTTGACACACACGTACACACACTAATCCTTTCACAGTTGAATGTGCACGAGAAAAATGGATCCTGTGCACGCAAACCCAAACAGACAGGCCATACTGTGCAAGATGCCATCTTCAAAGTGTGTTGGTATACAGTAAAATCTACATAATACGTGTGTGTGTGAGCGCGCAAATGCAATGTGTCTTTTATCTTACCCATAAACTTTGTATATCATGTGTGTAGCTGTGTGTGTGTTCATGTGTTCAGATGTGCACTGATTTGTGTCAGAGTCAACGCTGTGGCTGACAACCTTATCTCTCCAGTTTAGGAGGGAGATTGTCTTTCTTGTCAGCTCATCACGTCGGCCGAGCTAACGCTCTTATCCACGCGGCCTACCTGTCGTCTCTCTGTCTGCATTATAATCACACGGCGATAATAGGCTTCCCTCTCTTCCCAGATTGGCACTTTTATTTCCAAAACCTACAACCACGCAAAGGGTTTCCGCCTCGCCGTATACTCGCTACACCTGAAACACATTCACAGACAGGCACGTAGGCTGCACACCGCCCACACCCGTGCAACCTCAAGTCCTCTTTCCACACCGGGAAACAAAAGGCGCTATTGTCCTCCACGCGGAGAAGTTATCAAGAGCACGGAGGGAGGAGGGAGACGGGGCCTGTGCTGCCAGACAGCGTCTGCCTCAAATCAGATCGTCCCACGTTGTTGTGTGAAATTTCAGATGACATCAAAAGATGCCCCCGTTGGCCATGATGACGGAGTGGGGGGTCATTTTCGTAGAAGCACAATCAAGGTATTCATAAGCTGAAACCGTGACAGGTCTAGTAAAAGAGTAACGGCAACGAGCGTGCTAAAGAAAATCTCCCCAGCACATTCCTCACGCTTGTTAAAGTCCGCGCTGCTTCCGGGCCCCCGCGGCCCCCGAGTTGCCCGTCTCTGTGTCTTCATCACCTCTGTTGAGGGACAGGCTGCTGGGACCGTAAACGGAAAAGTCTTTCTGTCTGTCTTGTGTTCAGTGGTGGAAGAAAAAGAAGTTTATAGTATAGTTCTTTTAAACTAAGAATAAGAGAGAATGCTTTCAGTCTACTTTCTATACATTTATCAGAGATATACTTAACAAAACTATACTTAAGGATACTTGTCTTGTACTGACAAGTATACAGAAACATTTAAGTATATTTGGCCTATACTTGTACTTCAATTCCATTCAATTAAATTTTATTTATATAGCCCTAAATCACAACAACAGTTATCTCATTGTGCTTTTCATAAAGAGCAGGTCTAGACCGGACTCTGGGAGGTTATTTACAGAAACCCAACCCAATTACATAATTAAGTACTTAAATCTTTTGAATAAGATGTACTAAAGAAAAGTATTCTTGGCTTGTATTTGTGCTTACTCTTGTAGTAGAGTAGCCTATTATACATTTTCACACATATTTGTTACATATTAATGGAACAAGTCAGCTCTGGTGGTGGAATAATTTTGAGTAAATAGTAGATATGTTGAACTGAACCATTCACCCCACTGTAAAAACAGACTCTGTTGCAAGTAAAAGTCGTCTGCGTTGAAAATGTTTCTTCAGTCAAAGTATGTAAGTATCATCTGGAAATTGTACTTAAAGTAGTAAAAGTAAAAATACTCGATGCAGCCAAATCCACAAATTTTAAAGAAATCCAAATAGTTCTGTTCAGTTCCAATCAGCTGAGTGTTTTATCGGCTAGTCAGTTCAAATCCACTATCGGCCTATATATTTTTGGGTAGTTTCATTTTTAATAAAACGTTATATTTAATAAACTACATGTGTTTTGTGTGCGCCAATCTTAATTCGTAAAGCTATCCGATGAATGTAGTGGAGTAAAAAGTACTGTATTTCTCTTTGAACTGTAGCGGAGTAGAAGTGAACATGGCATGAAAGGAAAGACTCAGGTAAAGTAGAGATTACTCTTGTTATGAATCAATATTATGAATAAAATGTAATTGAGTTGAAATGCAAGTACCTCAGATTTGTACTTAAGTACAGTATTTGAGTAAATGTACTTGGTTATGTTCCACCACTGCTTACGTTATGTCATAAAATCAAAACTACAGCACTGTTATTCTCATCAGAAATAATTAAGTTCAATCTAGCTTTGTCACGCGTAGCCACACTAGCCTATTTAAAAGAATGACTCGGCATTCGTGACCTGGTAAACAACAGAAGTTCACTGGAGGCTGCAGCAGCCACAAAGTTCCTGCCAAAACATAACGAGGATGATGACGAAGGATTGGACGGGCGGGGCTCACGTCAATCAGTGGCAACCCGCAGTGAGGCCGAGTCATGTCAGCTGCCACAGGTTTGATGTGACAAAGGATGGCATTTTGCTCAATTAAAAGCCTATCAATGTGTAAGTAAATCAGCGTCTTTCAGCTTTGACACATCAAACAAACGCTTATTAAAGCGGCCCGCCCATGCCATTAATCTCTCTGCATGTGCTTGTCAACCCCGGGTCACTGCAGGAGCAGAAAAACCTGCAACACAGGGTATTAAATGCCGGGAAAATGACAAAGTCAATTTAGGACACCATACTAGGGCCTAATGGAAAACAACACCCGCAGTGCTTTTTTTATTATATTTTTTTAAACAAACTGTTTTATTGAATTCAACTAAACGTGGTAAAGCAGAAGTCGGGAATGACTTTTATGAATTCTCGTTTAATAAAAAAAATAAAAAATACAGGAGTTTGAGAGCAGTAATGGAAGACACATTCCAGACACAGACCTTGTGTGGCCAAAATATTTGTCCCAACTGGGTCCTTGTGGTGACAAAGCACCGTACGTGTCCCTGGCAGCAATTCACCGGCTCAGATGAATACATGAAAGTGAAGCACTGCCATATATCACGCGTCCCACCCCCATGAGCCTCGCAAAGTCACGTGCAGCCATTTGTTATGTGACCGTGCATTCTCATTTGGAACTCTGCGTTGAGGGCTATGGGCCAAGCTGACACTTATGAAATATTTCCCTTGCTGACCTTAGCTACTGCCTCGGCTGGGGAGATTAATCCTCTGTCGGCAGACACTGGGAGCAGACTGCACACACACACACACACACACACACACACACACACACACACACACACACACACACACACACACTACTTCTGGTGACTACAAAACATAGCAGTAGCAACGGCAACAACTCTGTTCTGTTACAGTAGCAATAATTACAGCCTGTTTTGATTTATTGCAGCTTTACTTGATAGTGTGCCAGTTCCGGGGGGTTTGGAAGAGAGTTGGAGATGGCATGCATGCACTGAAGGTTATGAACCACAATCATACAGCAGATATTGCACACACACAAATGAGTGAAGAGCAGACGGTAGGGGAGTACAGCAACTCGTATGTAATTTAATTTTCAATGCAACCTCACACAGATTCTTTGGCCCTTACAGTATGGAAGCAAAGAAGTGCCGCAAATATTTGATCAAAAGAAGTGCTTCAAAATCAATTTGAATACCTAATTGTAAAATTGAATTGCTACTGAATACCTATTGTTGAAATGTAAATACCACTGATTGCATAGCGCTGACATACAGTATTTTACCATCTGTCTGAATTCCACAAAACTGAAAATCAAGAATTAGAAATTTGTTGGACTCACAATTCAGAGAGAAAATTCAAGTTTGCAGCATTTAAAAGTTGGTCATTAATAGTTATTTTAAAATAGTCATTTTGGGATCCAAAAATCAAAGTCAAGTACAAAACTCAGACTCAACTGGTAAAATTCCAGATGAAAATTCAAAATCAATTGAGTCGGTGCAATCGATCAGACCTCCATGCTCCATCAGGTTACATTCATCAGTTGTGAAAAAAAAGGTGAGAAGATCTGTTACTGGGAACCCTGGACACTTTTATTAATTTTATATCTTAATATATTAATAAGAATAAATTGAATTTATATAGCGCTTTTCACAAACTCAAAGCCACTTTACCCTGAAAAAAGTGCAAACTTTAAAATGACCTTCCTTGAATTTCACAGAAAGCAAAGAAAGGTCCAACATTTGGAATTTCATAAACATAATTTATTTGTGAAATTCCAATTATTATGGTCTTTCTTTGCTTCCACACATCAGCACTCAGGCCCTGAGAAAGAAGAGTGTGAAGGATGCCCACCTCTGTCCTGTCTTAATGTGTAGCAGCAGATGACTTGGCCAAGTTTGTGCTTTTTTAAAAGGTTATTTAGTTACCAGAGAGAGAGAGAGAGAGAGAGAGAGAGAGAGAGAGAGAGCATGCTGCTCTTGCAGTTCCTGCCAGAAGAGTTAGGGTTAACACTACTGGCGTACCGTAAATTACCCATGACAGCCTAGGAGAATGCTGGAGTGGAGGGAAGATGAGAGAGGAAGGGGTGAAAGAGTAAGTGCAGTTTTCTTTTTGGTCCATGGTGATGAATGAGTTTCTGAACAAGGCAGAAAATACATCATATCACCTTTAATGGGTACACATTTCTGCGGCCATAACTCAGTGTTTAAAAATAGGGAGGGGAAGGTGAAATACGACATCATATATTCCTCTCAACGACACTTTTACGAGCCCTCCCTGCAGTATAAAGGCATTGATTGCTATTTCAAAGCTCCATGTTAGAGTCAGTGCTGAGTACCTCCAGCTGCCAGCAGCAAGGAAAGACAGAGAAACTCCTTTAACACATGGAGCCCAAACCGATGCCTGGCTCTGTTGAGTGAAGTCGTGGTTTCTGTGGTTCACACGTAGGTTTTCTGCATGGAAAAAAAACTCAAACTTGAGTCTTTTATCACAAAATATGAGTGTTTCAGAGAGCTTGGGTTCCAGTTCCCTTTCACCATGGGTGGTAATAAAGATGGAGAACAGCAATGCGTCGGTTAGGAGGACAGAAGAAGAACAATGTGATCTCTCGCCAAGGCTGTTTAAACAATGGATTTCCAAATGTTGGATTTGCAGTTGGAATACTTTATATCCCATCTGTTAGTCAGTAAGCTATAGAATCAAAACGTTCACCTCATTGTGGGGGACTGGCATTATTAAAAGGTGTATCTAAAGTCTCTTTTATATAGACCTTAGTGGTCCCCTAATACTGTATCTGAAGTCTCTTTTATATAGACCTTAGTGGTCCCCTAATACTGTATCTGAAGTCTCTTTTATATAGACCTTAGTGGTCCCTAATACTCTATCTGAAGTCTCTTTTATATAGGCCTTAGTGGTCCCCTAATACTGTATCTGAAGTCTCTTTTATATAGACCTTAGTGGTCCCTAATACTGTATCTGAAGTCTCTTTTATATAGACCTTAGTGGTCCCCTAATACTGTATCTGAAGTCTCTTTTATATAGACCTTAGTGGTCCCCTAATACTGTATCTGAAGTCTCTTTTATATAGGCCTTAGTGGTCCCCTAATACTTGACCAACTGCCACTTTGCTCGTTTGAAATCTATGATGTCTCTCTCTCATGGGGGAATTCTCTGGTCGGGCCAAGCAGCAAAAGGGGAGGTAACCTTGCCCCTTATGACCTCATAAAGGGAAGATTCCAGATCGGTCCATCTGAGCTTTCATTTTCAAAAAGACAGAGCAGGATACCCTGGGCTAAGTTTACACCTATCACCATTTCTAGCCTCTGGGGGGCCATAGGCAAGCTAGGGGAACACATATTAATCTTAAAAAACCTCATAAAGTGAAATCTTCATGCCATGGGACCTCTGATACATTGTCCCAACATCTTCCAAATGTCCAGTAGATGCTAAATTATACATCGTCCTGACATCTATTATATGTCGTGCAGATATGCCAGGCTGATGAGTCTGCTATACTGCCTGTAGATACTATGCTTATTATAATAAATTGTCAAGACGTCTGCTTTCCATCATGCCGAAATGCTAGAAGAAGAATTGAAGAATTGAAAAAACAGAAACAAACAGTATGAGTCAACTCAAATTGTTTGCCTGAACAGAAAGTTTAATAAGGAGACAAAATAAAGATAAAAAAGTCCCAAAAGATAATACCATCTGCCATTCTGAGTATAACATGACCACAGCCATGACAGCAACTCTGTCAGGCTGTTCTCACGCCCAAATGGTGCTTTGGGCTAAATGCTAATGTCAGCATGCTAACATCCTCATAATGTTGCACACGCTAACATGCTAATGTTTAATATAATTTTCTAATTAGCACAAAACAAATGACAGCTGAGACTTGGTTAGTTTTGCAGGTATTTGGTTAATTCGAGAAATATTGAACAAATTGAAATTTTGACGTGACAATGGCGCTAGATTAAAGGTCAAGGGATCACCAAAGTTATAACGATTCCTCCGATGAAAGGCATTAAAAAAGCCAGTAAGAGTCATCCTCTGGGGACCATGACTGGCTGTACAAAATATCATAGCAAACCATCCAGTAGTTGAGATGTTTCTGTCCAGGCCTAAGTGGTGGACCGACTTCTACTGCCATCCAAAGAGCTAAGTCACTCGTAGTGGGGGGGAATCACCAGACGCCTCCTGATACGATATAAACATGATACTTATGTCACAATACGATATTATTGTGATTTTAAAGATATTGCAATATTCTACAATATACATGGCCTCAGTAAGTAATCTGGTATGGATGGTCATGCATGTTGAACACTTCTGTGAAAGAGAGACACTTTTCTACTGAAGGAGTGAGAGAGAACAGGATGGAGACACGGGTAAAAAACAAGAGACTGCTGACTGGACTTACTGCTTGCTTTGGCATATTTGAAGCTCTTTTCAGTAAGCAGTTCCCAGCTGTAAATTTAAAGTGTTTGTGCGAGCTGCTATTAAAACCAAAATCCATGGCCTGGCCAAGGTTTTTCATTTCAGCAGGCCTGCAGGGAGGAATTATTCTCCTGACAGACTGCCTGTCTCTTCAGGAAAGCAGAAAATGACAGACAGGAGGCAATTAAAGTATATACATGTGTATATCCACCTGTCCTCTAATTTATATTTATAGTTCTTCTACCAGAAAGTAATGCAGTGTCATTTGACATGATAACCTACACATTGAGTGAAAAATCAAGTAGAGCCCATGTAACTCAAAGTAATGGTAGGTACAAAATAGACCCGTCCAGCTGATGAGAAAGTAGTCTCACTTTGCCAGACCAAAGCACGCTGGCCAACCCGTTCTCACACCGCCCGCGTAAAATACGACGTCTGGACAGTGGCTGTCAGCGTCTGATGCCATGAAAAAGTTGCCTGGGGAGTACCGGGGGAGAGCAGCATCTAGACAGGGTTTAGAGAGGAGTGTGTAAGGGGTAAGTTCTGTGTAGGGAGGTTAGTCGGGGGGTTGACGGGTCAAACACAGGACCTTAACCCAGGAGAGGGGAGGGGGTCGTGTCCCGCGTGTGTCCTTAACCATCCCGTTATTGCCACGAGTCACAGAACCGTAAGCCCCCCCACACGCTTTTCCTTAACCTAACAGCGTGAGAAGGGACGCCATTAGTCCCAATCACATGTGTGTTATATGACACTAAAGGAGACAGGATGTAGAGCACAGAAACAAAATAAAACATCCGGTTAATTTTCAAAATAAAATAGAGCGTGCGGACGACAGATCCTTTCTCCCTGCACTACAGCTTGAAAACAGCACAGAGTAGTTCCCCCTCTACTCCTCAGGATGGGAACAAACTGTTGTTGGGTTAGGGGCTCTATTCTACGTGAATTTGCAAGATCTCGTGTGTCCTTGAGACTTCAGCTGTCAGTCATGGCCGCGGCCGTTTGTAACAAATCCGGACCTGGTGGGTGTTGACGGATGGCGGAGCACGGAGCCGCCACGCAACGGATCCGGTGGAAATCGAGGGTTAGCTGCCCTGAAGACTGACGTTTTCTCCAGAAAACATTGCATTATTAAGGAGGACATAGGACTTTTTTTTTTTTTTTCGTATTGAGTTTGGTATTGAGTATTGTGTACTTTTGGTGGTAGCTGTACCGACTACTAGATCTTTGGTATCATGACATCCCTGTCTGACAGTAAGGTAAAGCGTTGAAAATGTTCTAAAATGTATCACTTAAAGAGATACTTTGCCGATATCAGGGCTACGAGCCAAAGTCTATGCGTGTTTGTTTACAAAAAGGCCATGTTTGCCTTTGCGTTTTTGCCCATAGGTGATATCTCATCAACATTTCATCTATGTGGTCTGAATTTAAGTGACTCTATTATTTGTCAGCAGTCTTGACCTTATAAGGTGCATTATGAGAGTATGTGCTCATTTTAAGGTGACCTCATTCTATAAAACACAGCTGTAAAAGTGTGTGTGTGTGTGTGTGTGTGTGTGGTTTGTGGTGTGTGTTTGTGTGTGTGTGTGTGTGTGTGTGTGTGCATGCACACACCTGGAGAGCAGGCAGCAACGATGCCATCACTGCTTATTACACAAAAGATAATGAGAAACACAGACCTGGTTCCCTCACTCACTCATGTCCCACTTCTCTGAAAATCATTTAAGGCATTTTAAACCCTTCCTTGTCCTTACATGTATACATAAAATGGAACACATTACTCCATTACTTAAATCACTTCATTGGCTCCCAGTACAATACAGAAACATTTTCAAAAAGGACTTAATGGTTTAGCTCGTCAGTACATCTCTGACTTGCTCACTGATTACAACCCCATCAGGCCTCTCAGGTCATCAGGCAGAGGTCTTCTAGTGTGTGTGTGTGTGTGTGTGTGTGTGTGTGTGTGTGTGTGTGTGTGTGTGTGTGTGTGTGTGTATGTGTGTGTGTGTGTGTGTGTACATGCACAGACCTGGAGAGCAGGCAGCAACGATGCATCACTACTTATTACACAAAAGATAATGAGAAACACAGACCTGGTTCCCTCACACACTCTCGTCCCGTGAATTTGTTTTTTCAGTTAATTTGGCTCAAGAAAAGGAAGTTTGCTGGAGCTGCCACCCCCCCCCCCAGCAACCTGATACTGGATAAGCGTACTTGCAATGAAAGGTGCTATACCAAACAAATTTACATTAACATTGTCCATCTGAGAAAAGGCATCGCTTTGTTTCCTTTTTTGTGGTTGTGAGATGATGTATTGTATCTGTTTATCTGTAGCGAGTAGGTCTGCCCTTCAACTGGAAGACCCTCCGTCAGGGCCTGCGAGTCAGAAAACATGCGCTATGCGTAAGTGCCCCCCGAGCAAAGGCACAGAGTCCCACCAAGCTCCAGGGCTGTGGTCTTGGAGCTGAAAATGACCTCTGACCTTTTCAGCACAGTGGTAGGCAAAACATTTCTCTTCAGTGACCAGGTGAGTATATCAGACCGTATATACTACAGAATTGGAAGTCTCTGTTTCATTTGTGTTTCTGGATCAGGTTTAATTTTCAGAGCTAACGCCACATCCATGGCGGTCACCGTCTTCCTCCTGGTGTGCTCGGTGTTGGGATCATGTCCTCCAGGAATGCTGCATGTCTCCTTGTGCTCTTTAAGCTGCCGCGGCGCGTCAGACGTCTGATGGCGGGGTTGGTGATCTCCAGGATGTTATCACGGCTACCCTGGCACCCCCCACACTTTACGGTTTCTGCTAACCATCCACAATGCATGGATCAATGTTACTGATGCAGCGCTTCCTGATTTCCCAAACTACAGTACATCCCGATGCCCAAATTACAGAACACACATGCATTAATCGCCAAAAAGAATTTGTATCATTAAAAGGAATTTGTGTTAACTCGTTATTGTTGCGTTAATCTCGACAGAAAGTTTCTAATCTAAAATTCTCCCGCATAACACCCTGGCCCCCCAGTGGCTAGAAATGGTGATAGGTGTAAATCGAGCCCTGGGTATCCTACTCTGTCTTTGAGAAAATGAAAGCTCAGATGGACCGATCTGAAATCTTGCTCCTAATGGTGTCATAAGGGACAAGGTTTCCGCCCCTTTCTCTGCTTTGCTCGTCCAGAGAATTTGGCCCCCCATGAGAGAGAGACATCATGGCTTTCATACTAGCAAATAAAAAGCTAAAAGACTCAAATGGCACATGCTAAGGAAAGCTCATTGTGGGACTGGCTCTAGTGGCTGGAATTCTGGACCAAGGCTGGATTTTAGGAAAGAGACTTCAGATACAGTATTAGGGGACCACTAAGGTCTATATAAAAGAGACTTCAGATACAGTATTAGGGGACCACTAAGGTCTATATAAAAGAGACTTCAGATACAGTATTAGGGGACCACTAAGGTCTATATAAAAGAGACTTCAGATACAGTATTAGGGGACCACTAAGGTCTATATAAAAGAGACTTCAGATACAGTATTAGGGGACCACTAAGGTCTATATAAAAGAGACTTCAGATACAGTATTAGGGGACCACTAAGGTCTATATAAAAGAGACTTCAGATACAGTATTAGGGGACCACTAAGGTCTATGTAAAACCATCCAAAGAGCACCATGTCATGGGACCTTTAAGCTGAGGCCGAGAAGAATTATTGTTGCGTAAAATCCCAAAAGCCTTTTAGAAGATCAAAGTTCCACAACATAAATCACATTTCCCTGCAAATCCAACTCTCCACACACACACACACACACACACACACACACACACACACACACACACACACACACACACACACACACACACACACAGTGAAAAGCATCCACATACTGTACTTAATGCCACGTAGATCAAACAAAGGTGTACACCAATATCCCTCTAGCTGTGTTTTGGGGGAAGGCCATAAGATCATTATTTACACCTCTGTGATGCTGAAAATCCAGTATGTCAGAGCGTCACGATGAACCGAAAAGCTTTTATTTGTCATAAGTACTTTCCACATTACACAACCTTTGACTTTGTGCTCAGTAACACTGTCAAGCAGCATCACCGATGCTTCTTTTGTGTTCTCAACTTTGCTTCCAACCTCCTCTGCCTTTCCATTTCTCTACATCGATCCTCTCCACGCCTCCACTTTGCTACGCTTTCTCTTCCTTTATTGTTTTGTGCTTTTAGACACCCCTCCCCCCTTCGCCGAGGACATCATCTGTTTAAGAAGTGGATCTGGTATGAGGCCGCTGAAAGGAAGTTATTTTGTAAAGAGATTTACTGCCTGTTTGACCCAGAGGTAGGAGGATGGCGGCATTACGCTCCGTGCAGGTGTAGGAATGATTTCTCAGGATCACCCTCCTTTATGTTGAGCGCTGAATGGAAGACTGGCAGGATTTACCTCTTCATTAGATGAGGATTTAACATTGGAGGGTAAAACCTTCTAAACAATGAAAAGAAATGGAGGCTCTCCACTATCTTTATTGTTGTTCTTTCTTTCTCTGTTCGGGATCAGAGTCATCCCTCAGGCCAGGCCATTATTGGAGGCAGAGCTTTCCGGAGTAAATCATCTGGTTAATTCCTCGCTTTACTTTCTCACCGCCCGTATTTGTTCTGCTTTGAGGCGTTGCTTTCTTTGATGATCCAGCCGGTGTGTTGTGCCCCAGTTGGTCATGATAGTTATTATGTAGATATATATGGTACTTTTTTAATAGAGACAATGGATTTGTAACAGGTAAATTATAGGGACAGTTCCCATGCTGACATGACTGTCAGTGCCTGTTAGGGTTGGTAGGTAGGCAGTTTTAGCTTGTGGTTGTGAGTCATTTCAGCACTTTAACGAGGCACTAAATCTTTTAACTAGACACATTAATATGACTTTTCTCGAATGGAAAAAAAAACTGCCAATGGGATGGGAAAAAAATCACTCTTGGAAATGTAGTTTCACATGAGGATTTTTAAAACTGAATTTGAATTGAACTGAAATTGCAAAAAGCAATTTTTTCATCCCATGGGCCCACCACCTGTGGGAGGAACCGCTGGGGTCGGGTGCGCTGCCATATGGGTGGCGGCGAAGGTCAGGGGCCTCGACGGACCAGACCTGGGCGGCAGAGGCTGGCTCTGGGGACGTGGAACGTCACCTCTCTGTGGGGGAAGGAGCCGGAACTTGTGTGGGAGGTGGAGCGCTACCAGTTAGATCTGGTGGGGCTTACCTCTACGCACAGTCTCGGTTCTGGAACCGTACTCCTGGATAGGGGTTGGACTCTGTCCTACTCTGGAGTTGCCCAGGGTGTGAGGTGCCGGGCGGGTGTGGGGATACTCACAAGTCCCCGGCTGAGCGCTGCTGCGTTGGAGTTTACCCCGGTGGACGAGAGGGTCGCCTCCCTACGCCTGCGGGTGATGGGGGGGAAAACTCTGACTGTTGTTTGTGCATATGCACCAAACAAGAGTTCGGAATATTCGGCCTTCTTGGAGACCTTGAATGGAGTCCTGTATGGGGCTCCAGCGGGGGACTCCATTGTTCTGCTGGGGGACTTCAACGCACACGTGGGCAATGATGGAGATACTTGGAGAGGCGTGATTGGGAGGAACGGCCTACCTGATCTAAACCAGAGTGGTTGTCTGTTGTTGGACTTCTGTGCTAGTCATGGATTGTCCATCACAAACACCATGTTCGAACATAGGGATGCTCATAAGTGTACGTGGTACCAGAGCACCCTAGGCCAAAGATCAATGATCGATTTCATAATCGTTTCATCTGATCTGAGGCCGTATGTTTTGGACACTCGGGTGAAGAGAGGGGCGGAGCTGTCAACTGATCACCATCTGGTGGTGAGTTGGGTCAGGGGGTGGGGGAGGACTCTGGACAGACCTGGTAAGCCCAAACGCGTAGTGCGGGTAAATTGGGAACGTCTGGAGGAGGCCCCTGTCCGACGGACGTTCAACTCACACCTCCGGTGGAGCTTTTCGTGCATCCCTGTGGAGGCTGGGGGCATTGAACCTGAGTGGACAATGTTCAAAGTTTCCATTGCTGAAGCTGCGGCGGGGAGCTGTGGTCTAAGGGTCTTAGGTGCCTCAAGGGGCGGCAACCCACGAACACCCTGGTGGACACCAGTGGTCAGGGCAGCCGTCCGACTGAAGAAGGAGTTTTTCCGGGATATGTTATCCCGGAGGACTCCGGAGGCAGTTGCAAGGTACCGACGGGCCCGAAGGACTGCAGCCTCTGCCGTGAAGCAAAGCAGCGGCTGTGGGAGAAGTTCGGAGAAGACATGGAGAAGGACCTTCGGCACCAAGGTGCTTCTGGAAAACCGTTCGCCACCTCAGGAGGGGGAAACGGGGAATCATCCAAGCTGTGTACAGTAAGGATGGGATGTTGTTGACCTCAACTGGGGACGTAATAGAGCGGTGGAAGGAGCACTTTGAGGAACTCCTAAATCCAGCTGACACGCCCTCTATGGTGGAGGCAGAGCTGAAGGATGATGGGGGATTGTCGTCAATTTCCCTGGTGGAGGTCGCTGAGGTAGTCAAACAACTCCACAGCGGCAAAGCCCCAGGGATTGATGAGATCCGTCCAGAAATGCTGAAAGCTCTGGGTGTGGAGGGGCTGTCTTGGTTGACACGCCTCTTTAACATTGCGTGGAAGTCTGGGACAGTGCCTACGGAGTGGCAGACTGGGGTGGTGGTTCCCCTCTTCAAAAAGGGGGACCAGAGGGTGTGTGCCAATTACAGGGGTATCACACTTCTCAGCCTCCCTGGTAAAGTCTACTCCAAGGTGCTGGAAAGGAGGGTTCGGCCGATAGTCGAACCTCGGATTGAAGAGGAACAATGCGGTTTCCGTCCTGGTCGTGGAACAACGGATCAGATCTTTACTCTTGCAAGGATCTTGGAGGGGCCTGGGAGTATGCCCAACCAGTCTACATGTGTTTTGTGGATCTGGAGAAGGCGTATGACCGGGTCCCCCGGGAGAAACTGTGGGAGGTGCTGCGGGAGTATGGGGTGAGGGGGTCCCTTCTCAGGGCCATCCAATCCCTCTATGACCAAAGCGAGAGCTGTGTCCGGGTTCTCGGCAGTAAGTCGGACTCGTTCCAGGTGAGGGTTGGCCTCCGCCAGGGCTGCGCTTTGTCACCAATCCTGTTTATAATATTTATGGACAGGATATCGAGGCGTAGTCGGGGCGGGGAGGGATTGCAGTTCGGTGGGCTCAGGATCTCATCGCTGCTTTTTGCAGATGATGTGGTCCTGATGGCATCATCGGCCTGTGACCTTCAGCACTCACTGGATTGGTTCGCAGCTGAGTGTGAAGCGGCTGGGATGAGGATCAGCACCTCTAAATCTGAGGCCATGGTTCTCAGCAGGAAACCGATGGAGTGCTTTCTTCGGGTAGGGGGTGAGTCCTTACCCCAAGTGAAGGAGTTTAAGTACCTTGGGTTCTCGAGTGAGGGGACCATGGAGCGTGAGATTGGTCGGAGAATCGGAGCAGCTGGTGCGGTATTACATTCAGTTTATCGCACCGTTGTGATGAAAAGAGAGCTGAGCCAGAAGGCAAAGCTCTCGATCTACCGGCAATTTTCGTTCCTACCCTCACCTATGGTCATGAAGGCTGGGTCATGACCGAAAGAACAAGATCCAGGGTACAAGTGGCCGAAATGGGTTTCCTCAGGAGGGTGGTTGGCGTCTCCCTTAGAGATAGGGTGAGAAGCTCAGTCATCCGAGAGGAGCTCGGAGTAGAGCCGCTGTTCCTTCGCGTCGAAAAGGGCCAGTTGAGGTGGTTCGGGCATCTGTTGAGGATGCCTCCTGGGCGCCTCCCTAGGGAGGTGTTCCAGGCACGTCCAGCTGGGAGGAGGCCTCGGGGAAGACCCAGGACAAGGTTGAGAGATTATATCTCCAACCTGGCCTGGGAACGCCTCGGGATCCCCCAGTCGGAGCTAGTTGATGTGGCCCGGGAAAGGGAAGTTTGGGGTCCTCTACTGGAGCTGCTTCCCCCACGACCCGACACTGGATAAGCGGTCGAAGATGGATGGATGGAATTTAGCATGTTCTGGATAATGTTGGTGTTTGTTTTGACCTGAGTGCTTATTTGGCCAAAAATAAATTTTATTTACAGTATAAGTTCAGTGTTCTGCATCTAGGCCGGGAGGGCTATGCCGGGGGAGTCTTTAACCAAGTAGTTTAGTTGCAATTCTATTGCTTTCCGTCCTTGTAATATTCAGGCATGCATCAGGCAAAGTCACAAAATAATTATTAGACATGTCTTTTAAACAAACGTTTAACAAGAAATAAGTGCAAAGGAAATTTATAATCCAAAATACATCAAATTACATGGATCTACAAGATCTTTTAATTTTGCCTGTATATCCGATCAGTTCTATTGTAGTCTCGCTAAATATCTGCAAAATAGTCTCAGGAAGGAACTGTGTACGTTCAGAAGTAGCTTTAGTCGTCAACAGAAAACTCTGATTGGACAGATAGTCTATCTAGCTATCTGGATTTACCCTGCAGAGATCTGAGGACCAGGTAACCATAGTCCTCAGATTGGACAGATAGTCTAGCTAGCTGTCTGGATTTACCCTGCAGAGATCTGAGGACCAGGTAACCATAGTCCTCAGAAATCCATCAGAGGTTAGAACACAGAGACAGAGGACGGGGACGGACATCCAGCCGAAATTAATAAAATCCGGCAGAATTTACGGTGGCAACGCAGCAATTCTGGAAGTGGAACGTCTAGGTCTATTGAAGCTACCACTTTCTGAGGGAATACAAACTTTACAGCACAATAGGTCCTCTCAATATTGAATATTGTAATAGGGGGGAAAACATCAGTGTTTGCAACTGCTTCCACAAATATGTCTAATTTCATGCAGATTGTATCAGCCAGTGATAAAACTGTAGGATTATCTGTAATTTGGTGATTCGCTATCAAAACAGATTTTATGGTAAAAAAAGGAATGGAATGACAGGACTGGAAGGAAGATGGAAAATGATGGAGAAAAAGAAGAGAAGATTACAGAAGGAGGGGGAAGTTGTCACACAGGGAGGAATTTGTTTTCTGTACTTTCTTGCCCCTTTCCCCTCCCTTCCTGACAACCCTCCCCCCCCCATCCAATGAGCTGAGTGTCAGTCACATTTTGAACTTGCCAAGAGAACACAGTAAAGTGATTGGAGCTGTCAGTCAAAGTAATGTGTTGTTCGCAACTGGAGGAACTGGGAGGAAGAAAGAGGTAGTGGAAGGAAAATAGAGTTGTAACTGTGGAGAATACATTATGTCTTATAGATCTTCAACATTCACGCCTGAGATCACATAAACCAAAACTTTGAAGATGGCAAAATAGATGCATGCGTGTAGAAGCCTTGGCTTGACTCAAACATCACACGTATCATCTAAAACACTGCAGCTCATCTTTATCCCGTGTTGCTTGAAATTGGAAAAAGGTCTTGATGTCGACCCCCACAAAACATATAGACTTCTTTTTCCTCCTTAAAATAAACCAGCATGAGTCTAAAAGCATATGACTTCTTCCCTCCCACCCTTTGACTCGCCCAATATATCCACTCCAGCCAAACGGCCCTATTGTGCTAAACTTGTCACCCCACTGACAAGCTAATATCCTAATTCCTGGGAGCTGAGAGCTTGTCTCTTGAAGTTTTGAAGGGAGGTGTGAGATGGGGCACCTTTGCTCATCAAAGACAGCACAATCATCTCTTAAGCCATGACACTCCCCACTGAAGGTTACTGAGTGCTTGCAGTGATTTTACAGCAGCCAGCTGGCTGCCTACTCAGCAGGACTGACTGGGGGGGTGGGGGAGGTGAGGAGCCCACCTACAGGCAATGGGGGTCCTTACGTAAAATGGAAATTCATTTACACTAATGCGGATAAATTTGCAAATGACAGTTTTACACCCATACATGCTCAGATCATTTTCTAAAGACTCACAGTCTGTGTGTTGCATATGATAACTATGCATATGATAACTATACAATATATATATATATATATATATATATATATATATATATATATATATATATATATATATATATATATATATATATATATATATATATATATCATGATATAAAAATTCAGATGCACATCATCTGCATAGAAACATAAGTATTGCCTATTACCTACAACTCTCAAATATAACACTTAAAATAAAAAATAAAAATGTAAGGGGCTGTGTCGGTGTAGGCATGTTGCTATAGTCATTGGTGAAACAATGACACATGGCCCATGAAGTTCAGTTTGAGTGATTGATCCCTGGTTTTTAAGGCTCATTAAATGCAACAACAAAAAAAAACGCACAACGAACTACAACTCTGTCTCAGGACCCCTGCTGGGCCAATGCAATGGTCTCATTGAAATGAATAAGGTGGGCTTGCGTTTTGTAACATAACGCTGTAACAGGTCTAATAATGACCTAGTAATGGAGTGACAGTATTTTCATAGCACTTAGGAGGCTTCTAAATACCATTTGCCAGTTTTAGCATAATAGTGCTGCTGTTGACCAGGTCAATGACCCCTGATCTAACCACAGCCCTAACAGGGAGGCTGTACATTCAAAGCAATTAAATAATCATGGATAGCTAAAACGTTTTTGAAATGATTTCCATCTCCTCTTAATGTTTGTAATGACAAAAGTGTATTATCTTAGGTATTTCACAAATTTCAGTAGATAGATAGATAGATAGATAGATAGATAGATAGATAGATAGATAGATAGATAGATAGATAGATATTTATTGATCCCAATAAAAATGGGAAATTATGGTGTTACAGCAACACACGTACATCAGTCACACAACACAGAATATATGAGATACTAGGAAAAATATACATACATACAAGACTCACATCTACACTCGACTCACATCTGGTCTCGACTCACATCTGCACTCGACTTACATCTGCACTCGACTCACATCTGGTCTTGACTCACATCTGCACTCGACTCACATCTGGTCTCAACTCACATCTGCACTCGACTCACATCTGGGCTCGACTCACATCTGCACTCGACTCACATCTGCACTCGACTCACATCTGGTCTCGACTCACATCTGGTCTCGACTCACATCTGCACTCGACTCACATCTGCACTTGACTTACATCTGCACTCGACTCGCATCTGGTCTCAACTCACATCCGCACTCGACTCACATCTGGTCTCGACTCACATCTGCACTCGACTCACATCTGCACTCGACTCACATCTGGTCTCAACTCACATCCGCACTCGACTCACATCTGGTCTCGACTTACATCTGCCCTCAACTCACATCTGGTCTCGATTCACATCGGGTAGTGACAGTTCCAATAGGAGAAGTGAACGTGAACACAGATTATGAGTAAATATTGGACCCATGTATCACCAGTCATGTATCTCGAGAAAATTCTGACAGTCACATTACATCTTCAGATGGACAAATCAGGAGCAAACTAACTTTGGGAGAGACCTGTTTCTGTCTCAGGACCAAACTCTCGTGGGTTAAGATGTCTTTTAATGAGAGATGAGCGAACAACCACGTTACGTGGCGGTGGCATGTAATGTGTGAAAATTCTGTGTGGCCACATCAATGAGAAGATGACGTAGCATTAGGAGCGAGTATGGTAGCGAGTAGTATGAAAGGAAGGTTGGTTTAGGCGGTGGATAAGTCAAACACGGGGCTTTCATCCGGGGACCGGGGATCGTGTCCTGCGTTTAATGTTCCCTAAAGTCGCTTTCTTCTTCTCCTAAACCCAACCAGCCCATTCTTCCCCCGTGTCACGGGACCGTAATCCCACTCACGACCTTTTCCTTGACTTAACTTTAGTTTATTTCATGCTGAATTCTTCCGTGGGAATTCTTCCATCACAGAATTGTTTGCGATGCTGTGAAACTAACACAGATTTTAAGTTAAGGGGTCATGTTCATTTCATGGAATTCCGGGAGATTGGTTAATAATAAGAGATTGGTTAATAATAACTTATAAGTCCCGCAAGGGGAAATTTACACTCTATTGTTATGACACACAGGCCTGAATTCCACACACATGCTCAGTACCTATACATGCACTAATGGAGAGATGTCAGAGTGGGGGGCTGCCCATAGAAAGGCACCCCGAGCAGTTGAGGGCTTTGCTCAAGAGGAGCCCAGGTGGTGAACTGGCACTTCTCCAGCTACCAGTCCACTACAATTCTTAAACCAGTGACCCTCTGGTTCCCAAACCAACTCCCTACGGACTGATCTACCCCACCCAGGTTGGTAATGTGCTGTCTGTAGTTATAGAGAACCTTTGTCTAAAGTGAACAATAATGATTGCACAACCTTTGTACATAACCATCAAAGGAAGATAAAACTCACAAGTGGCAGGATCATACTGGAAAACGCCAATAATGTGAGGAGGGCCTAAAAGGAAGATCTCAAATTTAGTTTCATGTAGCAACTATCTAGCTGAGATGCTAAATATCACCACACAATGTTGCCTATTGGCATCTTCGGTTCTTATGTTGGTTAAAGCAGAGTCGAAAGAACTGAGTGTCGACAGAACATCAGAATAATTCCTCAGCTTGCCTACAACAGCCTCGGCGAGAACAGATGAAGCTATTCACCTGCTCTAAGCAGCCCCATCAGCGGCGAAATGAAGACAGATAGGCAGGTAGTGAATATGGTGGGGAGTGCGAGGTGTAATTAATGTTTCACAAACTCAATCCTTTCCCTCGAGGCAAACTCTCTCCTCGTCATCTTTCTCTTGCCGGGAAAATGAAATGTTACTCCTTTTGTCTTTCCTTTTTGCTCCTGCCCTTCTGTCACCTGTGTGTCTTTGTGTGAACTTTAAGGGATTAGGCTTGCGAGGGCTGCCTGGTAGTTATGGCTGCAGGGAGGACTCCTCAGGTTTCACTCAGGGCCGCGTGTCTCCCCGAGGCGACAGCGAGATGTCAGCCTCTGTCTGTCATCTAAGCCCTGTCAGCGCCGGCTCTGCCAGCGCTCCATCACGGCTCTGTCGCTCTGAGTTTCCTTCTGGCTTATGATCTGAGACACCCAGACAGTGCAACTGTGGCTTCACAGACACCCTCCCCCCCAACACCATGCAGCCCCCTCTCTTCAGTGTTGATTCCTTACGTGACACGACAAACACAAGGTCAAGGTGTCTGTCATGTTTCCCCGTGTGGGTCTGGGTGTAAATGCGCGACGCTGTGTTGTTGGTGCATGAAAGCCGGGCGTGTCACCTTGCCTACTTGTGCGCGTGCACAAGCGAGCGAGCGTGAGCCTGGCTGTTTTGAGTGACAGTGTGAGTGAGGTGCAGCCAGGCGGCGGCTCTTTGTAAAAGTGCACCTACCTTCTCTTCCCACAAGTCCCTCCTGGCAACAAACTGTCACGGCTGACAGCCCTCACAAAGAAAGGAGAGGGAAGGGAGGCAGGGGGTACGGGGGATTAAAAAAAAAAGTTTAAGAGATGAAATTAAAGCAAAGAAGGGAACCTGACAGCACCTTGAGAAGAGGCATTGTCTGTGAGAGGAAATATATCTGTGCGAGCAGGCTTTGATCAGTGGAGGATGAGAGCAGGGAAGGGCTTGTAAAGCTGGCTCTTGAAGCCCATTTAAAAGGGTGGGGAGAAGAAGAAGAAGAAGAAGAAGAAGAAGAAGAAGAAGAAGAAAATCAGCCCCACAATAACTTTCCACTCAGGCTCATTAATAAGTATGGCATGAACTTTATTCTATTTCGGCCTTTGTGGAACACTTTTCTTTCCTGGTTGTTGGCTTATTTTCCTTCCACTAGATACCCTATAGATGCTAAAAAATATGTCCTGGTCCCAAGCCAAAATCTAGTTAAAGTATACCTTAAAAAAAGGGTATTACCAAGAACAAAACAGCTGTTTGAAGGGTGGCAGTGGAGGGAAGAGGAGGAGGAGAAGCAGGAGGAGATGAGGTGAAAGAGGAAATTTTGAAAGACATGAAGGAGAACACACACAGGAGGGAGGAAAAGGAAAGAAGAGGTGGGAGGAGATAATCACCTTTATTTTGTGATTCAGTGTTGGGGGGGTGGGTGGGGTGGCAAGGAGCACTGCTCGAGTGGCCCCTCAGTACTGTGGGAGCACTTTGATGGACACAGCAGCGTGCTGCAGGGGAACCTCCTGCTGGCAGGATCTGAGCAGGCTGTTTACAGAACAGCTTGTCTGATCTAAAGCCCTGCTCGCCCTCGTCTATGGAAAACACTTGGCCTTTGATGTCTCTCTCCCTCTCTCTAAGTTTCATTCGTACCCTTGTTTTCTCTCCGTCTCTCAGTGCTGCTACTTCCCTCATTTGTGGTTGACACACATTGAGATCTGCATTGCATTATGCTCTTTAAACCATTGGAGACACAATGTATTCTGCTGCGTGCATGGCAATTCTTTAAAATACAGATCACTGAAGGCAAGCAATTACACTGAGAGTGTGATAATGCACGTGCACATTGACAGGGTCAACCAGGGCTTGTCAACAGGCGGTCTACTTTAACGTGACACATTAATGTGGCCTGCCAGTGCCAATAACTCTGCACAAGTAGCACATGTGTGCATATTTATTAGAGTCCATAGCTTTTGCTCCCTCATAAAATATTAAACCCCTACGTGTGCTGGGGACGGCTGAGGGTGTTCATAACCCAGCCTGTGTGTTGATGTTTCAGTCCCACCTTAGATACAGGATTGAAATATGTTGACTTGGTATGTGTGAGTGAGGAAAAGAAACATGAATCCCTTTTGACCACAGGATTCTTTCGCAGAACCTAGGGCCCTTGTTAGGAACCCAACATCTTTACCTGTGTTATCCGACTGGAGAAAGCAGGCTCTAAATTGAATTCCTAGGCTATAGTTCTGGGCCCCCAAAAGGCCGCTACTCAGCAAAGACCCAGGAACTGAGTGCGTCAACACAGACCTATGGGTGCTTGACATTTATTCACATGGTGAGCAAACTGGTTGAAACTGGAATCAATAGCTAATAGGGAGATTTACCTCATAGGTCATAGTCCAGGTTCCCAAAACATCCAAGTTCTAGGATTAGTACTGTCATAGGGCCCAGAATTGTCAAGGTGTAGTTTGTGCTGGAAGTATCTAGTTGAACACCAACCTCAAGCTTCTACAATTTGCGTGCAACATCGTTCACACAGTCAGTGCTTTTACATGCACAGCAGCAACCGGGGATGAGTTGAGTGATTTAAGCCAATCCTCCCCATATACATGAGCACGGAAGAATACAGTAGGTGATGATCTGCCAACATACAACTGGGTGGAACAAGGCTTTTTCTTCCAGTTGACCTAAGAATATTTAGGTTCTTCAATTGAAGAAATAATGATAGTACTTGCCATGGCGATGTCCTCAGTGGGTTTATAGGGTTTAAAGCTTGTGTTGTTGCTATTGGTTTTTGGCACCGTTGATTCCAACTGCTAACTTCTATTTCTGGGTCAATAAAACCACTGCAGCGGAGTAGGAAGGGGCAAGTCTAACCTATGGAGCATGTGCAGACGCGTTAAGGTGTATACATGCACAAATGCCCTGGTAACTAAAACAGTTACCAGGGAACTCTGATTTCAGCAGTAAGGTATATACATTGCTTAACCTGAATATAATCAGGTTTTCAAACTGCATGAAAATGCACTGAGAAAGCTCCTTTTACTCCCTATACGCTCGGCACACGTTCACCTTCATGTTTGCAACAGAGCCCATTCATTTCTGCAAAATCTGCTCTGCCAATCTCCCCTCTCAGCTCCTAGTAGCATTTCCAAAACACACCAAAGTGAGTTGGTAGTCAAAGAGAAGTGAGAACACAGAACAGAATAAAACTGAAGTCTATACAGGTTAGTCATGTCATGGGTGGAACAATTTGACATGGAATTGTTCCATATAGGAGACCAAAGTGTGAATGCCATACAAGCACTGACTTCCATAGACATTTAACCAGCAATGGACCATCATTCATGTGTGAAAAGAGTTGTAGGGAGAAAAACATCCAGAGAGAAGAATAAAGTGTGTCAGAGGTCTGCTTTTCAAACTAATGGTGCACATTATTGTAACAACAGTTCACTCTGTTGTGGGATTGATTTATACTGCCTGTTATTTCACTTTAATCTATGGACATTATCTACACAGGATTTATGGACCATTAGCTTTGTGAGAAGCTGGAATGTAAATTAGGCATTATAAATCAAGTCAGATGAAACACTCAGAGCATGACAAGTTACTTGTGCTTATATGGATGCCTTGGTAACTGCATTTGGATAATCAGGTCATTGTGCTGTATCATTTGTCCTTTGTAATTTGGCCAGAATTGTACTGGAAATAAGCACAAGTAACGTGACGACCGATAGATGTATTGCAAAGGATTAGTCTTGCATTAAAAACAAAGTGGCAGAAATAAATTGTTCAGGGTGCCTGACAGAAGGATGAGACATACAGGATTTGGTAAAGACGGAAAATGAAAAAACGTAGCTTCAACAATGTAACTGCCATGCTCGATCCATACCGCAGAGCTGCTTACTGTAGGAAATGGAAGCCCTGCCCGTGGCATCTTCTATTTTAGCTATATACTGACATGTAAGTTGTTTTTGTATGAACCCTGAACAATCTCAAAACTCTGGTCTGGAAATTGTCTAGGATTGCCCTTTCACAAATGTAACACACAACAGAATTCTCACTTATTGTTAACATGTTATGTTGTCACATTAACTGTAGTAGAAAACAACAATGCATCGTTAAAAAAGAGTGGACAACAATAAAATAATAAAACTGATAGCGGTGTCAAGAAATTAATTGTGACTTATATAATGTGACAATATAAACACATTGTAATAGTTTACAGTATGTGCTGTGAAAACAACACTGTGCCTATAAGTTTCCCCAGGAGGGGGTGTAGTCCAGGGGTTGATGCATAGACTGTATAAGTGAAGCCTAAACATCTTGGTTGAGACCTGGTGGCTCGCTGCAGTTTAGGTCATAAATCCTGCCCCTCCATGTCAGCAGTTTGGAAATGGGCCAATCTAAAAAAATCAAAGTACACATCTACATTGTTAGCTAGCTTGTAGCTATCAAAAATAACTCTTTTCCTTACATTCTGCATCTGGCTACTTCTGCTACATTGCTCTGTTGCCTCAAACTTGGCTATGGCAATGATGAGATTTTCTCTCTGGGTCATCTACTGGCTACCACACACCCTTCTAATAGCGAGGAATATTTAGCATTTACAAAGGAGATTGAGATGAAAACCCATTGGAAATGACAGATACCCAGCTGGATGTCTCAGGATGTCAGCATGGCCACCAAGGCCCCAACTCTCCCCTTCACTTCCCCTCTCTCTGCCCCTCCTCCTCCTCCTCTGTCTCTCATCTCCACTTACTTTTGTTTCTTCTGTCAACTGATTCTGAGTCTTCGTCTAAAAGAGCATCTAGAAGCCCTCAGCCTTGACAGGTTGCTGGGCTTTATGACCAAGCCGATGATCTATCAGACAGAGACAAATGGTGAGATGGAGTAAGAGATAGATAAATGGAGGGAGAGAGAAAGGGAGGACAGTGATTGCTCAGGGGAGGCTGGAACTGAATAGCTGTAGAAACAGACACTTTGGAGTAGAAAAACAGGGGGAATTTCAACCCGATCGCTCAAATGTTTCAGCTGCTTGCACACAAAAGACCCAACTTCTACCAATTCCTCTGAGTCATTCCACTCAATTGGAGAACAATTGGCTTTGGCTGAACTCACGCCCTGCTCCCCCCATCCCATAACCCCTCCTAACCCCTCTTTCCCTCTTGTCAGGCTGTGTCTCCTCCATTTACCCCTGCTTATGGAGTTGAGCGACTACGCAGGCTTTTCTTACACAACCCCCTCTGCCATTCGACACGGTTTCCACGTCAACCAGTGTGACAGATCTGACGTTGACGCACATGAAATCAGTTCAAACTGAAGACAAGAATATGAGTAGACATGTGATTCAGTGTGAAGAGGTCAGTGTGAACGATTGCCCCAGCCCCATGTGTGTCCATGGGACTGGGTCAGTGTGAACGATTGCCCCAGCCCCATGGACACACATACCCTCCATCCACACCCCTACCAATACTAATTGTAAACATATGATCAGCTAGAATAGTGTCTTCCTTGCTTGCTGTGTACACCCAGTTCCAGCCTGGTCACTATCAAGCCCCAATCAAAACAGAAACATGAAGAAAAGCCAGGGCCCGCCACAGCAGTGCGCTGGCTGAAATTGAAAGTGACAACTTGACACATAATATGGCACCCGTAATGTGATTAGGCCAGCGTGGCACTCTCTTCTTAAACTCCCACATCCCAAAGAGCGAGCCTCACGTCCAACTCCGCCAAACACACTCAAGCTCTTGCCTCTAAAAGGGGGGCAGAGAGGGCCGTCTTGTCTCCCACTTCAGTTTCTCTTCCAATGCTTCATGCTTTGAGACGAATTGAGATGATGCCGCTGTTGAATCATAACCCCCTGGAGGGGAATTGCAAACACATGTAGGGGGGTGAGGGAGAGAGGCTTTTTGGGTTTAAAGGCATCGATGCCAAGAACACAGGAGCTGAGTGGGAGAAAGTACACTGTGGTATGGATTAGATCAGCCATTATCAGAAGCAGAGCTGGCCTGGCCTTCCTGTCAATCCATGTAATGTAAATGAGCAGTGACATGACAATAATATCACCCACAGCTACTCTTGACAGAATCGAGAGGTTAAATGTAAAGAAATATTGAGAAAATAATTAGAAATCCAGATGAAGAAATAATGATTGCAATTGATGTAGCAGGAGAGCTTTATTACTATCATTCTTTTTTTTTTAAAGTGGCTTTAAAACTGGAAAGTGAACTGGAAAGGCTTTAGAGTTTGACCATGTTGCAAACGTTTGTGAGACAGAAAAGCGAAACAGCAGAAGGGAGCTAAGCTGTGGCAAAACGAAAAATGGACTTTAGAGCTTCAAAAGACCATAGCTTACAGTGAAAAATCACAAAATTATAAAATTGAGCTGGAGAAATGAAAAAGAATTATTGTATTTGGCAAGGGCGAAAGGGAACATGAGCCCAGGGCCACATTTCCAAATGAGCCGTCACAGATTGAGAGATCTTGGCTCTGTTCACGTTTAGCACGGAGGGGAGCTGGTGTACACTCCTCCTAGCCTTTCCCAATGAAGTTTCACTTTCTCCTGGGGAATTCCCTATCATGTTAGCGATGACAGAATGAAAGATGTAGTGAAGGGCTTAGCGGGGACACGACTTGGGAAATGAATGGATGGTAGACCCAGCAGTTGACAGGCAATTGGGAATCCAAGTGAGTTGCATCGGTTTGCCAAGCACAGTAAAATTGAAAGGCCTTAGGTTTCCAGAAATGAGGGTCATTTCTCAACTGTGTTTAAAAATGTGTCAACAACCAGCAAGATGGACTCAGCCTGCCACTTTTCTTGCCCCTCAAGGTATTTTTATCCGTGTGTCTCCAACTGAAATACAAAAATATTTTCAAGATACGGTGAGCCATGCCACAACCTGCTATTAGTGCCTCAACATAAAAGCAAATGAATGTTCTACATTAGCCTGTAAACCCCTTGCTTGACTTCTTCAAAATGCATTTTCTCTTTCTCTTCAGTCTCACGTCTCTCCAACTCCCCTCCCCAGCCTTTTAGTTTAAGAAAAGCCTGTCAGAGGAAATCAAGTCAAGCTGAAGACATAGTTGAGCGCCTGTGACAGGCTGAAAGCTACTCAAATGGGTCTATAATGAGTCTAATAATGGTGTGGGTAAGCATAATGTACAAGGGCTGGGGCCCCAGTGAGGCTGAGGGAGCAGAGGAGAATGATGACGCTGGTTGGCAGGCAATCATGAGTCCTCATTCCCAATGATACGACAAGGCCGGAGCAGAAGGTGGACATGCTCCAAACCTGTCAGTCTCTCTGCGGGCCGGGCCCTTGGGGCTGAGCCATGGCCAGACCTGCTCATCATGGAGCAGTGGACTGGAAAATCACACATGACTGGTTGCTTCCACAGGGCCTCGGCTCGCTCGGCAGCGACCCTGTCTCCTTTGAAATAGAGAACCGGATGACCTCACAATGCCTAGGGAGTACATGTAAAACTGTATCCTCTTCCCATTGTGTGCAATACATGTATATGTGTGTTGTAACATTGTGTGTGTATGTGTATGTGTGTGTGTGCAGTGATGTGAGGGGAAGCAGTGACAGGCAATAGCCACAAGCTGATCCCCCACTCTCCTCAGGGAGATGGCTCCCTCAGGACAGGATAACCAAAGGTCCCTTGGCAGAAAGCATTAGAATGATAAAAACAAACACACATACGCACACAGGGAACAGCAGCAGACATACATGTCCTTGTTTGTACTCCTGGCGTTAAGGTGGTGAAAGGTGGCTCTGCCTGCAGGTCTTTCCCACAAGGCTTCCACACAGCTTGGCAGCAGCAGGCTGACCGCCATTGTCCTTCGACTGTTCGACCTTCAACATGAATGTCCCCAATTGTTGCTGTGCTGCTACTTTTTGCAAACCCATTTGTTTGAAAAATGTCTTAAAACATCACAAATGTGGGGATTTGTTACAGTACAGAGCTGTAAAGGTGGGTGGAGCCGCTGGTTTTCCACCAGGCGCGTCTGCGCTGTGTTCCGGGGCGTGTGACCCGCAAGCAATCATGGCCATTCAAGTCAATATTTGATAATCCACCAGCTGCACCACGGCGCATCCCAGAAGCGTGCATGAAGCGGTTCTCCGCTAAAGATACGCACCAGGTCTATTTACATGCAGGCCGTGGGCCATTTGGACAGCCAGGTAGGCAGTGAAACAGCAAGACTATTGGGTCAATTTACTACCCCCATATCGTTTACATCTCCTTTACGACACCATGGACAACAACAGATTCATCTTAGAGGTTAAATAGTATAATATCATAGATTTAGTTTTTTAGGATGCCAGAAAAGAGAAGACAAAACTGTAGGAGTGCCTGGAGTGGAACGTAGATACTAGCTTAAGAAACACGCCATTGCTCTGTAAAGTACTTGTGAGGCAATATAATCTGTGGCAGCAAGAAGCTCTGTTTCTGAGATGCTCCCGGTGTAGTATGGCGCATGGTGGAGGATGGAACAAAACAGATAAAGATAAAGATTAAGAACCAGTAGTAGCAACCTTCATTTACATGTATTTATGTGTAAATGAAGGGTACAAACAAAGGGAAATGTCTCAGTTTGTCAAAATAACATGGACGTGTAAAGAGGGCCTAGGGGTTTGTGTTTGTGTCTCTGAAAACCTAACTGTCCCGTTCTTACCCCCCCCAGAGACCGCGGATCGTGTACCGGAGTGAGGCGTCCTATGTATGGCGTTTGATTTTCCCGTTGTTGCATCCCCCAGAGCAGCCCAGTGTCATGGACACTTTGTTTGTGAAATGGTCACATTTGAAAATCGTGACATGTTCACGTAATAAATGTGAAAATTGAGATGTACACAAATCAATAAATCAAAGTAATGTGACCATTTCACAAAGTGGCGTGAGACCGGGTTGCATGCCCAGCCAATCTTCTAATCTTCTATAGTCCATTCATCCACCTGTTAACTGTCCCCATTTAACCTTTGATGGACCATGTTCATCATAGTTGACTCTGGGCTAAAAGCACATTACACCATAGACACGTGACACATGTGTCCCCCTTTTCCACCCAAATTAGCGCGTATATGCAGTAGGGGCTGGCGGAAAAAATTGATACAGCATAGTATCGCAATATTTTCAGTGGCAATACTGTATCGATACACAGGCTCCAAGTATCAATGTTTTATCATATACTGTATGTGGTGGTCAGTTTGTCCCATTTCGCAGCAATAAAATTGAAGCAAACAGAGGAACAAACGGAGAAATGTTTCTTTTCAGATGAAACAGATGTTGACAAAGTTTCTTTTTGGGGACATCATTTGAATTTGGGAAAAATCACTTCACTAGCATGGACCACACCACAACCATGTGTTAGTTAAAGATTTAATAAACATTATGAATATGCAGATGAACATTATGAATGTGCAGATAGATAAATTGATGTGGATGTCGTCCGATGGCTGGTCTGGGAGGATGTGTGATGAGGTGGAGGAGACTCAGGGTGGGGGTTCCGTCTCAGAAGCAGTTTTCGCCCAAACAGTTTACAGACCCCCAGACGGTACCTTGAAGAGACATGAGAGAGATGTGCAACAGGAAGGGATGTGGAGGAAGATGGATGGAGGAGATGGAAAGGGAGGGTGAGTCAAGCAATCAGAGACACGAGCCTGGCTGCGCAGCACGGTAGATGGAGGTTTGTCTGGGGGTTCGAGGTGTGGTTTAGGCTTGGCCCTGCTCCCGAACCTAAATTGACAAATTAACTTGGTTGGAAAAAAAGGTAATTAATTATATATCGCAGAATATTGCAATGCCCGAGGCCAGAGGCCATCTGTCACTGCCGGAATACAGATATTCAGATATAGAAAAATATAATTCATAATAATTATAGCCATTGGAGTGATGCACTTTTTTTCCCTGGTGTGTCAGATTGGACATCTTATCAATAGTAAACAGTAGAAAGCAGCATGGAGGCCAGTGAAAATGGTGGTTACTTCTTTTTGATATCCTTTACTTTTAATTAGCCTGTCCGCCCAGTTTCCTTCACTGCTTCATGCGTTCTGTGAAATGTCAAATGAAAGCAAAAGCCTGTCCTGGTCTTGCAGCATTGCTACAGTAGAAAAAAAATAAGTGATAAATAAATGAAATGACTGTAGAGAAATCAAAATGAGACATGTTTATGTTTTTGTTCCATTTGATATTTGGGATATTTTACATTAATTTAAACACGTATCAATACATTTAACATGGGGGGCCATGGAGAAATTGTTGTGCGGCCGGATCTGGTCTGTAGATCGGTGGTTTGGGACCCCTGCTTTAAAAAAAACTGGAGTAACGAGGCGCCTGGATAGCTCACCTGGAAGAGCATGGCCCCGAGTAAAAAGGCTCAGTCGTTGTCGCAGCGGCCGCAGGTTGCATGTCATTCCCCATCTCTCTCCCCTTTCAAAATCTTTAGCTGTCCTTCATAATAAAGGCCTAAAATGCCAAAAAAATAATCTTAAAAAAATAAATAAATAACTGGAGTAACAGCCTCTGCTATGTCTGTCATCCAGGATACACGGCCTCAGCATTTCTTTGGAATAAGTGCAACATCTCCTGTTGGTGTTTTTGCTCTTTACGCCAAGATAATTAGTTGGGCTGCGTGACAGGAGGCTATGTTAGCCCGGAGGTGTGTGGCATAACAGCAGAGTGTCTGATGCAGCTGTAGGATGGCATACACAGCTGGAGAGTGTGTGTGTTTTAAGCAGCAGAGCAGGGGGTTGTGGGAGACAGCCATCAGGGTCAACACAGTGCCTCCAGTGAAGCAGGTAGATGTGTGGACCGCCAGCCTTGGTTGGCCGCCACCTCGTCAAAGCCACTTTCTTGAAGTCGCAGTGACGCAGGGCACCCCAAGCCCCACGGTTTATATTACAGGACCGGTAAAAAGGGATAATGGCATTTTGACATTTGTGTTTTGGGGAGGAGCAGTGAAAGCAGCAGGGTTGGAGTTGGACTTAACCTCTTTCTGAGGATGTGAAATTTCTTAATCACTCCACTAGGTTAACTCTTTTTTACTTTTTTTCCCTTCAACTATGCTTCTCTTTTCCTCTGTCTCCGTCTTTTTCAAACCTCTCTCCACACACACACACACACACACACACACACCTCCCTGTCTCTCGCCGTTGACATTTCTCTCTGTCTTCCCTCCTGTCTGAGGACTAGCGTGTCCCAGTGTGTTTGGCACTCTGACTGTGTCTGATGGCTAAACTGAGGAGACAGGCTGCTGACAGGCCCTGTGCCAGAGCGGTGTATGCCAACAGGGGAGATTTGTGAAAATATGCCCTGTGTCATTTCCTCTCATTTCCCTGACAACTTCACTCTGTCAAAAAGCCTACATGTGAGTGCATGGGTAGGTAGGCGGGTGGGGATAGTGGATTTGTTTGTGTGTGCATGTGTGTGTGTGAAGGATAAGAAATCTCATACTATATGTGGGTGGGTGAGTGAGAAGGTGGGAAACATCATATCTGCATGTGTGTTGTGACAGAGAAACAGATAGAGAGAGAGAGAGAGAGAGAGAGAGAGCAATGTATTATGCCCATGTCATGCCAACAAAGTCTGCGAAAGTTGAAGCCAAATGATCAAATCTGTCTACCAGGCATGTCTTAAATGCATCGCCACCTCAAAGTTTGCATCTTTTGAGCAAACACTTTTCCTTTTGGTGTGCTTGCTCTTCAAACCGCTCCCCAAATCTACCCCAGAATTTTAATCTTTGATCCCTTGTCTTGGAATGCAGGCTGAAAGATAACATTTGATGCGTAGCAAAGTGGAAGAAAACAGCCTGCAGAAAGCTAGCACACTGAACATGCTCGCTGTCAGCCGCTTTCGCTTAATTTGATGCCTCTGTCTCTACCGCCGCCAGTTGAGTCTAATCTCGTTGAGCGCTAGAAATGAGTGTTGGTGACAGGGATGTCAACAGCGGTTTGTTTCGAGCTCAGCGGGAGAACAGTACCTGCCTGTATGTCTCTGTTACACTAGTGCCCCCAGTCTTTCTCCCTCTTGTTTGCCCAAGTCAGCCGTCGTTACTGTCAATCTCACAGGCCAACAGCGACATGCTTAATCACTCCACACCATTACACACACACACACACACACACACACACACACACACGCACATGTCCCCCTGGTTGACAGCTTAAATAGAATCTCACAACTCTATGTTTTCATTTGGACTGATTCCGCAGTAAGTGGCTTCCAACATGGCCGCCAACAGGTGAGAATGTGGAAGTGTGTGTGAGCTGGCCTGGCAGTTTGTACAGGTCAGCTTCTGTGACTTTACAGATGTTGAACTCTCTCTCTTGTGCTTGGCCTCCCTGTCTCCCACACGGCTGTCAATCACCTGGGGGGGCCTGCTGTACAGACGTCCTGCAGAGACACTGGGAGGAGGGGGGGTGGGAGGGGTGTTAGCCAGGGTCACAAGTTCAGAGTAAACTTATGAGGGGTGCCGTGCTTTGAGTTTAGGAAAAACGTGTGTGAGTGGAAAACTTTCAGCACCATTAGGCTGTATGCATGTGTGTGTGTGTGTGTGTGTGTGTGTGTGTGTGTTTGAGTAGAAATCTGTGTGTGTGGGTAGAAATCCTTGCGGCAGAAGCAGTAAGCAGTGCGGGGCATATCCAGTGCGGCAGCGAGACAGCGAATCCGATTCATTCTGATCAAAGGCTGCTGTCAGTGACAAAGGAGCGTTTGTTTAGCCTCAGCATGACATGTATCTGAGAGCCATAAATTACAGAGGGAATTAGAGGAGGGCTGGTGGATTTCATGCTCGTGTGCCTGTCTGTCTCTGTGGGTAAAGCACACACACACACACACACACACACACACACACACACACACACACATATATATGCATTCACAGTCACGCAGACCACACACGCACATGCACACACACACACACACACACACACACACACACACACACACACACACACACACACACACAGGAGGGTGGGAAGGGAATATGTATCTGTATGTGGCTCTAGAAGTGATGATGAGAGATGGGCGCTGGCATGTGTCAGGCACTGGATGAGTGGGTTGGGAGCAACGAAGAGGAGGTTTAAACTAGGGGCCGCGGCGAGGACTGTGCCTTCAGGCTTTAGCATTATACATCACTTTGTAGATGTAGTTCACATCTGTCCGTTAGGTTTAAGGCTAGAGCTAGCAGCTGCTTAGCTCAACTTAGCATAAAGACTGGAAACGGGGAAACAGTTAGTTATCCAGCATATAAACCCACGTAAACACAACTATCCAACATGTGGTCTTTACTACTCAGTTTTTGTACTGATTACGCAAACAAGACATAGTGTGTTAATGTGTGAGCTGTAGAGTTTAAATGGAACTCTTGACCACTTGCTGAAAGTAAGTACCCGAAACCTGCGATGCTGTTGTTTCTCTAATGTCAGGTGTTAGGTTTTTAACCCTGTGAATAAATTCAGCCCGATTTTGACAAACACTGAAAGCCGTGCCTGATAAGGAGGGTTCGGGACTGACCAACGTGTGTCATAATCCAAAATCAACGATCTAACGTCTGGGACGCTTCACATCCACCACAAAGTCTAGCATGGGAGAATTTGTTTTCTTTTTCCTAGTGTGACACAATGACTTCCTGAAATTTGACCAATAGGAAGAGAGAGCTGCTGCTGTCCAGTAGAGGAAAGATATAGATCTATCTATATATAGATAGATAGATAGATAGATAGATATAGGGATCGCCCCACATCTCAGCATTGCACGCTAGGAGTTACCTGTTTCTCTTCACTTTGAATATCAACTTTATTTTATAGACTCAAGATCCATATAAAAAAAAACACACACACACAAACATAAATACATACAGACATACTGACTCCCACAAATAACATAAAGGAAGCATACATTCTTACACATGCGCATCCTGTCAAGGGCAGTCACTCGCAGGCAAAGTTGCAGTGCATTATGGGGATTGTGCTGCAGATCCTTCATGCAGCAGAGTTCATGACATTTGTTTGTCTGAAGCTTTGAGCCAATCATCTGTGTTTATTCTGCACTGGCATGTTTGGCAATAACTTGTCAATAGTAATTATCTCACTTTAGCAGAATGAACAAAAAAATACAAGTTGTTGAGCTGATGCCTGGGGGGTTTCTTCAGCGCTCAATCCCTTGACAGCAATCCCATGGAGATAAATTGCACTTGGGTGGGAATTAGTTTAAGCCTCTTTCTGTGGGGGGAAATTGATCGATTTTGGTCCCAGCACACGTGTAGTACAGTTGAAGGCTTTTACTTTCCAGTATTGTCTTTTCAGAGTACAGCGTGGTACTGGGAAGCATACTTCTGGAGGCCTTTTGGAAAGAAAGAAAAACTGCTGTCATGAATTTAAACGGTGGAGGAGGGGGAGATTTGACAAATGAGTTTGAACGCTTTTGACTGTCAAGCCGTTAATTTATGACTGAGCAAACTTCCACGTGTTTGGCTTGGACACATAACACAGAGGCCCACAGCTCTTGGAGGTGACTGTTATATGAAATATGGAGGCAGGCCGCGCTATTTATTCATTTCTTTCCTGGCCTGGCGCTTTTCATAGCTCTATTTGTTTTAATCCTCACGAGTGTTGTAGGAGAACTCGATTCCTGTTCACATTAATAAAAAATAATGTTTTGCGGAGCAAGGTCTAATGGTCAAAATGTCCCATCCATGACTCGCTCTTTATCCTACCCGCCACCATAACTCAACAAGCTGCTCGTTTTATTTGCTTCGTTCTGAGCCGCCAAGGACACATCTCCTTATAACTGCATACTCTTGGTCCTGCCTGCACACATGTGCTGGTTCAAATTAGGGTTTATATATATTTTTCCTACTAACATCTTGGACTATGACAGATCTAGAGCAAAAAAAAAAGCTTCTGAAACAGCACTTAGACTGTCATGTGCTGTCAGAAGTCCATACTAATTGAATCTTTTCAGTGGGTTAGCAGTTCCTTAAGGCACGGTGACACACAGTTCACTGCAAGTTTTTCAGGCTGTCACCCCTGGAATCTGTTAAGCACAATACTTTATCATATAATCAGTGGAAATCATTGGCTGATATGTGTTTTAATGTGGATAAAAAGCCACTCTTGGCACAATATATTAATCCCACCCTCGTTGCAAATGTCACTTTTGTGCCTTTTGACTTTCCAAAATGCTTTTATTCTTCAGCTGTGAAAATGTTAGAAGTTCTTTATCTCCCTGCTCAACTCTGAGCCTCCCCCTTCCTCCCTCTTTCTCTCTCTGGGATCACTCCCCTCTGAGGCGTTTGACTGAAAACATGCGCTCCTTAATCACTGGGGTGACAGTCCCTGCCCTGTGTTTGCGCCTTGGCCCCAATGCAACAATAAAGGCAGGGTCACACTCAGTGTCAGCTCCAGGCGTGATGTTTGAAGGAGGGAGGCGAGGGTAAAGAAAGAAAAAAAGAAAGAAGGTGGGCGAAAGGAAGGGATAGGGGTGGTGGAGAGACAATTTAAGCGGTGAAGGCTCCAGGAAGCTCAGGGAAGTATTGCAGGCATGTCTGCCACAGGAGAATGTCCTCTCAACAACAAAAATGGAGGAACTCATTTAAAGTCAACAGGATTCAGGGTGTTGAAGAAAAGGGGTTGACAGCATGTTGTGGGTTAGTTTCACTGGCTGGAGTATCTAGTGTGTGTGTGTGTGTGTGTGTGTGTGTGTGTGTGTGTGTGTGTGTGTGTGAATCACAGGATCCCATGACCTGGTGACCTGGGTGACCTTGTGCTTCTGTTTGTCTGACTGATTGACAAATGAAGGGGCAGGCAGCAGGGGGCTGGGCCTCTGTGTGTGTGTGTGTGTGTGTGTGTGTGAGTGTATGCGTGTGTGTTCATGATTTTTGCTCTATTTCCTTTGTGTGAATCGATATATCACATGCAAAGGTATTTCTGAATTATTAGGCCTAAGTTCTAAAGTATGTACAATCCTGTGTGTTTAAAGCGTAAAAAGCAAATTTTTAGCCAACGTCTAACAAGCAACATTTGATTTCCAGCATGTGTGTTTGCTTTGTTGTGTGCAACTTTGTGTGCGTGTTTGTCTCTGAATTCCTGTGGAGTTCATGGTGAGGGCAAGCCCCATGGCGCAGCGCCGGGAGAGCCCATTCATTACAGAGCAGTGACACCGGGACTGCCGGGGCCTGTAATTGATGCCTCCTGTATGGCAGGGGGCGCTCAGTCACGCAGCCAAAGGACAGGGTCACCCTGCAGACAGGCCAAGGTGGGTGGGAAGGGTGCAGAGATGATGCTCGAGCTCTCATAGTGGTTATTTTGTGTCTCTGGTGCTTCCACACACAAAACTATTCATGGTGTTCTGAGTGAGATCCGGTTTCTGAATGTCCTCTTCAGTCTCCGGGTGAGACGAGGTGGCCCAAACACACAGGGTGAAAATAGGATCTGCAGCAATGTGCAGTACAACAAATGAAACCATGGAAACCTATTCTGGTACAACCTCATAATACAGTTATGAACCTGAAAGTGAGCAGAATATGGGCACTTTAAAGTGCATGAAGAAAACAAAAAAGGACATTTCCTATCAGTTTTTTTGTGGGAGTAGCGCTAAAGCCACGTCTTGGAAAACAACAGTTGGGGCACAGGGACTTCCCTGAGTCTTGTCATTGCCATGACGATGACAGGCAAGAAAATAGTTACACCACATAATCCCCTAAAACCACAAATTGTCATCTTTTAAAATTATTTCCTTAAAAAGAAGAAAAAAAAATCCAAATCATATGACCAACTGTTAGAATGATGAGAAATATGAATGGAAAAGTGAAATATGAATGATTTCACAATACGGTGACGCTTTCGCACTTGAGAGAAGTCCATGTCTTCCATCTTAATGCAGTCTAATCATTAACATGGAATGAGCCCGGTTTAAGGCCAGGGCCAGAGCAGATCAGCAGTCAGATGGAGAGAGAGTGTGCCTCCCTGTCAGCTGAGGATGAGCGATGGCCTGCCAGCCTCCTTTGTCAGGGTCCTTTCACTTCCTGAGGTTGTCCTTTGATCTGCCTGATGACTAATGACTACCTTGTGAAGAGCCAGGCAGGCAGACACGGGATCCCTATGAATGTATCAGTTTGTTTGATGTGTGTGTGTGCGCGCGTGTGTGTGTGTGTATGTGTGTGTTTATGTATAAGAGAGGGTTTTTACATGCTGTGCAGGGGGCCCCCTCTTCGGAGGCTTTCAGTGCAAGGGAGCCCCCCTGCTCGCTTTGCTCTCCTGTTGCAGCAGAAGAAGAGGAGGAGGAGGAGGAGGAGGAGGAGGAGGAGGAGGAGGAGAGGTGTCTGAGGAGACAGGGGTGATTGAGAGATTACAGAGAGGGAGGTCAGATACAGGGCATCAGGAGACACTCTCAGTAACCCACACACACTGCGACAGGGCCCCTTCACAACACACACATACCCTATCTGACCCCTTAGAGTGGGCCGCAACGCCAGCAAAGGACTTCGTTACTCACTCAACTTCTAAGAGTCTGTATTCATTCGAGAAACACAGTAGCACTAAGATGACTGATGGGGGTAATTTGCCATGTTGGGACATTTTAGTCCTCATGTAGGCCCTACTGTCTCTTACTGTATAGGTCCTACCGTCTCTTACTGTATAGACCCTACTGTCTCTTACTGTATAGGTCCTACCGTCTCTTACTGTATAGACCCTACTGTCTCTTACTGTAGAGGTCCTACCGTCTTTTACTGAATGGATCCTACTGTCTCTTACTGTATAGGTCCTACCGTCTTTTACTGAATGGATCCTACTGTCTCTTACTGTATAGGTCCTACTGTCTCTTACTGTATAGGTCCTACCGTCTCTTACTGTATAGGTCCTACTGTCTCTTATTATATAGGTCCTACTGTCTCTTACTGTATAGGTCCTACCGTCTCTTACTGTATAGGTCCTACTGTCTCTTATTATATAGGTCCTACTGTCTCTTACTGTATAGGTCCTACTGTCTCTTACTATATAGGTCCTACTGTCTCTTACTGTATAGGTCCTACTGTCTCTTACTGTATAGGTCCTACTGTCTCTTACTGTATAGGTCCTACTGTCTCTTATTATATAGGTCCTACTGTCTCTTACTGTATAGGTCCTACTGTCTCTTACTGTATAGGTCCTACCGTCTCTTACTGTATAGGTCCTACTGTCTCTTATTATATAGGTCCTACTGTCTCTTACTGTATAGGTCCTACCGTCTCTTACTGTATAGGTCCTACTGTCTCTTACTGTATAGGTCCTACTGTCTCTTACTGTATAGGTCCTACTGTCTCTTACTGTATAGGTCCTACTGTCTCTTACTGTATAGGTCCTACAGTCTCTTATTATATAGGTCCTACTGTCTCTTACTGTATTGGTCCTACTGTCTCTTACTGTATAGGTCCTAGCGTCTCTTACTATATAGGTCCTACTGTCTCTTACTGTATAGGTCCTACCGTCTCTTACTGTATAGGTCCTACCGTCTCTTACTGTATAGGTCCTACTGTCTCTTACTGTATGGGTCCTACTGTCTCTTACTGTATAGGTCCTACTGTCTCTTATTATATAGGTCCTACTGTCTCTTACTGTATAGGGCCTACCGTCTTTTACTGAATGGATCCTACTGTCTCTTACTGTATAGGTCATACTGTCTCTTATTATATAGGTCCTACTGTCTCTTACTGTATAGGTCCTACTGTCTCTTACTGTATAGGTCCTACTGTCTCTTACTGTATAGGTCCTACTGTCTCTTACTATATAGGTCCTACCATCTCTTACTGTATAGGTCCTACTGTCTCTTACTGTATAGGTCCTACTGTCTCTTACTGTATAGGTCCTAGCGTCTCTTACTGTATAGGTCCTACTGTCTCTTACTGTATAGGTCCTACTGTCTCTTACTGTATAGGTCCTACCGTCTTTTACTGTATGGGTCCTACTGTCTCTTACTGTATAGGTCCTAGCGTCTCTTACTGTATAGGTCCTACTGTCTCTTACTGTATAGGTCCTACTGTCTCTTACTGTATAGGTCCTACCGTCTCTTACTGTATAGGTCCTACTGTCTCTTACTGTATAGGTCCTACCGTCTCTTACTGTATGGATCCTACTGTCTCTTACTGTATAGGTCCTACTGTCTCTTACTGTATAGGTCCTACCGTCTTTTACTGAATGGATCCTACTGTCTCTTACTGTATAGGTCCTACTGTCTCTTATTATATAGGTCCTACTGTCTCTTACTGTATAGGTCCTACTGTCTCTTACTGTATAGGTCCTACCGTCTCTTACTGTATAGGTCCTACTGTCTCTTATTATATAGGTCCTACTGTCTCTTACTGTATAGACCCTACTGTCTCTTACTGTATAGGTCCTAGCATCTCTTACTGTATAGGTCCTACCGTCTCTTACTGTATAGGTCCTACTGTCTCTTACTGTATAGGTCCTACCGTCTCTTACTGTATAGGTCCTACTGTCTCTTACTGTATAGGTCCTACTGTCTCTTACTGTATAGGTCCTACTGTCTCTTACTGTATAGGTCCTACTGTCTCTTATTATATAGTTCCTACTGTCTCTTACTGTATAGGTCCTACTGTCTCTTACTGTATAGGTCCTACCGTCTCTTACTGTATAGACCCTACTGTCTCTTACTGTATAGGTCCTACCGTCTCTTACTGTATAGGTCCTACCGTCTCTTACTGTATATGTCCTACCGTCTCTTACTGTATAGGTCCTACTGTCTCTTACTGTATATGTCCTACCGTCTCTTACTGTATAGGTCCTACCGTCTCTTACTGTATATGTCCTACCGTCTCTTACTGTATAGGTCCTACTGTCTCTTACTGTATATGTCCTACCGTCTCTTACTGTATAGGTCCTACCGTCTCTTACTGTATTGTCTGTATAGAACTAAGCTTTCCTTCTCAAAGAAGACCTTATCTAGGTTGAAAATGTGCTCAGTACAAATGTTCTTGGACAGTATTGGTTTATGTCATGTTCCCCTTTTTTTGAAATTCCCACTTTATATGTATTAATTCATATTAATTAATATATTTATTTATATTTATTTAATTAAATATTTAATATGTTTCCTTGTTTATGTATGCACCATGCTACAAGGCAAAAAGTGTAACTCATTGTGGCAATAAACCCTTTTCTGATTTCTGATTCTTTTTTGTTTTAAATTTATATGTCTAGAACAGTTTCATGTTTGTAAAATCATATATGAGTTGCTTTTCGTTAATATATATAAATGTAACTGATTGTTTTAAATACATTATGTATTGTCTTGCATAAGATCTCAAGCCCCTGAATGAAATGAAATCCGAATGGTATTGTGGCAAACTGATGTGTGAAATCAGTCGATATTGTAATGAATCAATACGACCACACACACACACACACACACACACACACACACACACACACAGGAGGCGCCCTGATAGAAAGTGAAATGAGACAAATGAGAACCAGGTGTGTGAAGCATGGGGGTAAGTTTAAGCAGAAAGGGGGTTATGTTTTAAACTGACTTAAGCAAAAAGGCCAACAGGTCAGTCACAGGTCAGGGTGTACACAGGAGGGGAGAAGGTTAGAGAGAGGTGAATCATTCAATTGGGAGGGGGAGGGGGGGGCTGTGGTGTATTAGTTTAAACAGGTCACCTCTCAGCCAGTCGCCGGGGGGGAAGTGACCCCGAGCTTAGCCCTCTGATTGGTCACCGGTTAGCCTGACAAGCATACTTTCCCTTCGGTTTAATGCCGTGGCGTGTTTTATGTTGATTCATCGTTCTGGAACCAAATGAGTGACAGTGCTGCTTTTTGGAGGGATGTCTTTATCTTGCCAATTATTGTAGCCGGGCCTTTTGTTGCCTTCCTGCCAGCCCTTGGGAGAGATCACACGGGCTGTCAGTCAGAGGCGGCTTCCCACCGAGACGCCGAGTGATTGACAAGCACACGGATTGACAGATTGCTGCAGTGGCTGTGTGTAGTGTAAATGACTGCCGCTGTTTCAGCATGGGGCTAATGAACAAAGATATTTCTATTGTCACTCTCTCATGCGATATGACTGATGAAAAAATAGCTGAGGTGGGATCAAAGTGGATTGAAGTCATGGAACGCAATCTGATTTGCAATTTAGGCATTTAAAATCACACTGAAGGGAGTGACTCATGCACAACAGGCACAAAGTGGCTGAATGTCTGAACTTTTGGCTATGCAACAGGCCTTTTTTAGCCACTGAGACACACTGTCTCCGGCTGGGATTCCACATTAATTCCACTTTGCCGGCCCATAGGTATAATGCTACCTAGCTCACACAGTTGATTGAATCATTTCAATGAGAAAGCAGAGCACCTTCACAGGCTCTTTAGACTCCTCTGTCGATGAATGATCACACTGCACCAGGAGGATCCCAACCTTATGCAAAAGACACACCTTTTGACATTTAAATTAAAACTCGGCCTGCCTATTCGTCCCCAGGACTCGGGTGAACTTTTAACACCAACAACGGCGCTTTGAAGAATGCTAATATGAGCCACCCCTTCGAAGCGTTTACAGAAAAAAAGCGGCGGCGAAATATCTAAACACTCGCAGATGACTTATCACCCGCAGGATGCATCGGCTTGGGTTGAAAGGAGACAAGGAGCAAACCAGTCCGGGATCAAAGATAAACAGGAATAAATCCAGTGAAAAGGGGAAGGGAGAGGAGTGGGCAGTGGGCCTGGAAGGATGTGGAAATGGGAGGAGGTGGCAAGAGGGGAGTGCTGGGTAGTTGATTTATGGGCCTTTTGGTATTTAAATCAGCCGTATACAACAGCCCTTCTTGTGAAATCATGCGCCGCGTTTCCCACCTTTCAGCCCATTTAACCCCCAGCTGGTGACTTTGATACTCCAGTGACAGGGCTGCATTTTTTAACCCAGGGGCTGGGCAATGGGGTAGCTTTGCCTTCTTGTCCTCCATCATGGCCAAATGCCAGGAGAGAGCTGAGAGCACGATAGCCGGCGAGTCACACCCGTATCCCTGACAACTTATTGTCTGTAAGCAAGCCTTTTTTTTTGAATTGGAAGAGCAAGTGATTAAAAGAAACTAGGAGGTGTGTGTGTGTGTGTGTGTGTGTGTGTGTGTGTGTGAGTGTGTGTGTATGTGTATGTGTGCGTGTGTGTGTGTGTATGGGGGTCTACAGGGTGTCAAAATGATGTAATGATGGTCGTCAAGCCATGAAAGGACGCCTATGTTTCATTTTTCCAAGCAGTGAGAAAGAACAGGAGGAAGGAAAAAGAGAGCCGTCTGGAAGGGAGAGGCAGCAGGGAGGGAGGAGGTGAATGAGCAATATATGAGTGTTGAGAGAGCAGAGGGGGAAAAAAAAGAAGGAACGCCAAGGCTTCAGGTTTGATGTGGGCGTTTTTCTGACAGCTATAATTCTCCAGCCTACAGAATTTCATCAACACAAGTTGTGTTAAAGCTGTGCCGCAGGGCTGCGGCCCTTTCAAGTCCCGAGCTCTGACAGGTAGATTTATTAGTCCTGAAATTTGTACAGATCACACGTCACTCATGGCAAGCTGTCAAAGTGTCAACGCTGCAATGTTCCTGCAGGGGCCCTTTTGCTTTTTTTTCTTAGGCATTTCTGCCGGGACGCAAGATTTTTCACCACCACTCCAACTCAAAATTTCATAGCTGCGTGAGCCAGAATACGGAGAAACAGAATCCATATCCCACTTAAGTCTCCTGATCCAAACAGTTTTGACATGAGGCGGAAATAAAGAGTGACATAAATCATGAAAAAGTACATTTGTCTGAGATTAGCTGCAAATAAGAAGAAGAAGAGGGGAATAACTTTAAAAGAAGTATCTGGACTTTTTTTTTGAAGGGATGAGAGCAACATTTACATTAACCAACTGCGGGTCTGGTTACACTTTCTGGGCATGAGCTCAATAAATCATTAAAGCTTGAGAGAAAAAAGTGAGCCAGTTGGTCAGGAGGTGACGGAGGAAGGTTGGTCGGGAGGGAGGAGAATAAATTAGGTGGAGGTGCTGAGTGACACAGAGGGGAAGGGGAGGGGGAGGTAAACACAGGGCATGTGCAGGTTAACTTTACACTGCAGATTTATGACCTGGTGCAACGTGTTGGTTCTGAACAGGATGGCTCAAACGTCTGAGGAAGGCGTGTGTAAAAAAAAATATGGTGGAGGGCAGGGGAGCAGGTTGGGGGCTATTGCAGGAGGAGGTAGGTAGGCAGTGAGCCAGTTCACTTGGCTGCCTGTTAAGAAACTTCTTCAGCTCCACATCTGGTTTTGATATTTCAGAGTTAATTAGTCATATTGGGGTTGTCTGAAGACAAATTCATCATCCTGAAAAAGAACACAAACATTGTGAGAAATGAAGGGAAGTGAGGTGACACATTGCCTGACGTTTAAATAAATCAGTTCAACATGATTAAAAAGTTACGGCCTGTTGATGGGAGTGAGCAGCTCAAGGGAGGGGGGGGATCGTACAGGGAAAGCCTTGTCCCAGCATTCTAATTACTGCATCTGCTGTGTGTGTGGCGTTTCTTCTTCTCCTCTTCTTCATGTTGCCATAAGAAGTAATTGATCAGTAGAGACACCTGGTCCAGCAGCTCCATGTGTTATTGGTATGTGCTGCTGTGGATCATGGCTGCTGTCAACCTGGTGGAAACGTCTCGTAATTCTCCTTTCTCCTGTTTGGTTAAAAAGTCATGAGTGGGATTCTTCCCCACAATACAGCCCGATTTGGTTGGGGAGAGTTCTAGCCTGACCAGGCTCCTCTCTTTACCCTGTCTCTCCTAGTTATGCTTTGATAAAGCTTTTAGTTAGAGCATAGAATTGAATATTGTTAGGGAGTGAGGAGTCGCAGCGTCCACCTAACCCGGCCCAACCGCTTCTTGTCACAGTGGTTAGATCTATCTATAATATAATAAAACTAGAGGGAGGCAGGGCATACAGCCCGATCCGGTTGGGGAGAGTTCTAGCCTGACCAGGCTCCTCTCTTTACCCTGTCTCTCCTCTCTTTACCCTGTCTCTCCTAGTTATGCTGTAATAGTTTTAGACAGCTGGGGACTTCCTTTGACACACTGGGCTCCTCTCTCCTCTATCTTTCTATCTTTCCATTTGTGTGCATCCATGTCCCAGAAATGCTTGTTACTAACCTAGCTCTGGGGAGTCATTCCTCGGAGTCCTTATGTTCTTTTTCCCCAGCATGTTTCCTTGGATCAGGGAGGCTCCAAAATCATGGTAGCAGCTGTCGCCATGGACCTGCTACACGTCCTGCGATGCCGTGTTCATCCTGCTACGCTCTGCTGTGCCCTGCTACGTCCTGCTGTGCCTTGTAATGCTGCACAGTGCCCTGCTATGCCATGAACTACTACAAAGAACTACTACAAACTACCATTTTTTGTGACTGTTATTGCCACTCTTCATCATAATCCCAACCGGTCATCAGACACCGCCTACCAAGAGCCTGGAGATAACTCTTGTTATGAATTGATACTATAAATAAATTGAAATTGAAATTGGATTCCTTTAAGTGACAATATGTCACTTTAAAATGTTTCTGAAACTGTCTTTTTTCCATCTGATGATCATGAGTGACCTGTAACAGCCAACGAGATCAGAGAGTGTGTGTCCCCCCCAGCACTCCCAGAGCACACACTCTAAGGATCTCCATTAGCTGACACCTAGACGACCAGCTAGTCTTCCTGGGGTCCAAAACAACATTTAATCAGACAATATTAAAACGTTACATGACATATACAGAAAAGAAAAGAAATAAAGTAAAGATACAACAGCATCTGTGGCAGCTCTGTACGTGTGCTGCTTAGTTTAATTCTTTCCGTCTTCTTACATGGAGGCACTCAGCGTAAACAACTGAACAGAGTACAATGGAGTACAAGTGAATGTAGCCTAAACAACAGAAATGCATCCAAGAAGCAAAGGCATACAGGGAAGGACATGGATATTATATATGGATATATTTTGAGAAATTACGGTTCATTGGCAGTGCCGATCCCTACAAGCTGGCTAACCTTACCTGTATGACATCATTGTGATACTCAAGGTGTAGCCAAGTGACTCTCAATCGTTTTTATGTTTCATTTCAAAGACCCCCCCAGTTTTCTGTCCACACTGTACACTACCTGACAGCTTTTCCTTTCCTATTATAACTTCTGCATAACTTCCTCTCCCTGGTTTTTAATAACTTTTGGAAGTCGATAATATTCCAAATGCTTTTTCTTGTTCTGACCTATCGGTACAACCTAATGCAATACCTAATACCTAATGCAATAATAACCAGTTTCCTTGACGACATTTGGGATCTAATTCAGTGCCTGTGCTTTGTTGTGACGCGGAGTATCTCCAGTATGGCGACCTCCAGTCTGATGATGCAGTTGCCTGTACCACAAACATTTTAAAGTGACATATTGTCACTTAAAGGAATCCAATTTCAATTTCAATTTATTTATAGTATCAATTCATAACAAGAGTTATCTCCAGGCTCTTGGTAGGCGGTGTCTGACGACCGGTTGGGATTAGGATGAAGAGTGGCAATAACAGTCACAAAAAATAGTAGTTTGTAGTAGTTCTTTGTAGTAGTTCATGGCATAGCAGGGCACTGTGCGGCATTACAGGACGTAGCAGGGCACAGCAGAGCGTAGCAGGATGAACAAGGCATCGCAGGACGTGTAGCAGGTCCATGGCGACAGCTGCTACCATGATTTTGGAGCCTCCCTGATCCAAGGAAACATGCTGGGGAAAAAGAACATAAGGACTCCGAGGAATGACTCCCCAGAGCTAGGTTAGTTAGCATAATTCCCAGCTCAAAGTAAAATGCAAAGAGCTGATTCATTGCACTGGGCGGCTGAGTGGACATAGACACACGGCTCAGAAGGTATGGAAGAAGCAAAATATTGCAAGGGAATGCAAAACTTAATGCATGGGAATGAAAATCATATTACATGAGAAGGCAAAATATTGTGAGGTAACGCAAAAGTAGTACCCTGAAATAAATCATGCCGTTGACCTTCTGGGGGCTCCATACTTCATGGCCAGGACAGGAATGACAAGTGGCCCATATTCTGCTCATTTTCAGGTTCATAATTGTATTTTGAGGTTGTACCAGAATAGGTTTCCATGGTCTCATTTTCAATTTTTCTTTTTTGTTTTAGTTCCAGAGTGAGACATCTCACTAGTTTTAGTTCCAGAGTGAGACATCTCCCTTCTATCCTATCTTTGTTGGGAGCTGCACATGCTCAGTAGCTCGGTAAGATCCATCAGCTGATAACTCTTTCTCCAGCTTTAGTCAGTCCAAGGCAGGATTAGCTGGGAGACTTCTTCTAGACCAGGGCCACTTGTGGAATACCTGCACAACAGGGACAGGAAGTAGAACAGGGACAGGAAGTAGTTCTTTTGGAGATTCTGGTCAATTAGTGGCTGTTGGAGCAGTGTTTTCCATTGAGAATGAGCTAGCATGCTACGGTTAGCCACCTCGTCTCTAGTGCCGTAGAAAGCCGTGCAGATGTTGAACAGCTCACCCGGAGACTGAAGACAGAGGACACTCAGAAACCGGATCTCACTCAAAACACCATGGATAGTTTTTTCAAGTTTGTATGTGTGTGATAGCACCAGAGACACAAAATAACCCCCCAAATCCCAGAAAAAGGGATCTTTTTTCATAATATGGGCACTTTAATATTCAGCACGTCTTGTGAGTTTTGTATTACAGTACGATAAACAAAAAAAATATCTGAAGATCTGCTCCAAGATCCCAGTTTTCTGATTTACTAGATTTGTATATTCGTTTTGTTGAAGATGTGATTGAAATGGCATTACACAGAGAGTAACTCAGGCACCGGCGTACACAATACAATGGATTAAGTCAGCCTTTGAGTAAAAAAAATGACTGGCAACCAAAATGGTGTCTGTCAAGACGAAAAAAGGCAAGATGAAAGAACATGTCAAGAAAGAGATGATATCTCTTCTGAGCCTGAGGCACGTGGGTGCACGTACACACACACACACGTACACACACACACACACACACACACACACATACACACACACACACTGACAGAGTTTTAATAAAACCTGTCCGACGCCCTCTCCTTGGGTAAAGTGTGAGTGATGGCCTGGATAGACTCCAGGCTGTGCTGCAAACACGGACAGACATGTACACACACACACACACACACACACACACACACACACACACACACACACACACACACAGGTGAACCGACAGACAGACAGGCAGACAAAGAAGATAGGCTGATCTGCCCTGACTGACACTGAAGCCTCACGCTTGGCTTCACCCTAATACGTAGGTACTTAATTGCCTTTGCATTGAACTCACTTTTTTTGTGTTTGTGTGGCAGATATGGACATGTGCGTATGAATGTGTCCTTATTTCAAGATACATCGTACCCTACCTGCAGGCCTTTTTAAGTGTATGAACGCACACAGTGGGGTGGTGGGGGAATTGATAGCTGTGTGTGCATGTATCAAATACGGCAAACAACACCTTGATGGAGACACTTTTTTTCTGCATGGTTACTCTTGCATTGCTGTGGACAGACTCTTTATCAATATTTGTGGAGTCAAGTGGGTGAGTTTGTGTTTGATGGAAGGCCTCCAGCTTCTAATTACTTGCAGTATGTGTGTGTGTGTGTGTGTGTGTGTGTGTGTGTGTGTGTGTGTGTGTGTGTGTAAGAGAGAGAGCGAGTGATGCCAGACCTCCATAGAAGAGGCCTGTCTGTTTGATGTAATCCTGCCTGATGAGCCAACAAACTGCTCTGCACATTGGACTGACATACCCAAATGGCTCAGCAATTTCTATCCTCCTCAGTGTGTGTGTGTGTGTGTGTGTGTGTGTGTGTGTGTGTGAGAGAGAGAAAGACACTACAAAAGATTAAACCCCAGCTGGAGGTTAGCCTCTCTGTCCCTTGTTTCAAGGAGTGAAAAGACAGCAGAGACATGCATCTCGGTTATGATGCTGTCAAAATCATTTGTGTACTGTGAGCATCTATCTGGCGGGCGTGGCTCTGGTCTCATTGACAGGAAGAGGTATGTACAGAGACAGCACAGCGGCTCCGGTGGAGATGGGCCCGTCGCGGAGAATAAGCATCAACACCTCTCTGCTTGACACCCTGCACACACACACACACACACACACACACACACACACACACACACACTGTGTGTGGTGTGGAAACACACATGAACACAACAGACATATATGGCTGTGTATATTTCCCTCTTAGGCCATTAGACACACAATACACAACGGGGTGGCTGTGGCTCAGTGGTAGAGCGGTTGACTGCCAATTGGAAGGTTGGTGGTTCAATCCCTGTCCTTGCAGTCCCATGTCGAAGTGTTCTTGGGCAAGACACTGAACCCTGAGTTGCCCCCGATGCTGCGCATCGGAGTGTGAATGTGTGTGAGTGTTTATCTGATGAGCAGGTGGCACCTTGTACGGCAGCCTCGGCCACAGCGTGAATGAATGTATGATGTAAAAGCGCTTTGAGTATATGAGCTATATAAATACAGCACATTTACAATCTAATACACAAACATGGGCGCAATTTACAGTGGGATGACATTTGTATTACAGACACCTTTAATTTTGGCCAGATGTCCATGAGCAAAAATCTAATTTGAGAGTAAAGTTTACCTACAAGAGCCTGTATGCCCTCCAGCACTCGCAGAGCAGACACCCGTGGGCCCGTTGTGGCTGTAACACATCGTTATACATAGTTGTCCAACATTTATTTCAGTTCAAGAATGTTGTGCCTGGCATGAAGCAGGGATCGTTGTTAGTAGAGAAGTAGCCCACACATACTGACAATTTCAAGCAGAAGGTGATTGTTTGCATCTGTGGTTGTCTATAGATATAGCCACATCCCTATTCAATCTTTTACACATCAAAAGAGAAAATTAAGAATAAATCATTCTGGGGCTTGTTTGCTTTTGGGTGATTGCCAATTGGCCGTCACGGTTCACTTACCTGCCGCCCACAGTTTCACACACAGAGGCCCACTGGCTTTGTCAGCAAAGTTCAGCAGGCAGGGAGCTGGCTGTCTCCTCCTTCTGGCGTCGGACGATGGGAGGGTGAGTTGTTTTACCGCAGCCTGATAAAGCTGCTACTTCATTAGAAGGCTGATGAATGGGGGCAGGATAAATGGGGCAACCGTGCTGACAGGATAGGGATGACTTTTGGTGGCCAGTTCCTGTGCCACAGCCAGGGGAGAGGAAGAAGAGAACACAGAGTCCAAACACTGATGCAGACAGCCTGACACACACACACACACACACACACACACACACACACACACACATGCATCCATATGGGCGCCAGGATAGCCCAGTTGGCAGAGAGGTAGACTCCGGCCTGCGGCCCTTTGCTGCATGTCAGCATGTCATTCCTCCCCTCTCTCTCCTCTTTCACTTTTAAATAATTTAAGAAAACAATCAACTTGAAAAGTAGCCATTAATAAAATAAAGTGCTTGATTTGTAATTTAAGACTGCCATGGTGCTAGTGGGGGGACAGTGCATGGTCTACAGGTGACTTGCAGTGTCTCCAGCTGCACGGAGCGGCCTGTGGACGCCTGTCTGGAAATACTGCAGGGGAAAAAACTATCGGCAAACACAGCAGCACGTAAAAACGCAAATATCGGCCCTATATAAAATCAGTTTATCACTACTAAATAAATATACTTACTAACTTTTTTTTAGTAACTTTACGCTTTTCAAGTTACTTACATTTAGTTTATTTCATACGCTACAAAACACATTTTCACATTAAATATTTAGGCAGTCACTCGGTGGACTTGGTTACAACAATGCAAGTCATTACTGTTGAATGAAACATAATCATTAAAAAAAGGAATATTTTATGTTTTTACCTTAGGAAGACCTTATGATTATGAGCACTATACATTTTTATGTCAACAAGATTGATGACAGGGTGGTAAAACCTCTATGAGAATCATGGGTAAACAGAATTCTGGCTGCTAAGTCCGCCTTCCATCACATTCCTGTGGTACTCTTTCCACCCCTGACTGTGTAGACTCAAGCCCACGTACGCACCATCAGCGTCACAGCTGTGCCGCCTGTCACTCAGGAAAGGATCCGATGAAAGCAGCACTCCTCCTCCTCCCACTCCTGTTAACTCCTCTGTTCCATCTCCGCTGTGACAGCATGGCTGACCCCATTCCCCTGTCAGAACCCAGGTATAATGTGACCTGTCACCAGGGTCCATTCCATCTCAGGCGGGACACTGCAGCTGGCTGATTTATGGTCCACGCAGAGCTTTCGTCGTGGCCTATGTGCGTGTTGTTGTGTGCGTTGAATCGGGTCTCCCCTGTGCATTCTGACCATAGTTGGAAATGTGTAGCAGGAAAAGCTAACCCTCTCCTTGATTTCATGATGATTATTGAGAAGAAAAACCCGTAAATGAGTAGGGGAAAATGCAACTCTACCAAGCCACGGGTGAGGGATGTGCGTCCCATCGACGTGTAGTTACAATTTTTTAAGGGGTGCACGTCAGGCTAAGCTTTAGCTTGTATGTACGTGCCCACGGTGATGATTTAACGGAGAAGCATAAATCAACCGTAAGCAGCGAGGAGGTGGTCATTTTTACCTCTTTTCGACCAAGGCAGTTCCAAGGCCGGTTGGGAGCCCATTCTCAAACCAGTTATTCATGTTTGGACAGCCAAAGAACCAGCATTCTGCCAAGAAAAACCGCTTATGTCAGGGGCTGGGGGTAGGATTGACCAACACCATCAGTTAAAATGCCATTTTATATAAACAAAAAAACTAAACAAAAAACTTATCAAGACAATCATTTTGGGTTATTTGTTATTATAATAATATAAAAGAACAAACAGTGTCACAACACCCAGGATTTATGAGTATAGCCATTCCCCTTTATATCACATAATATAAAGAAAACAGAATGACACATGGTGATAACTCATAACAGCTACATAGACAATGCTGCTACAGTAGGTACTAGTACTGAACATTTGAACAACTAAATGACAACGAAATTTAAAATGATTTTTCTTTAAATGTAATTTTTCCAATGCGGTGATCACACATGTTCAGAGCATTTTTTTGTAATGTGGGTGAACTGACCCTTTAGATACACCCTCTGATAAAACTTTATTTCTACATGATGGGTGGTATCAGATGTTAGACATATTTGATAACAGCAGATGACATGATGATTTATTTAAATGATTTCTATATTTATGTCCAAAGATGTACCCTAATAGAAAAACTGTATTCCACAAATAAGTCTAAGCTACAAAAAAAATGTCCCTGCGTGCGTACTCTTTTCTTTAGCAGTGTGAAAAGAAACGTCAGAGACAAAGATGTGGAAGAGATGTCATGACAAAGAAGAAAGAGAGGTTACAGTGTGTAGATTTCTCCTTTGGCAGGGTTTTGTTGTCAACTGGCAAAAAGGGAGGACTTAGATTCCTATCAGTGCTGCAGGCTGAGACTGGGAGGGTATTGTCACAGAAGACGAGCAAGCTTTACCTACTGGAAACACAATGTTGCCTGACATTTTACTATTTGCATGTAATGATTTACGCACCCACACTTAGCATTTAACCGAGCCACGGGGCAATGTCTCGGCCTATTTGATGGCTTCCCAGCTGCCGACACTACTTGTGTCATGTGAACTGAATTTGACCCGACATACTGCTGATGTTTCTACGGTTACGCTGTAGCAGCTTCACAGTGTGCGACCCATTGCCGTTTTTTTAAGTGGGGTGGCACAGGGGGGACTAATTATCAGTAAGGAGGGGGCCCATTTTTATCAAAATACAGCATAGAAAATCTGAATAGGAATATCAGAAATATTGGATAGAATAGAACAACACAAATGTTGCTATTTTCGACAAATTGTGTAACCAAATATAGACATTTCTATGGGCTCTTAAGGCAAAATGTTTGATAGTCATCATGGAAACATTAATTAGGCATATGACAAGGGCTGGGAATATTTTTATTTACAGAACAGTATAAAAATAAAGTGCAGTACACTTACAATAAATTCAACAAAGAAAACCTTGGCGTACACAGTTTCATCTAATAGGAAACAGGACAGACTCAAATATTTATTTCTTTGAGCAACAAGTGCTCTACAATTAATTCCAAAATATTTCTACTTCTAAACTCACCTCAAAGATTTCTGTTAGGCCTACTGCTGCTGTTGCTGCTGTCTCTGTTTCTGCCCCCCCCCCTGTCAGGGTTCCAGTAGCAGCTCATCTACACTAATCACCTCTGCTTCAAATACCCGGTCAACCTACCACTCTCGGTCAGATCATAGTCAAGACAACCACGTTAGGGACAGGGTCTCTCTGCTGACTCTACCCGTCGTATTTAGTCAAGACGACCACGTTGGACTCTCTGCCGACTCTACCCGTCGTATTTAGTCAAGACGACCACGTTGGTCTCTCTGCCGACTCTACCCGTCGTATTTAGTCAAGACGACCACGTTGGACTCTCTGCCGACTCTACCCGTCGTATTTAGTCAAGACGACCACGTTGGTCTCTCTGCCGACTCTACCCGTCGTATTTAGTCAAGACGACCACGTTGGTCTCTCTGCCGACTCTACCCGTCGTATTTAGTCAAGACGACCACGTTGGTCTCTCTGCCGACTCTACCCGTCGTATTTAGTCAAGACGACCACGTTGGACTCTCTGCCGACTCTACCCGTCGTATTTAGTCAAGACGACCACGTTGGACTCTCTGCCGACTCTACCCGTCGTATTTAGTCAAGACGACCACGTTGGACTCTCTGCCGACTCTACCGTATTTAGTCAACGACCACGTTGGACTCTCTGCCGACTCTACCGTCGTATTTAGTCAAGGCGACCACGTTGGACTCTCTGCCGACTCTACCCGTTGTATTTAGTCAAGGCGACCACTTTGGTCTCTCTGCCGACTCTACCCGTCGTATTTAGTCAAGGCGACCACGTTGGACTCTCTGCCGACTCTACCCGTCGTATTTAGTCAAGGCGACCACGTTGGTCTCTCTGCCGACTCTACCCGTCGTATTTAGTCAAGGCGACCACGTTGGACTCTCTGCCGACTCTACCCGTTGTATTTAGTCAAGACGACCACGTTGGTCTCTGCCGACTCTACCCGTCGTATTTAGTCAAGACGACCACGTTGGACTCTCTGCCGACTCTACCCGTCGTATTTAGTCAAGACGACCACGTTGGTCTCTCTGCCGACTCTACCCGTCGTATTTAGTCAAGACGACCACGTTGGTCTCTGCCGACTCTACCCGTCGTATTTAGTCAAGACGACCACGTTGGTCTCTCTGCCGACTCTACCCGTCGTATTTAGTCAAGACGACCACGTTGGTCTCTCTGCCGACTCTACCCGTCGTATTTAGTCAAGACGACCACGTTGGACTCTCTGCCGACTCTACCCGTTGTATTTAGTCAAGACGACCACGTTGGACTCTCTGCCGACTCTACCCGTTGTATTTAGCTTTTGTGTTTTTGCTAGCCCTGATTGTTCTTTCTGCCACAGTTCTGTAAACCTGACTCCTGCTCATTCCTGCTCTCCACACTGGATCTCCGGACTATTGGACACAGACCCTTGGAAACATGGTATCACTCCCGCTCTGTACCCTGGATAGCCGTTGGATTTGGACTTTGATTTTTCCTATTGCATTCCTGAATTTGGACATTTGGAATAAAGCTGTCAAACTGTCATTTGGCTCTGAATTGTTGTCTGCACTTGGGTTCAACTTTAGTTTCACACATAACAATTTCAACATAGGACATAGTTGCCAAACAATGTGTGTTGAAAGTATATATTCATTTACCAAATGGAAAGGCAGCGATTAGCAGAAAGGGCAAAAACGTCCCATACCAGCCAGACCTGCCGCTGCCTGTTACACAGTTATTGTACTGTAATGTAACATAGGTCTTTGTGCCCAGTCACGAGAAATCCCAAGAATAGCCATGCTATTTATTACCATGCATGTCTTTGTTAAATCTCACTTATTCAGATGATTCAAGGACTTCTTCCCAGGTGTTTGATTCAAAAAGCCCCCTTCCTCCAGTTCAATGACATACACACAAACTGTATATGCACACCGGTGACAGTGTATGTTTAGGTACAGGGTGTGTGATTCAGTGCGGTGCAGGCTGAGGATGGGCTGACCCCATTAGAAGCGAGGGGGGGTTGTTGGCTCGGCTGTGGCCTGGGCTGCTCGCTCGCAGGATAATTTACGACCCCTTCATCCTGGCGGAATGTGTTTGTAGCCAGGCGTAATGGAGGCCATCCATTCTCCCTGTCAGCGTTGGGAAACACTTTTTTAGCTGGCTATGGGAGGAATGCTTGACAGAGAGAGGTCAAAGCTGTTTCTATGCATGGTAGCTTGCAAGGAAGGAGCACTTGTGGGCTTCCGTGTTTGTGGGAATACAGGTGTGTGAAAGATGCTGTTTGTTTTAAGCGTTTCTCATCCTATGACTGTGTCCACATCGTAATTGTGAGGTGTAGGCTCACAGCTATTGAGAAACATGTATGTGCTACATGCTCGGTGTAACAGTTTGTCAATGAAGCCTGTAAAGTCTGTTTATTGCTCTGGCATCAATGACATGCTATTTCTAGCAAGCTATAGCGACTTTTCATCAGCATATCACTGCATCTTCACTACAATTTTAAAAAGAAGTCACTAAATTTAACAAGGAGTAGAGGAATACCCGAGCAGAATTATTTGACAGGTCTTATTGATTTCTTCTATGGCAACAAAGCCTTGTTGTAAAGACACAAGCTTGGCAAGGATAAAACAGCTGTGGTCGGACAAAGTCTTGGAACCAATCTGACAAAAAACAGCTGCATGGAAAGCCAAGAGACAGGAAGGACAATTTTGGTAAAAGACTATGCAAAGAGAAGAGGAAGACAGAGAACAGTCAATGTAGGCTAATACTGACACTAAATCTCTGGTCCTTGGCTTTGAATCATTCCAAGGCAGCTGTGGGAAGTTCTGAATTGATGGAAGTTAACACTTTTGGAATGGAACTATATACATTTACTCAAGTATTGCACTTAAGTCTTTTCTTTTCATGCCACTTTGTACTTCTACTCCACTACAGTTCAAAGGGAAATATTCTACTTTAGTTACTAGTTACTTTAGTTACTCCACTACATTCATCTGACAGCTTTAGTTACCAGTTACTTTAGTTACTAGTTACTTTAGTTACTAGTTACCATTACATTCATCTGACACTTTTAGTTACTAGTTACTTTAGTTACTAGTTACTTTAGTTACTCCACTACATTCATCTGACAGCTTTAGTTACTAGTTACTTTAGTTACTAGTTACCATTACATTCACCTGACAGCTTTAGTTACCAGTTACTTTAGTTACTAGTTACTTTAGTTAATCCACTACATTAATCTGACAGCTTTAGTTACTAGTTACTTTAGTTACTCCGCTACATTCATCTGACAGCTTTAGTTACTAGTTACTTTAGTTACTAGTTACCATTACATTCACCTGACAGCTTTAGTTAACAGTTACTTTAGTTACTAGTTACTTTAGTTAATCCACTACATTAATCTGACAGCTTTAGTTACTAGTTACTTTAGTTACTCCGCTACATTCATCTGACAGCTTTAGTTACTAGTTACTTTAGTTACTAGTTATTTTAGTTACTCCACGACATTCATCTGACAGATTTAGTTACTAGCTAATTTACAAATAAAGTACACAAAACACATGTAGTTTTTAAAACATATTTTACTATAAATTAAAGTACAGTACCCAACGATATACAGACCTACAGCTGCTGAAACGATTAGCCGGCTGTTTTGATTGGTTCCAGTTTCTAAAATGAGGGTTTTTCTGCATTGAGTATTTTTTCTTCTACTACTTTAAGTACATTACTAAAGTAAAATTTTCCATGCAGGACTTTTACTTGTAACAGAGTATGATTCCAGTTCTTCTACTTAAGTAAAGGATCTGGATACTTCTTCCACCACTGGAAGTCAATGTATCCCACTTGACATGATTCACAGAGCTCCGCGTTGAGTGTGTCAGCCCCCTGAGAATCTGCAGGCCTCAGGCAGACATGAAGGCAACTAAGCTCCAAAATGGCTGAGCTGCATTGCCTCCGTTCCTCAGCAGAGCTGTCGCATCGACCTTCACTGGGAGGCACAGGAGAGGGAGGGGAGTGCACAGGAGCAAGGGAAATAAATCAAACGCCTATACACTACCTGCATGTGTGAATGCATCTGTTTATACGTGTGCGTGCATGCATCTGCTTGTGTGTTGCCACTTTAATTAATTCTCCTATCCCTTCCCTCCGGTCGCTCCTCCTTTTCTTGTCAAGCCTTAGCAGGTGACTCTTGTTAGCTGCACAGCGAGCGGGAAGTGACTGCGCCTGACAATATAATTTACATTGTCTGTAGAGAGCGATCGGCGCGCGGCAGCCTAATTTATGCCACATTAGGGGATTTGCCTCTGCTGCGGTCTCCAGGTCCAATCCATCAGATGGCTGTTTTCCAACATGGCTTTATTAGAACATGCCCTTGAGAGAGCTCTGAGTAGCAGCGAGTGTGTATCTGTGCGTGCGACAATGTGTTTATATTGTTGTGCATCTGTGTGGATTTGCGTCTTTGTGGGTGTTTTCTCCTGTACGAGTGTGTCGATTCAGTCGACTGACTGTGGCTAGCATTGTCAGACAAATGGAATCCATTCTCCGACAGCCCACATTACAGCTATAGCTTCAGAAAGGGGGGGCAATGATTACTAGGCCATTGTCATATCAGTGTGCCTGCACAGCAGAAAAGTGGCTACTTTCCTGCTGAAAAGTGGCTACTTTCCAAAGATTCTTATGCAGCTTGTTCTCTACAACAGTGCTGAGACGCTTCCTTCTTTGGCTGTCAGGTCTTCCTCTATTGACTTGTCTCCCTTTGAAAACGGTCCCAAATTACAGTCAAGTCATTCCCTTCGGCATGCATTTCACTGGATAGCTGTCTTGATAAGTGAATTAAATGCAAAATGACACGGACACCCACATGCAGTACAAGCATGGCAGGAGGCTTAGTGTGCAGGAATATGCATGGGAGAGTTCTGGCAGTGGAAGAGTGTAATGAACGACACCAAGGAGCTCATTTATTACAGAGGATACAAAATGTCGGGTCCGGAAAGACGTGTCGGAGCTGCGAGGCAGCAACACATGCGACTCCAAGTGCTGCTCATTAATCATAAGCAAGGGAGCGGTGGCGAGGGGACTCACATCCATCTGTAGCGTACTTATGAGAGTATTATAAACGACTGAGAGAGTAAACAGCTGAGCAGTGTACTGCAGGGTGTGCCCTTACAAGGGCACCGAGCCTGAAGCACCTGTTAGGACACACTGAGGGCGTATTGGTCACCTGGCCTGCTATGCTATCATACCAAATAAACCCAGAACTAGTTAGTCCATATTAGGTAAAAAGCAGTCTGGATGTTTTTGCATTTTTTCCATTCTCCTTTTGTGGTTCTCTGCTTTCTTTGATATGTATATATTCTTTTCTTTTTTTGTGATTTTTTTTATTTATTTTCCAACAAACAAAACATACAACTTTCAACATGACACACCCTATAGTATACTTCTAGATCTCTGTAGCAAGATTAGTTACACCACTGGAGGTCAGCAACAACAAGATTTTCAGATGCTTAAAGCGCTCATATTATTCTTATTTTCAGGTTCATAATTGTATTTAGAGGTTGTAATAGGTTTACATGATTTCATTTTTTAAAACATCATATTTTTGTGGTACTGCACATTGCTTCAGCTCCTCTTTTCACCCTGTGTGTTGAGCTCTCTGTTTTAGCTACAGAGAGACATCTCACTTCTGTTACATCTTAGGTAAGGACTACTAGTCAGTCAGAAGCAGAGTATGAGTACCCTGACAGTACCTAGGTGAGGACTACTAGCCAGTCAGAAGCAGAGTATGAGGGCGTGCCATGACAGTACCTAGGTAAGGACTACTAGCCAGTCAGAAGCAGAGTATGAGGGCCCTGACAGTACCTAGGGAAGGACTACTAGCCAGTCAGAAGCAGAGTATGAGGGCCCTGACAGTACCTAGGTAAGGACTACTAGCCAGTCAGAAGCAGAGTATGAGGGCCCTGACAGTACCTAGGTAAGGACTACTAACCAGTCAGAAGCAGAGTATGAGGGCGTGCCCTGACGGTGAGGACTACTAGCCAGTCAGAAGCGGAGCCAATCAGAGTCAAACAGCTTAGCTCGTATCATATTAATGAGAACTGGCCCAAATGGAGTTAAGTCTTCCTGCAGGCTTTCTATAGAACGCTAGAATGTCTTAAAACAAGGTAACCATGGTAACCAAGTTACAGAGTCCATGGTAGAAGTTCAGACATTACAAATGATGACACAAAGTCATGAAATATGTGTGGCAAGGCACCTTTAATATTGGTCTAGTATTAGGCGAGATCGCTGCTGTCAGCTGTCAGCAAAACAAGCCTCAATGTAAGTTATTGGGCAATTGTGCACCTTCTAGTTATGTTCACAAACGTGCTTGTTTTGTCACTGACAGCCTCAGATTATTTTAATCTGAGGCTGTCAGTGGCAAAACCGCACTTTTAATGGATGAAATTGATGATGCACATTTATATTGCAGCTTGGTTTGTGGCTGCCGGCTACGCCCAAAAACACGGGAAAATACGGTCCAGGTTGAAAAAACAAAACAAAATTGCCCTCTCTTCAAAAATGTTTAATATGACCACCTTTATAGTAATCTGGAAACTCCAATACTAAAATAATTTAAAGAAAATGTTATTCAGCACAAGGCACTAACAATCAGCAATTTGTTTAATTGAGGCAGACCCCCGCAAAAAAGAAGGCTGGTGAGAAAGGGCTAATGTTAATGTGAAGTGTCTAAACTTGCAACACAATCATGCAGTTCCTTCTAGCACCCGCACTAACCCCCAAATCTACCAACCCCCTTCTAAACCACCCTTGCCCCTCAACATATCCTGGGGACATGGGGCAATTTAGCCTTTAATTAATTGATGCTGCTTCCTTGCTGTAAAAAAGACAATAAATGAGGGTAGCGTGTGGGCTGGGGTGCTATGTCAGTGTCGCTAATTACTGTACAGGGCTGTGGAGGGATGAGGGGGATTGATGAATTAGGCAGGAGTGAACTTTACACCCCGCCCTTACCACTGGGAGTGGAAGAGAGGGAGACAGCGGGAGCAGGAGAGAGAGATAGAGAGAGAGAGAGAGAGAGAGAGAGCGAGAGAGAGATGACAAGGCCTATCACAGTGATAGAGTGGCTGTGCTTCTCACGCTGCTCTCATTCTCATTCTCCGCCTGTTCGGAGACACAGACTGAGACACAGTGCTTCTCAAACGTACGTCGGCGGCGTCCCCTCAGACTACATAAAAACCTACACAGTAAGCAAAATAAGGCTCTGTGCGGACAGTAAGAGAAACACAACTGCTGTATTACATTTTACGTATTATATGTACATTATATTTACATACAGGTACACATACAATAGCATTACTTTACACTTCTAGGGCAGACAGATCAGTCCTCAAGCGGCATCACACACTCGCGCAGATTTACGTAGTCAACATTCGCACATGCTGTGAAAAAAATTAATTTTCCTGCTCACTGCCACATGTTAATACGTAATAATTCAGAGCAATGGTCCACTTCATTGTAACTGAGGGTAAGTAAGCTGATGTCAAAAGGAAGAAAAAGTTATGATATGGTTGAAAACAATGCAAGGTGGATACAAGGTGTATCGCTGAGGAAAAACATGCTTCTACTTTGTGTTGGAAGAAGCCAGTTCAGGTGGTTTAGATAGCAGGCATCCCATTATCCCTTGGAATTTATGATTCATGATGTATGAATGTGCAACGCATGATCAATGTCAAGGGCCTGCACCCAATGCGAATGCACGAAGCCGTGCGCACTTGATGTAGCAAAGTGTTTTATGGTATACTACGGTTACCTGGTCCTCAGATCTCTGCAGGGTAAATCCAGACTGCTAGATAGACTATTTGTCCAATCTGAAGATTATGGTTACCTGGTCCTCAGATCTCTGCAGGGTAAATCCAGACAGCTAGCTAGACTATCTGTCCAATCTGAGGACTATGGTTACCTGGTCTTCAGATCTCTGCAGGGTAAATCCAGACCGCTAGCTAGACTATTTGTCAAATCTGAAGACTATGGTTACCTGGTCCTCAGATCTCTGCAGGGTAAATCCAGACAGCTAGCTAGACTATCTGTCCAATCTGAGGACTATGGTTACCTGGTCCTCAGATCTCTGCAGGGTAAATCCAGACCGCTAGCTAGTTCTCCGGGAACCATCACCTTATCGTGGTGGAGAGGTTTGTGTGTCCCTATGAACCTGAGGGCTGTGTTGTCTGGAGCTTTGTGCTCCTGGTAGGGTCTCCCATGGCAAAGAGGTCTCGGGGGAGGGGCCAGACAAAGAATGGTTCAAAAACCTAATGGAAGAACACGGAAGGGATAGAGACCCCGCCCGGAGGAAGCCCGGGGCCCCCGTCTGGAGCCAGGCCCAGACGGTGGGTTCGACAGCGAGCGCCTGGTGGCCGGGTTTGCCACGGAGCCCGGTCGGGCACAGCCCGAATAAGACGTGTTACCTCTCACCTTGGGGTCTTGTTCGCGAGTGAGGGGACCATGGAGCGTGAGATTGGTCGGAGAATCGGAGCAGCTGGTGCGGTATTACATTCAGTTTATCGCACCGTTGTGACGAAAAGAGAGCTGAGCCAGAAGGCAAAGCTCTCGATCTACCGGGCAATTTTCGTTCCTACCCTCACCTATGGTCATGAAGGCTGGGTTATGACCGAAAGAACGAGGTCCAGGGTACAAGCGGCCGAAATGGGTTTCCTCAGGAGGGTGGCTGACATCTCCCTTAGAGATAGGGTGAGAAGCTCAGTCATCCGAGAGGAACTCGGAGTAGAGCCGCTGCTCCTTCGCGTCGAAAGGAGCCAGTTGAGGTGGTTCGGGCATCTGGTAAGGATGCCTCCAGGGCACCTCCCTAGGGAGGTGTTCCAGGCACGTCCAGCTGGGAGGAGGCCTCGGGGAAGACCCAGGACTAGGTGGAGAGATTATATCTCCAACCTGGCCTGGGAACGCCTCGGGATCCCCCAGTCGGAGCTGGTTGATGTGGCTCGGGAAAGGGAAGTTTGGGGTCCCCTACTGGAGCTGCTGCCCCTGCGACCCGATACCGGATAAGCGGATGAAGATGGATGGATGGATGGATAGCTAGACTATTTGTCCAATCTGAGGACTATGGTTACCTGGTCCTCAGATCTCTGCAGGGTAAATCCAGACAGCTAGCTAGACTATCTGTCCAATCTGAGGACTATGGTTACCTGGTCCTCAGATCTCTGCAGGTTAAATCCAGACAGCTAGCTAGACTATCTGTCCAATCTGAGGACTATGGTTACCTGGTCCTCAGATCTCTGCAGGGTAAATCCAGACAGCTAGCTAGACTATCTGTCCAATCTGAGTTTTCTGTTGACGACTAAAACTACTTCTGAACGTACACATGTTCCACCAAAACAAGATCCTTCCTGAGGTGCCATTGCTCTGTCTGGTGCCCAAGATGATTCTGACTGGTTTAAAGAAATGCCAATAAAGCACAGCATGTTTCTCTCCCGTCCTTGAAGGCTATGTGGACTATGCAAACCCTCCTCCGCAGAGCTGTGGAGGAAGGCCTGGCAATGCGAGACTGCACACACACACACACACACACACACACACACACACACACACACACACACACACACACACACACGGAGTGCAGAGTGGAACAGTTGTCACAGCACTTAATTTAGGGAGACAGATATGACGGTTGCACCGGGCTTCCACACTGGCTCTAGTGGTTGTGGGAGGCGGGGTGGACACCTGTGGACAAAAGGGCACACACAGCAGCAGTGTGTGTATAGTACGATTGTCCATACTAATATATTTAACTATCGCATGTTTTGGGGTCAAGTAACAGTAATTTTTGCACGTGGGTACTGTGTGTGTGAAGCATGTCTAATGTGTGTGTAACGTAAAATGAGAAAAACTTTCATGAATTGCAAATATCCTCGGACTGCAGATAAGAGAAGAGTAACGGTTCGTCGGTTCACGTCCTCGTAATTAGAAATCACATCACATCTTTGCAACCTGTCGGGTCCATGGAAACGGGTTGGATTTACTGACATTAATGTAAATCTAAAACTCCCCCCAGATTGATCCGAATGGCCGCTGAAATTTGTTTCACTCCTTCATATTGATTTAAATCTGTTGCTTGAAAAACGCTAATTAATAATGATAATAAAAGTGTTGCAGGTCATTAAAATCAGCAGCTTGACTTCTCTCTTCTCACCTCCCTGTTTCTGCCTTTCCTTTACAGACCAACACAACGCTACGGTTGCCTGCATGTGACTCCTAGTGGCACACTTTAAGCAATGGAACAAAATTTTTTAATGACAGGAAATGTATATGTAACTCTGTTTCACATGATTTATGACTAGAATCTTTATAATAAGCAACCTAATTACAGGAGCTATTAAAATTACATGCAGCCAAACCAATTAAGTCGTCTGGCTTTCGAAGTGTGTTTCCTGTGGGGGCATTAAAGGTTCATCAGCAGTTTAAAAAGCACAGTGATTTTATTGAAATATACAGAAGATCATAACCACAAAACCATTACGGCATATATAACTATGTAAATGTATATGTATGGGATTATTTTTTTATAAGGATAGGTATACAGCTGAAAGGACAGAAATGTAGTGTAATGTACATTGGTACAAATAGGTACCATTACAGAATATTTGAAGGTTTCTTTAAGTTTTGTTTGAACATGTTTGTGGTTTGCCAACAGCAGCCCCCCCTTTACCACCTAGACTTTTGCTTTGTGTGTTAATGCTCTCAAAAAACAAACACACAAGCTAGCAAGCTACACGCTAAAACATTTGGAGGTGCAACAAGGCAGGCATTTCCTCAAACTTACGGGACTGGTTGGTGGGATTGATGTGGGCAAAGTACACACGCAGATACACTGGAGCTTGAGCAAATTACATGTAACCGTGTATCCAGCTAATTTAAATAGCTTACGTAACTGTATTCTGTGAACAGTCATCTTCATGTATTATTTTAGGTGGCGTCCACCAAAACCAGTTCCTTTGCCAAGACCAAGATTCTGCACACTCCTCCGCAGTTCTGTGAAGGAAGGTCTGGCAAAGCGACACTAAGGCACACCTACTGTCTGTGCTCTTAGTTTTCTCCTGGTGAGAAGGAGAAAAGGAAGGAGGGTGTAAAAGACTTGCTGTGAGAAGATTAAGCTACATGACACTGTCACAAGTCTCCCAATTGCAGAAGAATGGGGGGAGCTGAACAAGTGAGGGGAGTGACAGGGGAGGGGACTGGTCCATCCATCACGACCACGCAAGACTGACACAACAAGAGATGGAGTGCTGAGAGAGGCCTCTCGGCTGCGAGGGTCCGGAGAACTTGCAGCAATATTTTTTGGCGCCTGTCAGGCTGTCCAATACGGGAGGCCGATATATGAACTATCTAGCACTGATGTAATGCGCCTCATAAATCTGCTTTAATTACTCGGCATGGGGACAGCCAGTGGGAGCCCGCGCCTGGATTTATGGCGTCTCGGCTTGGCATCTTAACGACTCTGTGCTTTTAATATCATTACCCTTTAATTTATAATGCTGCCAGGGTGCACACCCAAACCTTCAGCATAACTCTTGTTTATTTATGCCTGTTTAAAGGCCACTTCAGTGACACAGGCATTTAGCACATTTCAGTTGGGCTTTAATCATTTCTCCTAATGAGGCCATTATGCAGCAGTGTCCTCTGGCTGGCTCCAACTGTGGCTTGATGGTTCAGGCCAAACCCTGGGAAGCCAGTGAGGTGGCAAAACAGACTTTGCTGGGTCACGGTCCTGTGCATGTGGGTCTTGCTCCTGCTCCAGACCCATTGGCACTCTCTGTGGGGGGGCAGTGTCTGAATGGCAACGTTTAGTTCTGGGTGTTCTCGTCCAGCAAGACTCACATCAGCCACGCTGGCAGAAAATGTCTCTTCTCTTTCTTTATCTTCTTCTGTCCAAAGATGGTGAAAGGCCCTCAGCATCCCCCTTAGTTGGCCCTTCCATTTTCTACTGTTCCCCTCTCATTAATCCCTACACGTCTCCTTCTCTCTATTCAATCAGTTTGCACCCTTCCTCCTCCCAATTTATCCTATTCTCCTCCTCATTTGTCTGACTGTTGAAGAGAATGAAGAGAGGAAGAGGGTGGAGAGAGGAAAGTGTGTGTGTGTGTGTGTGTGTGTGTGTGTGTGTGTGTGTGTGTGTGTGTGTGTGCGTTTCTGCTGCCATGTCATGCTAATGATTTCCAGATCAGGATCCATATTACACCCAGGTGATAGCCCATCTCACCCGTCTTCCTAATGCTAGCTGCTAAATGCCTGTGAAACCACTGGTGACAGTGACGTATTAGTTTTGCGTCCCTCTGCAATCTGATACCTCGGAGTTTACCCCCATACTAAAGATTTGATTAATTTTGTTCCATTTTGAGGCTGTAATTGGCTGCGACTGGTGCGCAGAATAATCAGGCGTTCCTAGTCCGAGCAGCAAGCGCGTAGACAGGGAGGGAGAGAAAAAAGGGGGGCAGCAATGCTAACGAGCAAGCTAGTTAATTAAGGTTGCAGAACAATGACGACAGTTACTGATGACTCCTATGACAAACCCCTCCTCTTTCTCCTCCTCCTCCCCTCATTTCCTCTTATCAAACACCATGAGGAGTGAGGTAGGATGTAACATTCACACCTAACTTGTAATTTCTGAGTGTTTCTGTTGAACAGTGATGAAGGTTCAAAGTGGGAGCAGGTACACGGTTGAATTATCACCGGTTCAACTCATGGAACTACTTGACATGTTTTTTTGTCATGCTTTGGCTTTGGAAGTCTAAACTAGTCTTGCAAAGTCAGACCTTCCTCCACAGCGCTGTAAAGGAAGGTCTGAGTCCACACAGAATTCTGGGATGGGAGAACAACGTGCCCTGGTTTATTGGCTTTTCTTCAAACCAATCACAATCGTCTTGGGCGGTGCTTAGTGCCGCACAGAGCCCCGGTGCCTCTCCTAAATAGTCTCAGGAAGGAACTTGTTTTTGTGGAACATGTGTACGTTCAGAAGTAGTTTTAGTCGTCAACAGAAAACTCAGATTGGACAGATAGTCTAGCTAGCTGTCTGGATTTACCCTGCAGAGATCTGAGGACCAGGTAACCCTAGTCCTCAGAAATCCACCAGAGGTTAGAATGCCAACACAGAGAAAGAGGAAGGTAACGGACATCTGCGCAAAAATAAAGGACGTACAGCGGAATTTCCCAGCAGCAACAGAGCAATCTGGGAAGTGGAAGGTTGTGGATATAAACTAAGGCTAAATCCCATTTCTCCATCTTACCCCTACCACTTACCCCTTACCCCTACCCCTTGGCCCAAGAAACCAAGGGGCAAGGGGTAGGGGTGAAAACATACCCCTATGAAATGGGGCACCACTTGGTGACATCACCATACAGTATTCAATTCAATTCAATTTTATTTATAGTATCAATTCATAACAAGAGTTATCTTGAGACACTTTACAGAGAGCAGGTCTAGACCACACTCCAGAATTTACAAAGGCCCAACAGTTCTAGTAGTTTCCTCCAGAGAAAGCAACAGTGCGACAGTGGCGAGGAAAAACTTCCTTTTAGGCAGAAACCTCGGACAGACCCAGACCCAGACCCAGTCTCTTGGTAGGCGGTGTCTGACGGTCCGGTTGGGGTTAGAATGAAGAGTGGCAATAACAAAAATAGAAAAAATAGTAGTTTGTAGCAGTTCTTTGTAGTAGTTCATGGCATAGCAGGGCACTGTGCAGCATTACAAGGCACAGCAGGACGTAGCAGGGCACAGCAGGCGTAGCAGGATGAACACGGCATCGCAGGATGTGTAGCGGGACCATGGCGACAGCTGCTACCATGATTTTGGAGCCTCCCTGATCCAAGGAAACATGCTGGGCAAAAAGAACATAAGGACTCCGAGGAATGACTCCCCAGAGCTAGGTTAGTAACTAGGTTAGTAACTAGGTTAGTAACTAGGTTAGTAACTAGGTTAGTAACAAGCATTTCTGGGACATGGATGCACGTAAATGGAAAGATAGAAAGATAGAGGAGAGAGGAGCTCAGTGTGTCAAAGGAAGTCCCCCAGCTGTCCAAAACTATTACAGCATAACTAAGAGAGACAGGGTAACTATGACGAGAAGCAGGTGGGCCGGGTTAGGCGGACGCTGCGACTCATCACTCCCTAACAATATTCAATTTTATGCCTTAACTATAAGCTTTATAAGTATTGATCACAAACTTCCAAGATGGCGTCTCTGTTGATTGTGTGGGTTTTGACAACAGTGTCATATGCATTTATATATTATATAGTTATTTTATGTTCACTTTGGTGGTGCAGAGGCAGATGTTATCTGTGTAATACATGTGTTCACACACACACACACACACACACACACACACACACACACACGGTGTGTTGTATATCTGTTTCAGTTATCACCGTTTTGAATGTCATAGATGTTCAGAAAAACATTTTGTTAACAAAATTCTGTCTTTATTGCCCAATAAATTAACCATAACAGGAAAAAACATTACATTAAATATATTATATTACAGAACCATTATCAACTATTAGAACCATAACTTACATGTCACACAGATAAAAAGGCATTCAAATGTATAAAACTAAAAAAAGACAAAAGACCACAAACAAACAAATTAACTGATAATCAGACCAGTCTGATGCCTGTTGGCCATAACCAACATAACCAACAACAATATACAATTACAAATGATTATAATAATACAGTACCAATGCAATAATGAATGGGTACAACATGAACACATGATTTAAGAAACTTCTGCTCGTTTTCAACCCCAAGGTGGATTAGCTGCTGTGTCCTCCTGGTCCCTGTGTGATACAGGACGGTATAGTATAAAGTGGATCAGCTGCTGTGTCCTCCTGGTCCCTGTGTGATACAAGACGGTATGTGTAAAGCACGTAGCGATGTATCATAGACCGTTAATATTAATATATACAGTCTATGCAATGTATACAGTCCATTCAAGGCAGAGAAATGCGGGACTGTTGTTCAAATCAACATTAACGTTAGCGATTAGCGTTACAGTTAGCGCAAGCTAGCGATTTTTTTAAAGTTTCAATTAAGAACATGGTTGCAAGTACATATCTACAGGACTGCATAGACCACAAAACAAGACTGTTGTAACTTTTAAATCAATTATTTAAGCCAAAAATACTTACATTTATGTGTCTCTCTGGTCGATGCGGCAGCCATTGTTGCTTGGTTGTTTACAAGTGAGTTTGCGTCCTCACTTGCTTTCAAGGGCCATACACCCCTCGATCTTACCCCTACCCTTCGGTTGACATATTTAATGGGACAGCACTAGGTCCCGCGTGAATGCGTAAAAACAAGGGGAAGGGATAAGGGGTAGGGGTAAGATAGAGAAATTATTGACCCTGCCGGGTTAGGTTAGGGTCGAAACGTAGTGCCCTGGATGGGTGCTGCGAGGGGCACGGGCACAAGGGGACCACCGGTGTGAGTAAAACACTTCAGGTATCCTTAAAAAACCTGGTTCGGTTCTAAAAAGCTGTTTAAAAGAAAGGCAAATGCTCAGAGCAGGGCCAAAGGACCACAGGACAGGACAGACAGCGGGAACATAAAACTTTAAATCAAAGGTCTCCTCCACTCCTGCTCCGGCTCCTCTCCCCGAGACACTACCATATGACTAGAATAAATAAAATTATTTTTCAACATAAATTACTTTTAAAACCACATTTAAAAGTACTAAAAATACTGTATGAATTGCTTGTCCCTAAGGATAAAAAGTACACATACCATTAAAATTAGTATATAAGTGCTTTGATAAAAAAGTGCCATAAAACAAAAAGTGCCATGCGATAATAAATAAATAAATAAATAATAATAAACCATTTAAAATACATTAAAGGATAAAACCACACTGTTAGTATCATGCATAAAACCGATGTGTATCATCATGTTAAAATACAGAGGCAAGCAATTCATTATGTAAAACAAGATAATAAATATTAATAATCCCTTTATAATATCCCATATAAACACCCGAGAGTAAAAATCATAAAGGACCACCAAGGCGTATTTAATAACTTTATTTAAAAGAAGTAAACATATAAAATTCTGTCTATATATAGGTCGGTTGCCCCCTGCAGGCAGAAATGGGTTTACCTAAAAAGAAAAAGTAAAAAGCATTTTATAGAATAAAAAAGTCATAAAAATAGAAAGAAAGGAAAAAGAAGGGAAAGAGAACATGTAGGGGAGTTAAAAGGCAGGGGGGTCCCGATAAAACCTGAGGAGAGAGGAGGCCAGAGCAGTGGGAGGGAAAGGTTTTTAGAAGCTAAAAACTTAATTAAAAAGAGAAGTGGATCCATGTTAATATCTTTCATTCAGACCCATAGGGTCTATGGTTTTTTAAAAAAATGGATCCACTTCCTCTCCGCTGCCCGACGCTGACCCGTTAGGGTTAGGGCTGGGTTAGGGTTAGGTTAACCCTGCTGGCCCCTTCAAATCACATGACCCCAATAAAGATCTCCTCAAAGGTCCCCTAGCCCTGTTCAAAGTCTGCAGAGAGGTTGCGGTGGATTGATGGGCCAAACAAACACAGGACTTAACACTTCTATAAAACTTTTAAGCTAATCAAAGTTTTTTATAACTGCATAAAATAAGGTGTTGTAACTGCAACAAACAATTAGGTTGCCAAAGCGCATTGTGGCACATAGACAGCACATGTAGCTGTAATATGATCTCTCCTTATGGCTGCAGGTACATTGTAGTAGCTTCACTTATTAACATAATTCACAAAATATCACAACAACTTTGTGGAATGTAAAAAAGCAACACTGTTTTTTTTTTGTGTCAGTAAAATAATTGCGAGTCAAACGTTATGTCGTGCGGTTGACAGTTTATTTAGCTGATGGCTGTCACTGAACTGTAAAACAGCCATTAAATGAGTGTGGGATTCATCATGTTCATGTCGTTGCCTCGTCTCCTGGCATTGCTCTCAGACACAGAATGCCTTCGCTGACAGTCAACCAGAACCAGTCAGGCAGTAAAACTAGTACTTCTCTATTAAACAGTAACACTATAGGAGCACGAGAATATTTGTTACATTTATTGTCTCATCACTGGGTGTCACCTTACTGGTAGTCTGTAGTCTGTGCTCAAGTGTAATAAAGAAAGACAATCCTTCAGCTGAACTGGGATCAAGTCTGTGTTTGCAACTGCCTGCCCTGATGAACAAATTTGCATATCATCTCTGGATTATGACAAATGAGACTGATTCAGGTAACATTTTGTGCATTAGTGGGAAGTATTACATAATAAGCATTGCTGCACTCAATACAAAGGAGCAGAATCTGGAACAAAGCTGTCAACATGTCTGCACCACCAAACAAGGAAACTCAACGTCATAACAGGTTGCTTAAGTGTCAGCTCACATAGCATAAACACCTACAGCCAATACCCAGGTGAATCCAGTGAAAAATGGATATTAAAACTACCTATACAACACAACTTTTCCTTGCATTCACTTGATGCTGCCAAATCCGCAGGTCCTGACAAGTTTTATAATTACTGTCATGAGTTAGCTGTAAACTTTATAGCTGAACCTCAGACTTATCATTTTAATCGTACCCCTTCCAACAATAACAAGCCTAACATATGGAAATCTGCCTATTTTCTCCCTTTGTTTGAAAGGCGGGGATCCCTTAGTTGTTAAAAACTACTGGCTGATTTCTAAATTATGTGTTTTAGCTAAAGACCTTGAAAAGTGACTCAACAACCTAGAGACTTCTTAGACACAAGGGGTATTTAATCACAACATTAGTCAGGCTTCATGTAGTTGTTTTTAAGGGAAAGCTCTGATAAAGTAACCTGCCAACAACCCTCGGCAGACAGACACAGTTAGCAACCACATGCTAAACACAGTAGAGCATTTAGCAGCTAAAGAGACAGATATAAATATAAAACAGCTAAAAGAGAGTGAATCGTAGAAAAAATAGACAAAAACACAACTTCAAATAAATAATAATTTGCTCTGTCACTGCTGTGACAACATTTAGCAAAAACGAAGTCAGTGTTGTCAGAAACTGCCTGAAAACGGCCCAAAAAATATAATTTATTGCACATTTAAACTAAAAAACAAAATCTTTAATAAACCAAAATGCATTGTGTTGTGAATTAGTTTCAGATATGCAGAAACCATATGCAAAACATTACATTTTTACAATAAAAAACAATAAAATAAAAACAATAATATTAAATCATACCAATACAACACAATGCTTTTTGGCTGTCAACAAACTTCCGCTGTGTCACATTTCCAGTGTGTGGCGTATTTACTGGAAAAATGACTGATATTAAGTGTATGCTCTGATCTATTGCTCAGGAATACTTGAAGAAAACTTTGTTTACATCAAAAAGTATTTATGTAGGTGTCTGTCACTAAAACTACTCTTCCATTCACCAAAGAGAGTTTTAGTATTTTGGGGCCTGAGGAATGTTGCAGCCTTGGTCTCGGGGTTACATGGATTGTGCAACATTAGGAGGGCGTTTGTGCAGGTCAGTGTTTGACTCCATGATGAATTCATAGAATTCATGCAAGGAGCAGCTCATTGGAGCTCTTTAGCCCAAATATGGCTGCTTTGTGAAGCCTGTTGTTTTTGGGATACTGTAGCTTTATATTTGCATGTGTGTGTGTGTGTGTGTGTTGAGAGAGCGGAGGTGTGAGAATAGGGGTGATGACAGCAGATGAGTGCTATGTTTGGAGAGAGCTTTGGCATTCTACAGAATAAGAGATTGCTGTTTTGTCTAAATGCCAGCTCGCTCTGTGTGCGTGCGTGCGTGTGTTGAGTCGGTCCTGAGCTGCCACCCAGTAGACTAATGACAGGACAAACAGCAGGTTAACTCTGTCTCTCTCACTACCTGTATGTTTATGTGTTGAAAGCTCCCTCTCCCTCTCGGAGCTCCCAGACAGTTGTGACATTACTGAACAGCAGGGCCAGTCCTTCAGTGTGTGTGTGTGTGTGTGTGTGTGTGTGTGTGTGTGTGTGTGTGTGTGTGTGTGTGTGTGTGCGTGTGTGTGTGATGACAGCAAACAGAGAAAAACAGCATGTGCAGCCTGGGATGGCCTGAGTGAAGAGGACAGGGGGAGGAGAGAAATGATTCATGTATCAGGGAGGAGGAGGAGGAGGAGGAGGAGGAGGAGGAGGAACAGCTCCTTGAACTGACGCTGACCCTAGAATAGCCCGTCTGATCTCACTCTGACCCCAGCAGCCTACCAGGGTCCCTGCAATGATACTAGCTCAGCAGCATGATCTTTTCCCTTGGCAGTTAAACAAAAACCTAAAGTATCCATGTGTGAGTTTCTTAGTTTGTCTACGTGAACTATTAAAACAGAATGTTGCAAAGGAGTGAAAACATTTTAATTAAGTATTCCACTTTCAACTTTTCCATTATTTTCATTTGAATAGTTAGTTAGTTAGTTATTGACAAAAAAATAAAAATTTAAACAAATCAAATCAAACAATTTCAGTGTACTCATTGTAAGCATACTAAAGACACATGAGCAACACTGCTCTAATGATAATAATCATTAAATAAAATCAATAGGAAATAGGAAATGTGCAAAGTAAACTGCAACAATGAAATGGCAAACTAGACTTTTACATTTTACTTTGAGATGTCCTGATAATATATCTCCAACCTGGCCCCGGTTCCCCCAGTCGGAGCTGGTTAATGTGGCTTGGGAGGGGGGGGGTTTGGGGTCCCCACTATTGGCCATCAACATGTTAATGTGAACATGGTCTCATCAGCTGATCTGCATCAATGCATCAGCTGATCTGCATCAGTGCATCAGCTGGTCAATGCCCCTTGCTGCTAAATGGCTATGTGTCTGATAGGAATGATAATTCTATAATATATAATATTATTACTTTATGACTTCCATGTCCTGCATGAACTAACGCTAAGCCTTATTTATAAAATGCCATTTTTATCACAAATGAAACTACCCAACAATAGAAAGGCCTACAAGTGCAGCTGAAACGACCAGAGCATTAAACACTTGATCTAGTGACAGTTGATTGACAGTTGACAGTGGCAGTTACACGTCCAGCTGAAATGATTAGAAGATTAAAACAAAATATGGTATTATTTGAAAATGAAACCATGGAAACCTATTCTGGTACAACCTCAAAATACAACTATGAACCTGAAAATGAGCAGAATATGGGCGCTATAAGTAACATTTTTCAATGCAGGACTTTTATTTGTGCCAATGTTTTACAGTGTGGTATTAAGTAAAGGATCTAAATACTTCTTCTACCGCTGACAATTCAGCACCCGCCTACAAAACTTGGATATTTCTTTTACATGAGAGAGAGAGAGAAAAGAGAGAAAGGAGAGAAAGTGACAGACAGACACCATCAACCTCTTTACCATCTGGTGGGTGCTATTCCAATGCACTTCACCGAGGCCCCTGACATAACTCGGATTGGGGGGTTCTCCTTTTGAAAGCTACTAGGCAAATTAGGCCCAGTTCAAAAGGTTCTGGCCGTCTCATCCATTTATAAGGGGGTGATTTATTGACCAAGTGCTCCTCCTTTGAGCAGGGGCTGAAGGAGGAATGGTAAACATGACATAAATCTCAAGGGATTTCCCCAATTGCAAATTGTGGCTGTCTCACTTTAGCCTTCTCTCATAGGTCTTTCCTCCCTCATTCCTCTGAGAATCAACACAAAATGTCTCCTAAACAAAGCCACGTGTCACTTCTCCGCTCCCACTCCTGGACTTAAAAGGGATGTGATGACACGTTTAATGACTTTTCTTTAGTAGTTATTGGTCAGTGTGGTCAGGAGTTTCCTTTCATGTTCCTAAAATGGCCTGTTCACTAGGTCCTCCTTGTCCTGCAACACGTTTTTTAAAGTGAGACCCGAGGTGCATTGAACACCCTGTTGTGTGCCCTCTGCCTTTTTAATACCATGAGTTTACATACACGTCTCTGCTGATTGGGTATCGCCTGGGACACAGCTAATAAACGAGAGAAAACATTTCTCAAAGACGCGGCAAACGGCTCAGAGGAAACCATGTCGTTGTAGTTGTCGTGTAGGAAACCATAGCCAAAACGGTGCACACCGCTTTGGGACTGAACGTGCCCCACTTCTCACTCTCTTGTATTTACTTATCTCTCGTAGTTACCTTAAAGTAAAGGCGGCAGTCAGTATGTTTACATGCACAGCAGTAATCAGGGCTCATCTTACCCCAGTTAAGTTAATAACCAACTTATGCCAGTTCTCCCCCTAAAGATGAGCGGGGAAAACTGGAAAGAAGGGCGGTAGAAACTCTGACTCCGGTACAGTAGGTGGCGCTCTGCCAACGCACAACACTTTTTCTTTTGGTTGACCTATGTCAACATAACACGGACCGATCACTTAATTATTCCTTTCATTTATCATATGTTTACTTATCATATGTGCTCAGCTTAAAAACTGGTTTCCAGCAGGTTCCTCTTCTGCAGAAAACAGAACATAGAACCCAGTTACGGCACATGAAGACAGAAACTCTTGTACAGGACATTAGCATAGGATAGACAAATCCAAATCCAAATACAGGCAAGTGCAAACAATAAGGAAAATTTAACAACTTAATTTTTAATTCCCACATTATTATTTCAGCGTAGGACAGCACCATGTTCCCGCCAGATGACTGACCACTTGTTCGGCTCATTATAACGTTATCTGTAACCAATTAGCAAGCTAACTTTGTTAGAGACACAGTGTTGACAGTTGGTTTAGCCATCTCCGGATGTCCGCTGCTGCCTCAGCAGGGAGTCTTTGCTGCCCGTCGCTGTGTTGCTGTATGGTGTCATAGCAACAACTTTGTCTCACAGCGCACTGATGGAGTATTTCTGGTTCAAAATCAACTCCCTCGAAGTTGGGAGGGCAGATGAAACATGCGCAGACCCATCGATCATAGCCAGGTTAAGGTGTATACATGCAAGGTTACTAAAGGAGTTCTCTACCTCTGTTAACCGGGTTATTAGAACGTCGATTATTAAGGTGTTTACCTGACGTTTGAGAAATCGGGGTATGGCCTGTACATGGGATAATGAAAGACTTTCAGATAACGGAGGATCTGGCAGCAATGTGGTAATTTGTTCACTTAGGTAAATGCATGGTTTGACAAAATGGGACTTAAATGGAACAAACTGACATGTGTTACAACCAATGGTTGTCCCAATCCGACGGGAAAAATAACACCCCAAATCCCAGAAAAAGTGATTTTTTTCATAATATGGGCACTTTAAGGAATACAAATGTCAAGTTCTAATATAGATCGTTCTCTACAAAAGCAAAGAATAGCAACAAAATTACCCTACAGGGAAGGGTAAGGCCTAAACATGTGTGTAGAAGAGTAAAAAGTTACAGAATGATTCACAAGTAGTGCATTTGAACAAAGAAACCAACAGACAGTAGGAAACATACGGGGAATTCAAAATGTTGAGCGTATCTACTGTTGCTGGGCCGTTTCTTTCTGTTTTCTGTTCTGTTTTGTGGCGATGTCGCACGGCCAGTCACTGTATTGTTCCCACGAAGCACTCAGCTCTTTTGACAGCAGCTTGGACTTGTTGCAGCTGATTTATGAGCCTGAAACTGCTAAGAGACAGACAGATAAAGAGAGAAAGAAGAAGGGACAAACGGAGAGACTGTGTGGATGAATAGGCCTTGATCACTTGTCTCCTTGCCTTCCTGCCAGTCTGCCTGCTGGGCTGTGGCTCTGCGGTGCGTCACCCCCCCCCCCCTTCTTTAATTACACTTTACGACTTGCTCCGCAGTAAATGCTACATTAACCTTCTGACACCCCCCCACCCCCCTCCCCCCCAACACACACACATACACCCCTTATCATGCAAACATTGCAATCCCTTCCTGCTATTTCCTCCCTTTATTGGCAGTCACTTCTGATTTAATGGTGCTTTGATGATTGCACAGTAAAATGCTACATGGGGTGAGATTGGTCCAGATTATGTATTGGCAGAGTGTGTGTGTGTGTGTGTGTGTGTGTGTGTGTGTGTGTGTGTGTGTGTGTGTGTCTTTCTGTCAGCTCTCACTGTCAGTGTATTTGCCAACAGAATCCAGGCCTTGCTAGTTTTTGGTCGGCATCCGTCAATAGAAGCCTGTTCAGGCCAGCCAAGCCTGTGTAGCCATGCTGTTTCTCTGTTTTAAATCACTGTAAACAGCCATCCCCTGTTGCCTCTCTGGCACCAAAGTAACATAAAGGAATCTTGACTCTCAAAGACAAACAGTTTTATATCCAATCAGAGTCTTGACAGACTTGTCTTTGGCCCCACTTGCCTCTCATGAGTTGTATGTTGCTAAACCGGGGTTACACAAGGTGAGGGCACATTACTTTCTCCAGGCAATCAGATTGTGTGGGTGGGGCTTTTTGCTGCTTGAGTTTTGGAGTAAACAGAAACTCAGAAACTTTAACTCAGTTTATCTGAAAGGAAAAAATAAAGGCCTTGATCAAAATGATTACACAAACTGTCGTACGCATCCATCATAGTATACAGACCAACTTACTGCTTAAACTTTGACCTACTGTGCTTCCTGTAGTTGCCCAGTTTTCATACATATACTGTGTGTAAGGATTATTACTGACTCCTCAGGTGTCCTCATTTTTGGTTTTACATCCAAGTTGATGAGTGAGTCTGACGAAACTGATGCCTCATCTGACTGCTCAAGTTTCATGGCCGGACTTTATATTTGGTTTGATTGACATCGCTGTTATAATAATTGATAGGAATGATGGCCAAATCAACAAAATTACCCACAATGTTATAAAACAGAAAGTTATATGTAATGACCTTCACTTATTGCAACAATAGTACACATTTGTATTTTGCCATGCAACTGTGCTCCCATGGTGCTTAAAGTGCCCATATTATGAAAAAAATCCCTTTTTTTTGAAAGGGGGTTATTTGAGTCTCTGGTGCTATCAAACGCTTACAAACTTTGAAAAAAAAAACACCATGTTGTTTTGAGTGAGATCCGGTTTCTGAGTGTCCTCTGTCTTCAGTCTCCGGGTGAACTGTTCAACATCTGCACGGCTCTCTACGGCACTAGAGACAAGGTGGCTAACCGTAGCATGCTAGCTTTTTCTCAATGGAAAACACTGCTCCAACAGCCACTAGTTGACCAGAATCTCCAAAAGAACTACTTCCTGTCCCTGTTCTACTTCCTGTCCCTGTTGTGCAGGTATTCCACAAGTGGCCCTGGTCTAGAAGAAGTCTCCCAGCTAATCCTGCCTTGGACTGACCAAAGCTGGAGAAAGAGTTATCTAGCTAATGGGATCTTACCGAGCTACTGAGCATGTGCGACTCCCAACAAAGATAGAAGGGAGATGTCTCACTCTGGAGCTAAAACTAGTGAGATGTCTCACTCTGGAGCTAAAACTAGTAAGATGTCTCACTCTGGAGCTAAAACTAGAGAGATGTCTCACTCTGTAGATAAAACTAGAGAGATGTCTCACTCTGGAGCTAAAACTAGTGAGATGTCTCACTCTGGAGATAAAACTAGTGAGATGTCTCACTCTGGAGATAAAACTAGAGAGATGTCTCACTCTGTAGATAAAACTAGAGAGATGTCTTACTCTGGAGCTAAAACTAGTGAGATGTCTCACTCTGGAGTTAAAACAGAGACCTAAACACACAGGGTGAAAACAGGATCTGCAGTACAACAAAAATATGGTGTTTTTTGAAAATGAATCCATATAAACCTATTCCGGTACAACCTCAAAATACAGTTATGAACCTGAAACTGAGCAGAATATGTGCGTGTCCACTGGCAAGCTTTATTTCCGCGCTTCCCATTCATTGTCCATGTAAGCAGCTGTGCAATGCATTCTGGCAGTGTCACGTTCGACTTTTGAGAAGCGGGGCATCGAGTTGCCCGCTCCTCATTTGCAAAAAGTTCAGTTCCAGGTTAATTTAGGTAAATCAGTGGCGTCGTGTTCTGTTGGATCTCTGAGGAAGGAGGCTTGGGGTCGAATTGAGAATTAAGAAAAAAGTTTAATGCAACAGAATGATGAGGATGATGAGACAAAGACAAAAACAAAGACAAACACAACATGATAACACTGCAGCTGACAGCGGACTGGATGCACGCTTCCCCCTGACGGAGTCACGTGAAAACAGTCTCGAATATCCATAAATCGCACTCATTTATGCCTTGCACCTGGGGCGGTTCCTTTTCACCTGGTGCATTCAAATCCATTCTCATTGGTCCGTTGTTGTCATGACAACATGCCGAGCGCATCTTCGCTGTCCAATGAGGAATGACATGGGTCTAAACTCTGCCCCTTTGGGGGTCGTTTGTGGTTACAGATCCAAATGGGTCTGTCGTGTAAATGTGAAACTCTGACATCAATACAGTTAATCAACATTGTATTGTCTTATCCTAGACTAAGACCCTAGGGGGTGGCAGACAGTAGGCCACCTTTTGTTGCGTAGCAGGAAACCCCTTTCCATATGTGAAATGCCAGACTTGACCTGTGGTTCTTTACATTCAGAGGAAAAGAGGGGGAAAGTGGGGGACAGAGGTATGAATAATTTTCTAACCTGGCTCCTTCAAACATTTTAACTTTTAACTCAACATTGGTCTGTTTTGAAATACGGGAGGAGACGGCCCATGAGTGAAGCATTCGCCAAATCAGCTGCAACCATTAGCTACAGCGTCCAATGCTAGGAAGTGCGGCAATCCCTGCCGTAAAAAACAGCTATGTTGATATATACCATTAGAATGAGGTTGTGATGTGGCCAGGTTGGTTCAGTGGTAGAGCAGGCTCACATTTACTGAGAGGTTTATGCCTCGATGTAGAGGTCCAGGATTCTAATCTGACCTGTGAGGATTTCCTGCATGTCTTACCCCACTCTCTCCCCTTTCTCACCTAGCTATCATATCAAATAAAGATGGAAAAGCCAAAAATATAATCTATAAAAAAATTTTAAAAAGAATTAGGTTGTGATTATGATTTGAGTGTGTATGGAACATTTGATCCTGCCTGGACAGCTGCAAGGCCTCGTGAATGCAAAAAAACCCCAAAAACTGACAGACGTTTTGTCACATGGACAATTGAAATAACTTTCTACCCACTGCCTTTCAGTCAGCGTGGGGAGTTACAAACTACTCTCCTTTCTGCCCATGATCATTTACTGAGCTCTGTTAATGTTTAGCAACAGCACAAGAGATACATCAGACTGAATGCAAGCAGCACATACAGAAGAGCAATGGTGGGGATATTATTAGGCTAGCAGAGTACAGGAGAGGCAAAGGAGTGGGTAGAACCATCTGTCATTACCTCTGTGTGTGTGTGTGTGTGTGTGTGTGTGTGTGTGTGAGTGACAGATAGATATGTCTCCTCCTGCGGCTTGTTCATCACTCTTTAGCCTGGCTACTTCTGTCACACCTCTGTCATCGTTCGTCATGGACAGCTGGGCCACAGGGATCACACAAAGGAGTGTGTGTGAGTGTGAGTGTGAGTGTTAGAGTGGTGTGTGTGTGTGTGTGTGTGTGTGTGTGCGTGTCTGTGTGAGTTTGTGTAGCTTAGGTGGTAGAGCTGTGGGCTAATGTTCTCACAAGGTGAGAGTTGGTAATCAATTGGGACACAGCGAGCTTTATTCAATGAAGTTTTAAGAATTCTATTCACAAATGTACAGCATGCATTATTACAGGATTAATGTGAACTCGTGGGTAAACCAAGTTAAGGTGAGTTTAGATGTGCACGGAAACAGCACCAACATACTCAACACAAGCAGAATGAGTACTTCAAAGGTTGTGTAAAGGGACTGTGTCTAGATGGCAACCCTAGCTTTGCAAAAATCTCAGTCTCACGGACATTTTACAGGCGCGTCAGGATCTATTTGTTGTCAGCGGCAAGTGACAAAGCAGAAACAGGAAGCCTGAAGGAGCTCGAGGGTAACCGGATGCCAGGACTCTCTGAGTTACTGCAGGTCTCTCTGGGAAACATACTGGGTTAAGATGAGTTCTTAACCCAAAAAGGCTCCATCCCACCAAGTAGATCATCCAATCAAATCCAAGCATTGACGTCAAAGCTGCTGCCAGTTCTGCAGTTGTTTACCTTTTTCTTCAATTTATTTTTTATTAATAGTATCAATTCATAACAAGAGTTGTCTCTTCTTCTTCTTGTAGTCCACAGAAATAGCAAAGCAGTAGCCTTTGGTCATTAGCGCCACCACTGTTGAGGAAAAGACTGCAGCTAGTGTTGCGACAACCACGTGGAAATGTAAACAGTTACGGCGCTCTCATGACATCACATTTGCGCACGCCAGCTCGGCTGTGGCTACTGTGAAACACCCTTCAGTCGTGTTGTTTCCAGATGAAGCAAGCAGGGTTTCTTTTAGCAAAAAAGCTCTGATAAACCAACAACATGCTACCTACCCAGCAACATTCAGCAGACAACAAAGGTAGCAGCTAGCTGGTGAACACTGTGGAGCTTTTAGCAATAAGAGTTTCCTCTTATTGGATTTTCTTATTAATAAGAATTTCCCTCAAGAGTTAGTGGAGACAAAAACAGAGCTAAAAGGATAGTAAATGGCTTACATTTGGCAAAGACGCCAACAACACAATTCTAAATCAATGCTAATGTGGCTCCGTATCAGTTGGATCTATAAATAAGCAAGTTTGTTCGAACAGATTTTTTATATAATTTTTTAGAAAGTGATGCACTCATGTTGGTGTTGTTACGCTGCCCCCAAGTGGCCACAAATATCAACTAAGGCAGGTTTAACTTTTGAAATATATGAACAACTGTCTATTTTGCTACTTCTCTATTTACAGCCACTTCCTGAATAATGTCCTGCTGTACATGATGCACTGTACATTTACTGATGCTGCTGAGAAGCTGCAGTCTACACCAAGCGTGCTATTAATACTATATGTTGAGCTATTATCTTAAGAGCTATTATATTAAGTCCAAAGCAATTTGTGTAGGTGTCAGCCAAATAAAATAACCATAAACATATAGCAGAATGTTCCTTTGTAAAAAATATATCTTTAAAATCAAACTAATGACTTGTTCCTCCTGGACTATGTCTCTGTCTGGAATAAATCACAGCGGCAACTTCTCTATAATTCATAATATCAGATGAATAGATTGTTATGACAGTGACTGCAACAGAAAAGTAACAACTTGGATAAAAGTACGTGAAAGGTCTTTTCATTCCACTGAGATCTCTTAAGAGAAGACAGGCTGCTCTAAAGCTGCTCTGCTGTCCCAGGATGTAATGCGTGTGTTGTAAACACCAGCGTGCCACCATATTGTCTGGCAGCACATCATATTTTACCATGTTAACACACCATCTGTTTACCCTCATAAGCATTCATTACACATAAATGAGTGCACACAGCAGGCTGCCACATCAGAGAGCGGTGGCACACACACACACACACACACACACACACACTAACAAACATGTTCCCATATACAAAAACGTGCATAATGTATGAAAATATGCTGATATACTATACGTGTTGACGTAAAAAAAACAGTATGCATGCACTGTATGACTTTATGTACACTAACCCATAACACGCACCAACACACACACACACGCACACACACATACACACAAAGGAACAGCTGGTATTTTGCATTATATAGCCTCAGCTTTACCTGTACCTCGATGGGTTTGCTTCTTTCAATTTATATGAGATTGACAAAAATATACTTTGAAGACTGCAATATGGGGTTGAAATCTTCAGAAGAAGATAGACAGGTTTGCATTGTTCAAGTCTGTCATATGAACAGATTTACATATGGCTCTTTTTGACTCAGCTGACCCCAGGGGGGCTCCGTAGTTATGAAAGCATCGTACTCACCAAAGCAATTGCTGAGAAGGAGAGGAGAGGAGCAAGTGTGCAAAACACTTTAAGGGTCCACCTTAATTTTTTTTTAATAAGAAAAGAAATTATAGCCCAGGCTGATATATTGATATTTAAGATGAGATGTAACCAATGTGATAATGATATATTGGCCAATATAACTTTTAGATAAACACGCCACAATCCTAGCCTAGAATAGTATGTGTGCTTTTGCCAGACCATGGTTGAAAGCTGCAGAAAAAGCTAGTAAGTGGACCTTAATGGACAGGTTCACATTTTTCAAGTCTGTCATATACACAGATTTATACAGTGCTTTTTTCAAAGTTCAACGAACAAGAAACACAAGCAGTCAGACAGACAGGAAGGTTTAGCTCGTGCATGTCATTGGAACCATGTCATTCGGAGGTAAAGCTGAAAAGGCAGGAGGTCAAAGTCGAACCAGGAAGTCAATCTGTGAACTGTGACAGGTGGTCACAAAGGTCGGTACTGTTTGGGAAATCATTTTACAGTTTGCAAAATTGCCTCATCTTTTGTTCTTTTTTCACACTGTCCCAGATCTCAGGGTTCTCATAACGTGGCAGGTACAATGTTATTTTAACTGATAGAAATTAAATGAAAACCAAAATTCTGCTAAATTTGAACATTACAGTCTGAATCTGTGTTCTGATGCTTTCCCACAGCTGAACATTTTCCATGTCCCACACATGGGACGTCCCTCACTGAGCTTCTGACAACAGACAGGCTTATTCTAATGGACACAAATCACTTAGCCCCTGCTTAGTGTCAGGTTATTTACCCATACCACATATGTTGCCAGCTGTCAGAGAGAGAGAACGTTTATAGCAACAAGTAAACAGTTGCTCCTAAATATATTTGAGGCTAATTACAAAATGGTATTGGCAAAGAAGGAGGAAAACAGGCAGGGGAAAAGAAAAGGGGAGGGACACAAGCTTGAAGGGAAAGGGGGTCATAGGGGAGGAAGGTGGGACTGGGGGAGAGAGAGTTCTGGCTGGGCTGACAGAGGTCCATTCATCCTCTTTGCTAGAGCAGACAGAGAGTTAGCACTGAGGGACACAGTCCAGAAATCAGAGACCATTACACACACACACACACACACACACACACACACACACACACACACACACACACACACACACACACATCTGCATGCACAACATGACATACACTCACAGACACATTCTACCTGCACAGTTGCATAGTTTCATTTCTCGTTAAATTTTCATACAGCATTCTATTATGCCATGTCTCTAACCTACACTTGTATGAATATAAATAAAACAATAATTAATAAAATAATACACTGTGGTTTCTCTATCCCAGCAAAGAGAAACTGCTCTGTGTCCTTATCATCTTCTAAAACCTGGCCTGCCTCCTCGCTTCCTCCTCCATCCTTCACTCCCTTGATCTTTTCTCTTTCTTTTACATCCATTGTTTTGGTCCGTGGGTCTAATAGAGGATGCACTCCAGCAGGCTAATGATCGCCTTGGCTGGGGGTTATTGATCACTCCCATGAGTGATCTGAGGAGCCCTCTGATTATTGGGTCATTAATCAGGCCTGGATTACCCTATCAATGGAGCTGCCACTGAATGGCCCAGTCTGGAGATGGATGACTGGGGGGTGAGGAGGTAGAGGAAAGGAGAGGAAGCAAGAAGAGGAGAGGTGAGAAGAGGACAGTAAAGAAGCAAGCGGCCAAAACATGTAAAGGGTAAGTTCACCTATATAAAACAAAAACAAGAAATATAGCCCAGGCTGATATATGGATATTGGAAATGAGATGGCCAATAGTAATACCTTTTACACAGAGATGGGAAGTAACAAAGCACAAATACTTCATTACTGTACTCAAGTAGATTTCAGATATTTTTACTTTACTTTAATAACTCGTTACTCGCCTACTAGTTACATTTTACCAAATTGGCTTGTTACTTTAGTTTCAAATGATGACCATTAATATTTTTAGGGTCTTCAATACCAAATTCAATCTAATTGGATGGGAATAGCCATTGCACTTGACACACAACTACAACATGACTCAACAGATTCAGCAGCATTCATTCGAGGCAACTCATTGCGGCTTGATGGCGCTAACGTTAGCACATAGTAGCATGGAAAAAACATGACGGAAAAAGAAGAAAACAGAGATCCCAGAGATTCAGCAGACAAGCAGCCAGACATTCCCATCATCCTCGGCCTTATCTGAGAGAGAGGTTTGAGATAGTAGGCATCAAGAATGTGCTGCATGGGCGCACCTGTAGCTCACCTGGTAGAGCGGGCACCCATATACAGGTAAAAGCCAGTAAATTAGAATATTTTGAAAAACTTGATTTATTTCAGTAATTGCATTCAAAAGGTGTAACTTGTACATTATATTTATTCATTGCACACAGACTGATGCATTCAAATGTTTATTTCATTTAATTTTGATGATTTGAAGTGGCAACAAATGAAAATCCAAAATTCCATGTGTCACAAAATTAGAATATTGTGTAAGGGTTAAATTTGAAGACACCTGGTGCCACAAAGTAATCAGCTGATTAACTCAAAACACCTGCAAAGGGCTTTAAATGGTCTCTCAGTCCAGTTCTGAAGCCTACACAAACATGGGGAAGACTTCAGATTTGACAGCTGTCCAAAAGGCGACCATCGACACATTGCACAAGGAGGGAAAGACACAAAGGTTATTGCTGAAGAGGCTGGCTGTTCTCAGAGCTCTGTGTCCAAACACATTAATAGAGAGGCAAAGGGAAGGAAAAACTGTGGTCAGAAAAAGTGTACAAGCGATAGGGATCACCGCGCCTAGTCAAGATTGTGAAAAAAACCCATTCAAAAATGTGGGGAGATTCACAAGGAGTGGACAGCTGCTGGAGTCAGTGCTTCAAGATCCACCACCAAGAGACGCTTGAAAGACATGGGTTTCAACTGCCGCATACCTCGTGTCAAGCCACTGTTGACCAAGAAACAGCGCGAAAAGCGTCTCACCTGGTGAGTCCAAAGTCATGTTTTCTGACGAAAGCAAATTTTGCATTTCCTTTGGAAATCGAGGTCCCAGAGTCTGGAGGAAGACAGGAGAGGCACAGGATCCACGTTGCCTGAAGTCTAGTGTAAAGTTTCCACCATCAGTGATGGTTTGGGGTGCCATGTCATCTGCTGGTGTCGGTCCACTCTGTTTCCTGAGATCCAGGGTCAACGCAGCCGTCTACCAGCAAGTTTTAGAGCACTTCATGCTTCCTGCTGCTGACCTGCTCTATGGAGATGGAGATTTCAGGTTCCAACAGGACTTGGCGCCTGCACACAGCGCAAAATCTACCCGTGCCTGGTTTACGGACCATGGTATTTCTGTTCTAAATTGGCCAGCCAACTCCTGACCTTAGCCCCATAGAAAATCTGTGGGGTATTGTGAAAAGGAAGATGCAGAATGCCAGACCCAAAAACGCAGAAGAGTTGAAGGCCACTATCAGAGCAACCTGGGCTCTCATAACACCTGAGCAGTGCCAGAAACTCATCGACTCCATGCCACGCCGCATTAATGCAGTAATTGAGGCAAAAGGAGCTCCAACCAAGTATTGAGTATTGTACATGCTCATATTTTTCATTTTCTTACTTTTCAGTTGGCCAACATTTCTAAAAACTCCCTTTTTTGTATTAGCCTTAAGTAATATTCTAATTTTGTGACACACGGAATTTTGGATTTTCATTTGTTGCCACTTCAAATCATCAAAATTAAATGAAATAAACATTTGAATGCATCAGTCTGTGTGCAATGAATAAATATAATGTACAAGTTACACCTTTTGAATGCAATTACTGAAATAAATCAAGTTTTTCAAAATATTCTAATTTACTGGCTTTTACCTGTATAGAGGTTTACTCCTAGACACAGCAGCCACCGGTTTGACTCTGATCTGCGACCCTTTGCGGCATGGCATCCCCCCCTTCTCTCCCCTTTAAAGTCCAAGCTGTCCTATACAAATAAAGGCCTAAAATGCAACAAAAAAATAATCTTACAAAAAGACTATGGTCATGGTTATAGTCTTCTGCCACCACTGGAGCTAAATGGTTTTTTGTTTTGACTAGTGCAGTGCCCGTTTGGAGCGCGTACCTGTACGGGACGGGCCGGTTGAACGTTATAAAACACTTGGGCTGTGTTCCAATCCACAAAGACACATCTGAAACTGAACTGAAAAATTGAAACAAAAACTGATACCATTACAAAACATATTCCATTGAAATGTGTTTTGATTGAGTAAAAAAGACGTACACTGTCGTTTTAAACGAGGAGCAATGACTGATGGGTAATCTTACGAGCTTGATGAACCGATGTACAGTTGTTCCAGTTGAACAGACTGGATTTGCTCGGAGCGTGCCTATGTTCCCTCATTTCCAAGAATGTTACTTTAATTGACGTTATTCTCAGAATTCTAAGATTAAATTCAGAATTCTGACTTTAAACTCAGGACTCAAATATATTTTTTCCCATGTGGCCCTTATCCTCGTCCGTAGTGAAGGCGCCACATACACCACCCCACACCACATTTTATGTCATGCTGAATTGAATCCACAGCACCTCCAACACTCCTACTAAACCACTGTGATGCCTGCTGTTTCAGTTCAGCGTGAGAATATTAGTCATGCTGCTCGTCCTTTATATGAGCCATCAAACCACTCACAGCCAACAGTGTTCCATACAACCTAGCAGCGTAAAAGTCAGAGGACACCCTTCACTGATGTTACATGACTACCCTCCTGTCAAGGGTAATTTGAAACACTTGTCCTCCTGGTTCCTTTTACAGTAAAGTCCCACTGTGGTCTGTCAATAAAACATGTTGGAAGTAACTCGGTTTGGTTGACTAACTGTGTGACAGAGAGTCTTGACAGTGGTCACATTTCTCTCTAACAGAGTGTACCATGGGAAAGTGTGTGTATGGGTTTAGCTGTGGTAAACCAGCTGAATGTGAGACTGTGTGATTATCCACAGTCCACATATCTGTGGTGGCCTATAGATCATCATGTGTGTGACAGTCTGCTTCCCTCTGTGTTATCACTGTCTCAATCTGTCTGACTCCACAGATCACAGAAACTCAACTTTTAGACCATACAGCTGAGTGTCTGGTGTTGGGAAAGTTTAAGTAATACTCCAAGGGATTTGGTTCAACACTGAAATCCCCAGTGTGTCCCTCATACTGTAAATCATTTTCTCTGGTGCAACGTGCTAACATGTATTACAAGCAGAGATGGGAAGTAACGAAGTACAAATACTCCGTTACTGTACTCAAGTAGATTTTTCTGATATTTTTACTTTACTTTACTATTTATTTTTGTGGCGACTTTTTACTTCTACTCCTTACATTTTAACACAAATATCGGTACTTTCTACTCCTTACATTTTACAAAATTGGCTCGTTACTTTTGTTTTGTACAAGAGGTTGTTATGTCGGAAAATAGCGCGGACACGCGCCACACAGCGGGTGCGCGCGCCACACGGAGAAAAGAGAATATCTGTCCGGAGGATAATCAGCTGAGATTGTGTGTGTGCGTCTTTGAGAACTGTAAGTCGTATAACTCATGTTGTCAGTTCACTTAAGCCCGTTATTAGTATATAGTTCTTCACATTTAAAGTAAGTTAGCTAGTGGTTTTGGTGTGTTCTTCACCTGTTCACCAACTTCAGATACTGTCATTCAATTGACAAGTGGATGAAAACTTAGCTAGACAGAAGTCTGGGGGGACGTTGGAAACCAGAATCAGCTTTTAATCCAGTCCTAATCTAGTCCTCAATTTTCACATCATTTCACTGGAGTTATCGTTATCATTGTTTACATCATCAATACCATATTCAATCTAAATAGATGGGAATATCTACTGTACGTTGCATTTGACGCAACTCAAGAGATTCAGCATTCTGCATTAATTCACAGCAAATCATTGCGGCTTGATGGCGCTAACGTTAGCACATTTAGTTAGACGTGGTTTTTTATGGTTTTGTTTTTATGTTTTCCATTTGTTTTTAAGTGTCATATGCATTGTATTGTACTTTGTTGGTATTGTATTACATTTTACGGTGAAGCACTTTGTGATTTTTATCTGTGAAAGGTGCTATACAAATAAACCTTACTTACTTACACATAGTCATGATTGAAAATGAAGAAAACGGAGATTTGGCAGACAAACAGCAAGACATCATCCTCAGCCTTATCAGAGAGAGATGTTTGAGACAGTAGGCATCAAGAAGGACTCTGGCCAATGTGCTGGGAACTTCTTCATTAATGTCTGTTTAGTCATTCATATTTTAATCCTTTATTTTATTTCCAGAAGCCATATTTGAGCACACACACATACATGTAGATTCATTTAAATGTTAAGGGGAAGATTAAAAATATAAACTGGATCTGTGAATTCTCACAGAATCACAACTGAATTCATATCTTGCTAATGGGTCAGAATCTTATTAACCTGGAGTCCCAGTTTCTGTCATAATAATCATATATGTTATGTTTCAGGCCTGTTGGCAGACATCCATTTAAAATGTAGCCATTGCCATATAAAGACGTGTTTTCCATGTCCACTGAAGTTCCTCAGCATCTCTCTAGTAACATCTGTGTGCTCCGGGTAGCTTTGCATAGAAAATTGTTGTCATTCGCAAGGCTACTTTTACTTTTATACTTTAAGTAAATTTCCAAGAGGGTACTTTGTTACTTTTACTTGAGTAAAGAAGTTTAATCAGTACTTCCACTTTTACCAGAGTATTTTTTAACTCAAGTATTTGTACTTCTACTTAAGTACGGAAAGTGAGTACTTTTGCCATCTCTGATTACAAGTATTACTGCACCTCAATGTGAGAATCTGGCGCTAGCCATTAATGTTTTCTGAATGAGATTTATTAAAACAAAAATGTGTTGCTTTAAAAATACCAGATCTGCAGTAACCATAACATCCCTGTGTCTTGGAAACCACAATGCCACTCGAAGATTAGTGTTTATGTGGCTCCCATGGCTTCTAAAGAGCCAGATATACTCCAGGACGGACATGGACAGAAGAGGAACATGTAGCTCTGTTTAAACTAATTTTGCTGTCTGTATGTATCAGCATGTACCTCTGCATGCAATTTTAGGCTGTACACTGATAAGCACCTGCATGGAAATGGCAGATGACAAAGTTAGAATATCTCCTCAATTAATGTTTGTTGTGACCACGGAATTAAGATAAGAGTAAAACCTGTTCCTGTCTGACGTCTAGTTCTGCCTCCTGTGAATCTTCCCTTGTGAGGTTTGTTCCTGTGAAGTTTTTCCCGTTTATTGCCATCCCCTGTGCCTGCTTTGGTTTTTTTGGAACTTTTGGAATTTTGCCTTTTTCTCTCTGTTTTTTGGTTGTCAATAAATGTTGTGTTGAAGCTCCCTCCTGCCTGCTGTCCATTGCATTTGGGTCCTCACCTCACCCCCCACCGCAACAGAATGATTGAGCCAGTTATTGACCCAGCACTTTCAGGCAGCAGCGGAGCGGAGCGGAGCTGGAGCGGCTGGAGTACGCCCTCACCGAACTGGGGAGGACCACGGATGTTGAGCGTCGACTCACCATATGTGCCCTCATCAGGAACGCCATGGTCAGCAAACCCTGGCTCTTCGACGTTCCAGGCATGAGGGACATTCTCCGAGAGCTCTACCAACTGGAGGGGAGCCTACAAGATATCCTGGTCTCCACCAGCGAGCCCCCTTCTGGGTTCCCCGGGTCCCGGGTTCTCAGGAATCCCAGCCCCACATGTTTTTGGTTCCCTGAGTCCTAACCTCCCTGGTCTTGTGTCTGTCCCTGTCTCTGTGTTGGTCCCCATCACTGTGTCTGTTCCTGTCCCTGTCTCTGTGCCTGTTCGTGTTCCTGTCCCCATGCTTGTCCCGGTACCTTTGTCTGTCCCTGTACTCGTCTCAGTCCCCATGTCTGTCTCCGTCCCAGTGTTTGTCCCTGTCCCTGTCACCGTCTCTGTCCCTATCACCGTTCCTGTCCCAGTCTTCCTCCCTATTTCTGCGTCCGTCCCGTCTCAGTCTGTCCCTGCGCCTGTCCAGTCCGAGCCGGTCCCGTCCCTCCATGAGTTTTCTTGTGCGCCCCCCCGTGGGCCTTCTCGTGCGCCCCCCCCGTGGGCCTTCTCGTGCACCCCCCCCCGTGGGCGTGTCTCTGAGTCCGTCTGGCGGGTTCCCAGTGTCCCTTTTCTGCCTCTGTGTCCGTGTCTTCCCCATCTTGTCTCTTCGTCTTGTTTCTGTCCTTTCCGTCCCCTTCTCTCCCTTTCTTGTTTGAGGGTGTTTTCTCTGTAAATGTCCCAGTATCTCTCGCGTTTTGTCTTTCTTTTCCGCTGTCTGCCTTGCTCTCTGTGTTTCTCCCTCTCCGTGCAGCTATTCCTAATCCCTTCTTCGCCTTCCTTCCTTGAGCCCCTCTTCTGTCCCTGCATCGGTCTCGTCCCTCTTCTTGGTCTGGTCTTCTCTCATCCCGTCCTCCTTCTGGTTGCTTGGTCTCGTTATTTCCCTCTCTGTCGTGTCTCCCCCGGTCCCTGTCTGTCCGCCTTGTACTCTCTTTGTCTGTCTGACTCTCTGTCGGTTCTGCTCTCTGCGTCTCCCTTGCTTGGCCTCCCTCATCTTGTCCCTTCCTAGTTCGTCCCCTCGTTTTTGTCTCCTTCCTGGTCGCCTTATTTTTTCGCTCGCCTCTCTGTCTCCCTGTGTTTCGTCCTTTGTCCTTCTGCCTCTGTCTGTCACTCGTCCCATCTCTCGGTGTCTCCGTCTCTTTTTCTTTGTTTTCTTGCTCTCTGTACCTCTCTCTTTCTGCTCGTCTGTATGTGTATATCTCTGTTTGTGTGTTTCAGTGTCTCTCTTGATCCCTGTGTTGATCTAGTTCTCTCTCGCTGTGTTTTTCTGTCTCTCCCTCTCACTGTCCGTCCTGCTCTCTCTGTCCCTTTCTCTCACTCTGTTTAATTGTGAGTGTGTCTCTATCGAGTATGTTGCTCTATCGTGCGTCTCTATGTCCCTCACGCTCTGCCTCTCTTTCCCTCGGTCTGTCCCACTTTTTGTGACTCTCTGCCTCTCTCCAGCTCTCTGTTCCTGGTCCCTCCTTTGTGTCCTCTCCTCCAGTCCCTCGCTTACTGCCTGTCTCCCTCGTGCCCTGTCCCTGGGTCTTTCCTCGTGCCTGGTCCTTGTATCCTATTTCCTCATTCCCTGTCTCCTTATCCCTCCTAGATTTCTCTCCTAGTCCCTTGCTCGCCACCAGTCTCCAGCCCTTTTTCCTGGACTTCCTTGCGCCCCCTTTAGCGCTCTTTCTCCGTCTGATCTTGTCTCACTACCTTCCCTCCTGCGTCCTCTATTCCCCTTTCCTGTCTCCCTACCCTTTCGTATCGTCTCCCTGTTCATCAACTTATCCTGTGTCCCTCTCGTCTTTCGTTTTGTCTCGTCTGCTCCTCCCCTTCGTCTCATCACGTTGCCCCTCTCGTCCTGTTTCCTGCTTGTTCCGTCTCCTCTCTTCATCCTGTCTCCTCGCTTCGCCTTGTTTCCTTTCCCTCGCTCTCCTCCTTCCCAGTCCCTCTCCGGTTCCCTCCTTCCCAGTTTCCTGTTCTGGTTCCCTTGATGACTATGTTCCCCGTGCCTCAGTGCTCCGCGTTCTGCTGCCCCCTCTGCCTTTGTCCCTGGTTCCTCGGTGCCCCTTGTTCCCTGGTTCCCTGGCTTCTCCGTGACCCGATACCCAGCCCCCTCTCTCAGCCTGATGTCTCACCTGTTCCCCATTACCTCGTTACCTTGTGTATTTAACCTCTATGTTCCCTTTGTCTAGTGCTCGATCATTTTGTCCTGTTCCTGTCTGATGTCTAGTTCTGCCTCCTGTGAATCTTCCCTCGTGAGGTTTGTTCCTGTGAAGTTTTTCCCGTTTATCGCCATCCCCTGTGCCTGCTTTGGTTTTTTTGGAACTTTTGGATTTTTGCCTTTTTCTCTCTGTTTTTTGGTTGTCAAATGTTGTGTTGAAGCTCCCTCCTGCCTGATGTCCGTTGCATTTGGGTCCTCACCTCACCCCCCACCGCAACAGTACCATTGCCATTTACAAAGAACTGTGACCGTAGTAGCAGGCCAATTCATTCCATTCCCGACTTCTTACTTTTACTCCTTACATTTTAACATAAATATCGGTACTTCTACTCCTTACATTTTACAAAGTTGGCTCGTTACTTTAGTTTCAAAGAATTTGAGTAAAGTTACCATCATTATTTGTTGTGTTATCAATACCAAATTCTAATTGGATGTGAAGATCCGAAAGTGATATTGTAGAGCGAGGCGGTTGTCATAGCGAATACAACCCCGACAGGGTGATCAAGACCCTGACGCCAAAACAAAGGTGTCAGCCTGAATTATTGTTACAATGTGCTGCCGTACTGGTGGCTTTCAATAATTTACCGTTGAATATGAAAAACACAGAGGAGGTAAATGCAGCTTTTTTTGTTATCAAAAGCTATTTTTTGTTTGTTTCAGTAACTTCATGAAAGTCACATTAATGGTCAGTTGCATTTGTTTTCCTGCTAGCAATGACCATGCCTTGGGTCTGTTACACTTCAGGGAATTGTGGACCTAAATGCAGAGATAAGGCAAGAGTTTGAGGATTTAATAACAAAAAAGGCAGAATTCCAACCAACAAGGGATTCAAAAAGCAGTTGGCAAAAACAACACAAGGAGTCCAAAGGAAGCAGGCAAAAATGAATGTCTAAAAATTATGACAACAACGAAAAACAGGATATAAGCAAAAACTGGAGCAAACTGGAACAAACTCCCAGGGGAAGAAAAACCGCAGGGAGGAGTCCAAACGCACATCCACGGTCCACACCGACCGGAAAAAAAAAAAGGATCTGACAGCAGACAAAGTGAATGCAGAAACTAAATACACAGGGTGATCATGTGACATTAGGGCTGGGGAACAGGTACAACCAATTAGGAGTGGCAGCATAATCAAAATAGATGGGAAAACACAGGAAGCAAAACTAAACTACCAAACTAAAACAGGAAACAGAAATATACAAACAGGCAACAGAAATAACCACAACCACAGCAGGTTCTCTAATTTAGTTAAATTACCCAAGTAGCGTTAAGGTTATTTAAAAATAATCTAATTCCCTTGTGTGTGTGTTCTGCTCCATTTGTCATTTTTCCACGTTGGAGGTGTAGCTACACTGACACCTTGTTTTAATTCAACAATGTGATAGCTGTGTTTCCTGGCTCGCCATTCTTTATCAACGTGTGGCACTACGGTACAGTATTCAAGTCCAGTTTTCACTCTGCTTTTAACTCTGATTTGGTCTTCTCCGACTCCTGAGAAAAACAAATATCTGTCTGTTTGGTGCTAAATACAGTAACTTTATTAATTATTTTGCTGAAAACAACTGCCTTTTGGTTCTAAATCAGTCATTTAATCCATTGTTAAAACATGTTGATGACTGCAGCTAAATATTGCGGATGGCATCCTTTAATTGAATAAAGATTGAACCTGTAATTTTCTTGAGAAAATTTTTCTTTAGAGAAGCAGATATTTCATTTTGAAGTATTGATATGTGACCATATCTTTCTAATGTTAGAACAAGAAAAAAACTTAAAGACTGACAAAATAAAAGTACTTACAGTTTATGTTGCTGATTCTGATTGTTCAAACCTCACCAAAGTCTATCAATGACTCCAGCTGTTACTAATTGGGCAGCCAGCAAATCTCTCCCTTGAGAGAGGACCAAAAGTAGTTTCTCAGGAGTGAATATTGATAAGGTTGTGTGTAATGGTCTCTTTTGTATCTGATCCATGAAAGTCTCTTTGTGGTCCCAGTCCCCCGCTGAGAGACCAACAGATATAGGGCCCATTTTGGATGAGTGCCTGTCTTTGATCGATGACCTGGGGGCTCTAAACACAAATCAGCCATCGATACAAGCACACACTCACACGCAAACACACACACACACACACACATTTTTCATTTATTGCAGGAGCCGAGAAACATCCCAGGTTGAGGAGGGAGATAATGATCCAAGACCATGGCTTTTTGTGACTGCAGGTCAGTTTATAGAGTGGAGACAAAGACTGTAAGAAGGATGCTTTGTCCAATTACAGTGCTGCCTTGCACTGTCCTCCTTTAGATGAGTGTGTTTACGTGCATTTAACAGTTTAAATATAGCTGTTTCCTTGCCTTGTCATATCCAGATCACAAATAAAACTGCACGGGTGAACATGATATTCTGAACATCATCATTTAGACAGAGCATAAAGACCTGCTGTAACTAGCTTGAGGTACTTATTCTAATGCCAGCACTGACAATAAAAGCAGTAATACACTAAGAGCAGTTCATAAATAGGTTGTATTGTAGGTTGTTGTCCAGGCCTCTGTTGGACCATCAGACCATTAGCATTACTGTTAGCCACTTATTCCCACTGACTGGCGCCAGTTCTTACTAGTGCAGTGCTCATTCAGAGCTCCTACTTGTTTAGAGTGGGAAATGTCTAGCGTCGGCCCCAGGAAGTGCTGCTTGCCTCACCTGATCGACATTACACTCAACCCTGCATTCCCTCGGTTCCTCAGTGACACGCCCACCAAGTGTGAAGCAGATTGGATCAACGGTTACAAGATGGGAAGTAACAAAGTACAAATACTTACCTAAGTTACTGTATTTAAATAGATTTTTCAGATATTTTTACTTTATTTTACTATTTATTTTTGTGCAGAATTTTTACTGTCTACTCCTTACATTTTACCAAATTGGTTCGTTACTTTAGTTTCAAACAATTTCAGTTACCGTTATTATATTTTCATGACTCATGATTGAAGACAAAGAAAATGGAGATCCCAGAGAATCGGAAGACAAGCAACAAGATGTTCCATATTGGCAGACATCCATTTAAAATAGTGTTCATTTTGTCACCTATAATGTATGTTGATTTCTTTTACAGGCATAAATAATCTTAGAAGACAGCCTCACGTGAGTTCAGTCGAAGCTTGGTTTATTAGCTTGCCAGCGTGAACGAACATTCATCACTTCCTGTCTGTTCTTCTTTGGCTCACCTTTCCGGCCTAGGCTAGAACAATGACACCTTTAGGTGACTACCTGTCTTTACATCACCTATCTTTAATTAAGTCTGCCAAATGTCCTTTTCAGTCATTCACATCTCTTTTTTTTTTTAGTCAAGTTTCAGTCTAGTCATTTTAGTCTAGTTTTAGTTCTAGCCCGACCAGGCCCTAACCTGTCTCTCCTAGTTATGCTGTTATAGTTCTAGACTGCCGGGGGATTTCCTTCCTCCCTTTGAGACACTGAGCTCCTCTCTCCTCTCCCTTTACATTTGTGTGCATCCTGTCCCAGGAATGTACTGTAAGCAGTGCCCTGCTATGATAGGAACTGCTACGATTACCATTTGTAGTCAGTGTTCCATTGTCTTTATTGTGACTTGTATTGCCACTGTTCAACACAAAGTCCCATATATTTGAAAGTACATTTGAGAATTGTGCACTAGGAGGCTAACCTAGCTAACCTTAACAATGTAAAGGAGAATGCCAAGCCTCCCTCCCCCCAAAACAGAAGCAAACCCCAGTACAGGGCATGGATGTATGGGTACAGGGAAATGCAAAAAACAGGCAGTAGTCAAACATTCACGGCAATCAGGAACTCAGAAAAAGGGAAAACCGCTGCACACACGGATAATAGATGATCTTGCTCAGGAGTAAAGGAAAGACTGAACTTAAACACATGCCTTTGACACATGCCTTTGGTGTGGGAGAACTGGGTTTGATTCCCACTGTGGTACATCAACCAATGTGTCCCTGAGCAAGACACTTAACCCCTAGTTGTTCCAGAGGCGTGCAACCTCTGACATATGTAACAGTTGTAGGTCACTTTGGATAAAAGCGTCAGCTAAAAGACGTGTAATGTAATGATTGACTTCAAAAGGTTCGCCACGTCACTCGAACCAAAGTTCAAAACACCAGTTCACCTCTGTTGGCTTTTTAGGTTTTTCTCCTGGCACACGTTGCTTACACTGTATACTGTTTAGATATGTGTGCTCATCATATGTACATTTTATGTCCTTGTGTTATTGTTGAATACATTGTGAATAAATTTTTCTAAAATTGTATGATGTTTTTGTTGTTATTATAACACAATACTTTTTTCAGACCTTTTTGAATCTTGATCCTGGCAAATAAAGACTCAAACTAAAATCCCAATTAAAAACAAAACTGAAACGAAGCATTTTCAGAAAGTAAAAACTAACCTAGCAAACCTGCTTTAAAAAAACAATTAAAACTAAACTGAATTTGAAAACAAAAAGTCAAAATGAAACAATAAAAATAAAAACTAATAAAAAATTCCAAACTTTAATAACCTTGCTCTGATCACAGGCTGCCATTATGATGTTGGTTAGTATTCTGAAAGGGCTCTCTCAGAGTTTAGCTTTCCTTGTAATTGCACACAAAGGTAAGTACTGAGCTTTGCGAGTTGTTCTATTCCTATTTTACCATCTAACTTTTGATGAAGTTCTTTGTGTATACAACGTGAAATATGGTGCCAAAAAGCACCCGCACTTCTTGCCTGCACTGTGTTTCCAAAACTTGCTCACGTCTTCTCTTCCAACTCCTGAGTGTGTGTGTGTGTATGTGTGTGTGTGTGTGTGTGTGTGTGCACACGTGCGATGACACACTCCCTGTACTGCTCATAGAGATTACATTTCAAAAGGATCAAAAATACACCAGACAGTCTTGCTAGGATAATCAATCACCACTCCCAAGATGTGTGTGTTAGTGCGTGTTTGAGAAGGAGAGAAAGAACAGAGCACAAAGAAAAAGATAGAGACCAAGTTAAAGATAGGGAGAGAGAGGGGAAAGTGTAGCCAAGGAGAGGGGAGAGCTGTGGGGGAAACTAAAATACACATACAGTATATATATATATATATAAATATAAATATATATATATATATATATATATATATATATATATATATATATATATATATATATATATATATATATATATATATAGTTGGGAGGGTGGACTGAGTCTACGTGTCTGCGCTGGGGAATTGGAGTCATAAATCAAACAGCCTGTCAGAAGTGGTGCTGGGGTTGTTGGAGAACATGAAGGGGGGAGAGTGGTATGGGGGAAAAGAGGGGAAGGAGGGAGAAAGGGAGAAAGGAAGAGGTGCCTCAGTCATTCACACACTGCATCACATACTGAGCCCGAATGCAATTTCCCCTGAATGTCAGACAGAGATGAGAGGTGGGGCAGATAGTAAAACTATGTGTGTGTGTGTGTGTGTGTGTGTGTGTGTGTGTGTGTGTGTGTGTGTGTGTGTGTGTGTGTGTGTGTGTGTATTGGTGTGTCCCTGTCCTCGACCCCAAGGCGCGAGACACAGGCCCAAATCTCATTATGCCAACATGATAGAATTTGCTCTCTGTGTAACCTCATTATCCTCACTGTTAGATAAGGCGCTGTAATTGCTCACAGCAACAACAGCCAAACAGAAACGCTTGTTTCACTGTGTGTGTCTACACTGTGTGTTAGTATGTGTTTTGAAGCCTAAGTTGGATCACTTTATACCAGGCAACCATCGTCCTGAGCGAAGATATTCCTATTTTGCATCAAGAAAATGCCACTGTGTTTGCAGTGTTGAAGGTCATTTGGAAAGACAATGAGTTAGATCATCAATGTCAGCAGTGCACAATTGAGTGCTTATGTTTCTGCATAAAGTTCATGATCTCCAGAACCCAGATCTAGGTCTGAAGGTATTAACAGAGGTTACTCTGTGCCTCAATGAACAAGTCCAGTGTAAATGTAACCAGGCACTAGATGCATGATTCCCCCTAAATGGACACTGGACTCTGGATCCCAGAAGTAGACTGGGTTGTCTGGACAAACACAAGTCCTAGATGTTTTGCATGTTTGGATACAAAAAGTTAGATCTGCCTTATTACTGTCAAACCAATGCAAAATGTATGTCTCTATACAATAGCTGATCTCTATGTGTACAAAACACATTTAAAGGCACAGACACAAAACCGACCATCCTAGTGGTGATGAAGGCCAACTGTTACGTAATTTGTGTCTCAGCCAAAAAGTTGCACTTGAACACACTGCAAAGACTACAGCCAAATAGCACGTACAATCTGCTCCTGCTTGAGGGGAAATAACTCTCCGTACCAGGAGGTGGCGATAGTTTATTTGCTGTTCCAAAAGGGAAACAAACTCTTGAACAAATTCAAGAGGATAGTTAGCCAGTTAGCACATTAACAACACAACCAGATGTTGAAAGAACATATTTATAATATATATCCATACACAGTACACCTGGTTTTCACGGATGGGATTGATTTGCTTGCCTCTGTCAGCTTGCCACCAGTTTCTCTTCACTGACCACTGACAACTCTTACACTCCTTGTAAATTATGAAGTGTGGTCTAGACCTACTCTATCTGTAAAGTGTCTTGAGATAACACTTGTTATGAATTGATCTATGAATAATAATTAAATTGAATTGAAATTGAATTGACAAGCGCACTCCTTCCTATAACTGCAATGGCTGCAGCTGATTGGACCAACGTGTCACATGGGGCCACTTCTCAAAAGTCCCTGTGATGCTCCCAGAATGCATTGAACACCTGCTCCCATACAAATGAATGGCAAGCGGGCAAATGACGCTTACAATGGACATGCACGGCAAGTGCACTAGCAAACCACACAACATAAACAATTCTGAACTGTTTCTGCTAAAGAGCTTAAAAGCTAGAAAATAATCTTACCCTACAAGTTTTACTTTGTTCTAGCAGAACTCAACATTGCCAAGCACTCTAGCAAAGATTACCACCAGGGCTGAAGGAAGTTTTCCCATTGTCTCAGACTTGTCTTGGACTCGTTGGTGTTTGGACTGGGACTAGTCTCAGACTCGGCCATTGTACTTGCCAAATATTCTAGTTGGTCTGGATCAAGTCCAGTACTAGGCCTATAGACCCTTTGCAAACACTTGACCATGACCACGTGACGACACCATGACGGAAGGCAGAATCACCGGAAGAACAAGTTAAACAGTATAGTAGACGAGTGGAAAGTTTCATTAGTTTCAATCAGTTTAAAATAAATGAACTGTAATAATAAAACTATTGTCTTCTGTATGGCTTCTTCTATTGAACTAAGTTTTGGTGCCATTATTGGCCAAGGTAGGACGTCTGATAGGTGCTCACAAAGAGTGGTATTGGGGGAAGTTGGAGATAGAAGGATTGGATACCGACCCTTACCTTCTTCTCCCTTTGTTTTCAGTCTGCCCGACTCAGTCTCACAGCTTTTAAAAGTCAGTTCTTTGTAGCTGGCTGGGTTACAGGTATCCAACGGCGGGTACCTCATAATGGCAAAGATAAGACATCAATCCAGAGTTTATTTTGTATAATCATACTGTATGTTCTTTACTTTTAAGATTTATATAACACATAGCCTATGTTTTTAGAGGACATGGTTGGTCGTGGCCACCCCCATACCGTTGTTCACTGGGGGTGCCAATGCTACTTTCTAATGGACGCCTGGACGCATCCCGGCTCTGGGAAGTGCACAGACTGGCACAAACACTACCCTCTGACTAACCAGAAGAGAAGGCTCATGGGAAGTGCAGAAATCCCAGATGCATGTTATCCCTCAGTGGCATTCATTCAGCTCTAAGAAAATGCTGTACATGTATCTTTGTGGTTAGAATAGCAGCTTTGGGGTCAACCTCGTTGAAACTGAATAGTTTGCGGTACGTGTGTGTCTGTATGCATTGGTTCGTACAACCTTCGACCACCCACAATACACCTCGCTGGATGTCTCTCTCACTCCTTTTGCCAAAAGCAGCATGGAAATGCTAGCTTTGTGAGTTTGTGGGCAGCAGAGGAGGAGAGGGGAAATGTAGATGATTTGTAGGGAGACCATAATGGAGACAGATGATCCTTCTCTGGGTCTGTCTGCTGTTGAATCAGCGCTGCCACCCAGTAGTGGTGTGTGCATTCTCCGGCCTGGCTCTCTCTCCCTGTTATTTCTGTTCCTCTTATAGACCTCCACTGCAGTCCATTTTGCATCCACCCCAGAATATTCTGAGCATGCGCCATCTGCTTACAGGGCCTCAGTCATGAGGCAGACAAGACGCCAGACAGCACCACCACAACCCATTTTTCTCTTTCTTAAATTGTCACTCAGGTGGAGAAAAGAAAGATGACATGCTCCTCATTTCCCCACCCACCTGCTGACACCACCTATCCTGCATCCACTTTTTCATCTCTATCTTCCATCTCACCCCTCTCTCCCAATGAGGTACTAACCGGACACCGTAGTTTTCTCTGGACCCCTGCCAAATCTGACTACTGATGACATGTATAGCTGCATGTCGTCATTTCGCCGCTGGCTATCAAGGTGGTGTCCAGATAATGATGTGGGCTTTGTGGATCACTGGCAGTTTTTGTGGGGAAGACCTGGTCTGATTCGTAGAGACGGCATTCATCCCACTTGGGATGAAGCAGCTCTTATTTCTAGAAATCTTGACAAGTTTATTAGTGGACCTAATCCTTGACAATCCAGAGCTGGGACCAGGAGGCAGAGTCCCAGTCTAACACACTTCTCTGCTCCTCCATTCCAGGAGTTACCTAGTAAAAACCCCATAGTGATGGTGTCTGCCCCCCAACCATTGAAATTATTTAAATCAAAGGTAAACAGAAGCGGAGCTGTGCATGAAAACTAGGGATGAGCGAGTACAGCATTATCCGTATCTGTATCTGTATCTGTTTACCACATGAATTATCTGTTTCCGTATCTGTGCTCGGAGTGTACTCGGACGGATGGACGGGGCGGGGCAGAGGTTTAAAAAGCTGAAGCTGAAGAAACCCTAAACGTTAACGGACGAGAGAGAGAGAGAGAGAGAGAGAGAGAGAGAGAGAGAGAGAGCGCTGTTCTGTGTGAGTGAGCAGAGCGGGGCGCACGGTCCGCTACCCAATCCGAATACAAATAATGACTCATATTACTCGTATAATACTTGTATTTCGGAAAAAGTGCTTTATCCGTACCGGATACTTGTTTCAGCCGAGTATCCGGCTCATCCCTAATGAAAACCTCATAACAATTAAAACCACAAGTGCAATAGTGCAAAAGAATAGGAGAATTAAATGTGGACTCTTAAACATCAGATCTCTCTCTTCTAAAGGTGTACTATTAAATGAATTAATATTAGATTCTAATATTGATTTATTTTGTCTTACTGAAACCTGGCTAAGTGATGGAGAATATGTTAGTCTAAATGAATCCACCCCCCCAGTCATATTAATACTCACATTCCTTAAGGCACAGGCCGAGGAGTTGGAGTTGCAGCTATCTTCGATTCTAGTCTACTAATTAGCTCTAAACCTAAACTAAATTATAACTCATTTGAAAGTCTTGTTCTTAGTCTTTCACACTCAAGTTGGAAATCACTGCAACCAGTTCTATTTGTTCTAGTGTACCAAGCACCTGGTCCATACTCTGAACCAGTTCTATTTGTTATAGTGTACCGAGCACTTGGTCCATACTCTGAATTCTTATCTGAATTTGCTGAGTTTTTGTCAAATTTAGTGCTAAAAACGGACAAAGTTCTTATTGTAGAGAATTTTAATATTCATGTGGACAATAAGAATGATAGCCTTAGTTCTGCCTTCATCTCTCTATTAGATTCTATTGGTTTCTTTCAAAGTGTTCATAAACCAACTCACAGTTTTAACCACACCCTCGATCTTGTTCTGGTATATGGTGTTAAAATTGAACATTTGATAGTGTTCCCACAGAATCCCTTTTTATCTGACCACTGTTTGATAACTTTTGAGTTTATACTGCTGAACTACACGGCATTAGGAAAAACCTTCTATACAAGATGTCTATCTGATAGTGCTGTAGCTAAATTTAAGGACGCAATTCCATAACAGCTTATTTGAGGATTTTCAGTCAGGATTTAGAGTTCATCATAGCACAGAGACAGGACTTGTGAAAATTACTAATAATCTCCTAATTGCATCGGACAAAGGACTTGTCTCTGTACTGGTGTTATTAGATCTTAGTGCTGCATTTGATACCATTGACCATCATATCTTATTACAGAGTTTGGAACATTTAGTTGGCATTAAAGGGACTGCTCTTAGCTGGTTTAAGTCTTATTTATCAGATGGATCTCAGTTTGTTCATGTTAATGATGAATCCTCTGTGCACGCCAAAGTTAGTCGTGGAGTCCCACAAGGATCTGTGCTCGGTCCAATCCTGTTCACTTTATATATGCTTCCTTTAGGCAATATTATTAGACACTCCATAAACTTTCATTGTTATGCAGATGATACTCAATTATATCTATCAATCAAGCCGGATGAAACTAATCAGTTAGCTAAACTTCAAATGTGCCTTCAGGATATTAAAACCTGGATGAGCTGTAATTTTCTAATGTTAAACTCAGATAAAACTGAAGTTATTACTCTGGGGCCCAAGCACCTCTGTGACGCATTATCCAAAGAGATAGTTATGGCATCACTCTGGCCTCCAGCACCACTGTGAGGAATCTTGGAGTTATCGTTGATCAGGACATGTCCTTTAATTCCCACATAAAGCAAATTTCAAGGATCGCCTTTTTTTCACCTACGTAATATTGCAAAAATCAGGAATCTCCTGTCTAAACATTATGCAGAAAAACTAGTCCATGCATTTGTTACTTCTAGGCTGGATTACTGCAATTCTTTATTATCAGGCTGCTCGAAGACGTCCATAAAGAGTCTTCAGCTGGTCCAGAATGCTGCAGCACGTGGTCTGACAGGAACCAGGAAAAGAGATCACATCTCTTCTGTTTTAGCTTCTCTGCATTGGCTTCCTGTAAAATCCAGAATAGAATTTAAAATCCTTCTTCTCGCCTACAAAGCTGTTCATAGTACCTTACTACCCCACCAGAGCACTGCGCTCCCAGGGTGCAGGGTTAGTTGTGGTTCCGAGAGTCTCTAAAAGTAGAACGGGAGCCAGAGCGTTCAGCTACCAGGCTCCTCTTCTGTGGAACCAGATTCCAGTTTGGGTTTGGGAGGCAGACACCGTCTCCACATTTAAGAGTAGACTTAAGACTTTCCTCTTTGATAAAGCTTATTAGGAATGAGCCGGATACTCGGCTGAAACGAGTATCCGGTACGGATAAAGCACTTTTGCCGAATACAAGTATTATACGAGTAATATGAGTCATTATCTGTACTCGGATTGGGTAGTGGACCGTGCGCCCCGCCCGTACACAGAACACGGAGAAGTGAACAGCTCTCTCTCTCTCTCTCTCTCTCTCTCTCAGGTCCGCGGGTCTTTTCCGTTAACGTTTAGGGTTTCTTCAGCTTCAGGTTTGTCTTTTACTTCGGTTTGTACTACTTACTTAACCAGTAGATTTCTGGTAACGTGGGGTTTCAGACAGCGCGTGGTATAATGCGACTCGCGCTGCGTCTCTGCCGTCGGAGTTTTTTTTTTTTTTAAACCTCTGCACCTGTTGTTGTGATTAAGCACTATATAAATAAAATTGAATTCTCTCTCTCTCATATCCACCTCCTCTAGACAGAGGGATGGATCTCTCTCTCTCTCCCCCTTCCCATCACCTCTAGACAGAGGGATGGATCTCTCTCTCTCTCCCCCTTCCCATCACCTCTAGACAGAGGGATGGTTATGTCTCTCTCTCTCTCTCTTTCTCTCTCTTGTCCACCTCCTCTAGACAGAGGGATGGTTATGTCTCTCTCTCTTTCTCTCTCTTGTCCACCTCCTCTAGACAGAGGGATGGATCTCTCTCTCTCTCTCTCTCTCCCCCTCCCCATCACCTCTAGACAGAGGGATGGATATCTCTCTCTTTCTCTCATTTCCACCTCCTCTAGACAGAGGGATGGTTATGTCTCTCTCTCTTTCTCTCTCTCTCTCTCCCTCTCTTGTCCACCTCCTCTAGACAGAGGGATGGATATCTCTCTCTCTCTCACCCATCTCCTCTAGACAGAGGGATGGATCTATCTATCTATCTATCTATCTATCTATCTATCTATCTATCTATCTATCTCCTCTAGACAGAGGGATGGATATATCTCTCTCTCTCTCATCCACCTCCTCTAGACAGAGGGAGGGTTCTCTCTCTCTCTCTCTCTCGCTCTTCCCATCTCCTCTAGACAGAGGGATGGATCTCTCTCTTTCTCTCTTCCCATCTCCTCTAGACAGAGGGATGGGATCTGGTTGGGGAGAGTTCTAGCCTGACCAGGCTCCTCTCTTTACCCTGTCTCTCTTAGTTATGCTGTAATAGTTTTAGACAGCTGGGGGACTTCCTTTGACACACAAGTTCCTCTCTCCTCTATCTTTCTATCTTTCCATTTGTGTGCATCCATGTCCCAGAAATGCTTGTTACTAACCTAGTTACTAACCTAGTTACTAACCTAGCTCTGGCGAGTCATTCCCCGGAGTCCTTATGTTCTTTTTCACCCAGCATGTTTCCTTGGATCAGGGAGGCTCCAAAATCATGGTAGCAGCTATCGCCCTGCTCCCGCTACACGTCCTGCAATGCCGTGTTCATCCTGCTACGCTCTGCTGTGCCCTGCTATGTCCTGCTGTGCCTTGTAATGCTGCACAGTGCCCTGCTATGCCATGAACTACTACAAAGAACTACTACAAACTACTATTTTTTTGTGACTGTTATTGCCACTCTTCATTCTAACCCCAACCAGTCGTCAGACACCGCCTACCAAGAGCCTGGGTCTGGGTCTGGGTCTGTCCGAGGTTTCTGCCTAAAAGGAAGTTTTTCCCCGCCACTGTCGCACTGTTGCTTGTTCTGGAGGAAACTAGTAGAACTGTTGGGTCCTTGTAAATTCTGGAGTGTGGTCTAGACCTGCTCTATCTGTAAAGTGTCTCGAGATAACGTTTGTTATGAATTGATACTATAAATAAGTAAATTGAATTAACCATGGTTGCCTCCCATCGCCCAACTTCCTGCCCTCTTGACCCAATCCCCTCTCACCTTCGTAGTCTATTCATTTCCTCATTGACCCCATCTATAGCTCTTTGAAAAGCGATTGTTTTTCTAACAATCTTACAGCAGCGAGAGTGAACCCTCTTATAATGAGACCCACTGTCAACCCTTCTGATGTAAAGAATTACAGACCTGTCTTTTTTCTTCCATTTCTTTTTCTTAATTTTCTGCATCTCTACCAGAACGACCTATTGACCACCACCAACTCTCCTTGCCTTCACAAAGGAACTTCTGAGATGACAAGTGCTAAACCTACCAGACTCCATTTAAATAAACAGTTCTTTTAGCGTGTATAGAGCAAACATATTTTCACATGTAAATAAGTAAACTATGTGTTTATTTTCAACCAAAACTAGAGTCGAAAAAACAACCCAAAACGGCTTTGCATTGTTTGATTTGGTTTCTGTCACCTATAAATTAAGTGTTTTTCACGATGCTAAAACTGCGGCCCTTTAGTGCATGTCATTCCCCCCTCTCTCCCCTTTCATGTCGTCAGCTGTCCTGTCAATAAAGGCCAAATAATGCCCCAAAAAAATCTTAAAAAATGAAAATACTAAGAATAATTTGGAGTCCCGCTGCAGCAATTCTGACCCCCTGTTGAAGATCTCTGGTTTAGAGGACTTGTCATGATTAAAGGTCACTTGGCATGGTGCTCTTTGGATGCTTTTATATAGACCTTAGTGGTCCCCTAATACTGTATCTGAAGTCTCTTTTATATAGACCTTAGTGGTCCCCTAATACTGTATCTGAAGTCTCTTTTATATAGACCTTAGTGGTCCCCTAATACTGTATCTTAAGTCTCTTTTATATAGACCTTAGTGGTCCCCTAATACTGTATCTGAAGTCTCTTTATATAGACCTTAGTGGTCCCCTAATACTGTATCTGAAGTCTCTTTTAAATAGACCTTAGTGGTCCCTAATACTGTATCTGAAGTCTCTTTTATATAGACCTTAGTGGTCCCCTAATACTGTGTCTGAAGTCTCTTTATATAGACCTTAGTGGTCCCCTAATACTGTTTCTGAAGTCTCTTTATATAGACCTTAGAGGTCCCCTAATACTGTATCTGAAGTCTCTTTTATATAGACCTTAGTGGTCCTGTAATACTGTGTCTGAAGTCTCTTTTATATAGACCTTTGTGGTCCCATGATACTGTATCTGAAGTCTCTTTTATATAGACCTTAGTGGTCCCCTAATACTGTATCTGAAGTCTCGTTTCTATGGACTAAGCTTTCCTTAGTATGTGCCATTTCTGAGTCTGTAGCTTTTGAGGAGGAGGAGGGAGGGCAACCCTAACCCTAACCCTAACCCAAGGAGTCTGGGGGTGTGGCCTTGATCAACTGCCACCTTGCTCGTTTGAAAGCCATGATGTCTCTCTGTCATGGGGGGGGCCAAATTCTCTGTGCAGAAAAAGGGGAGGTAACCTTGCCCCTTATGACCTCATAAGTAGCACGTTTCGAGATCGGCCCATCTGAGCTTTCATTTTCTCAAAGACAGAGCAGGATACCCTGGGGGGCCCTAGGCAGGCTGGGGGAACACATATTATGATGTATTATGCCTCGTTATGTTAAAAAAACTCAAGAAAGTGATTTAATTTCATTCTCATGCCATGGGACCTGTAAGGCTCAAATAGACAATGCCTCATTTCAAGGGGTCACAACCTAAAAAGGTTAAGAACCCCTGAATAACAACAAGTGAAACCGGGTAATTCAAAGGAAATTGGAACATGAACACACTTCTGCTGACACATCATGTTTTAGAAGGCGGTAGCAGCTATTGTTCCTGCTGACCACAATTTGCCAGCCTTTAATGCCCAGCACACTCATTCTGTTCATCTTGGCTATCTCAGTTTAGCACATATTATACCTTCATTCAATTCAATTCTTATTGTATATACTTTTCCCACCTGATTGGTTGAATAAACTCTGAATGCATCTGGATGTAAACAATATTTCCATTACTTCCCTTAAAGAAATCTTTCTTTATACAGGATGTCCCCTTCCACAGTGACATCAGCTACACATCTGCAGTCCTTAAACGGGTCATGTGTCTTGATGATGGACACTGAAGTAAGACTGTATCTGTAATCACCAGGCCTCCCTGTATTGTCCATTTAGCACGCTACATTGTTCCATGTGCTAATCTGTGGGAGGCAGAGACTCAGCTGTTTTCTGCCCTGTGTTCTTTTCTATTCTACTGTACATTCACAACTTTGGAGCAAACATTTCAGACAACGCACTGGTAAGCATTGTACTATATAATCAACATGATACCCAAAAAGGCATTCCTTAGCGCCATTATGGGTACTTTAGAGATGCCGACAATGTCTATCAACCACACCCTCATACCCCATAATCACATAAAGAATTCCCTCACAGCTATTACTGCAATTAAATACATTTAAATTATAAGATAATAGACACCATTATCTTATCTTTAAATAAGGAATGATGAGTACAGGCATGTATCGCCAATATGGCAATTAAACACATTGTCCATGTAACCGCTATTCTCTTCAGTTTGGAGAGGAAGTGATCAGTGGTGACTGTTTTTCACTTCAGTTGGTTGCATGTGTGTGTGTGTGTTTTTTTTTTTTTTTAAAGTACCATTACATAGCCTTTACTGCACTTCTGGACTTCTGGGAAGGGTCCGGGAGGCCCAACTGTGGTCTTTGGCTGAAAGCTGTCATGTCCACCAGAAGCTGTCTTAGACTCTTCTCTAGTTGATTTTAGTGAAGAGGGACAAACTACATATTGTGATTGTGTGATCATAGCAAGGCCAACAACCACAGACACAAACATATAAAACTGACAACATTTTATTTATTTTGCCTATCGTAAGGTAAATCAATTTAACATGTATAGTGGCTTAAAAAGTGTTATAACCCCATACCTGCCAACACTCACGTTTTTCCTGGGTTTCTCCTGTTTCTTAACCCTTTTTAAAGAAAATAAATTGATAACAGAACGTTGAACAAAAGAAGAAAAATAAGAAGCTGCATGGTCAACGGGAAGACAACACAAGGGTTGACTAATGTAAAGATGCTATGAAATATATATATATATATATATATATATATATATATATATATATATATATATATATATATATATATATATATATATTTCAAAAAAACTTGGAAACGATCCAAGTGTTTAATTGGCTAATCATGTCACCTAGACTTGTAGCCCTGTATATTGTTGGGTAGTTTAAGTGAGCTTTGGAGTTTCACTTCTCATACATTTTTCCACGTATACGTTTTCTGTAGCCTGTTGTTTTCTGTATTCTAAAAGATGCAGATAGCAATCCGTGTTGACTTCAACTGAAAACTGAGAGTTTGAGTGAGGGAAGACAGAATGTGGACATAGCTGAGCAGTCTCATCCGTGTGACTGACAATCGGACAGGCCAGCTGCTGTCCCACTGCAAGGAGGGAGGGGGAGGAGGAGGGGGGAGAGCGGATGACAGGGATGTGTGTGTGTCTGTCTGTCTTTTTGAAGTCACTGTGTCGCCGTCATCTCTTTTGTGAGAGTCCCACATTCTGCGGCTCTTTGTCGGTGCCTCTTGCAGCGGGGTGGGTTGACAGGCTGTGAATGGCCGTCCCTGCTGTGCAGGGGCGGCCTGCTGCGTGGAGTCAAACCTTCAACAGCTCTTATTAGTGTCAGCGGCTTGCAGACAGGAGGGGCCTCCGGCATTAGCAATGACTTACATGTGTTTATTCCTCTACTTTTTCTTTCAACAATTTTTGCTCAAGCCTATTTTGATGTTTGGGGAAAACCGTCTATCTCTCCTGTGGAATAATTGAAGTGTGGGACAGACACCAGAGGTCTGTGAAAGAATGTGTGTATGTGTGTGTGTATACGTGTGTGTGTATGTGTGTGTGTGGCAACATCAAATGCCTCCTCCACCCTGTCCTCCCTTCGCTCCTTTCAAGGCTGACAGTGATTAATGTTCCTCAGCTGTCAGGTACATTACTTACAATGCTTCTTCTTCTTCTTCTTCTTCTTCTTCTTCTTCTTCTTCTTCTTCTTCTTCTTCTTCTTCATACTTATAATTTTTACTTTGTTCTGTAGGACCTGGTGGGGAGGACAGTATGGACACCACTGGACATAAAAGATGACCAGAAACAGTGAATCGCAAAGATTGATTGACAGAAAAAAAAACATTATTCTCTTGTTTTCTCTCTCTCTCTCTCTCTCTCTCTCTCTCTCTCTCTCTCTCTCTCTCTCTCTCTCTCTCTGTCTCAGGAGGGGAGAATAACCAGAAAAGACCTTTCACAACTGACCCTCTGATGAAAAGAATAATACCACAAATGAAAGGAACAGGAATGTGAGCCAAAATATATTCACTGGTCTGTCTGTGTGTGTGTGTGTGTGTGTGTGTGTGTGTGTGTGTGTGTGTGTGTGTGCGTGTGTGCGTGTCTGTGTGTGTGTGTCTGTGTGTGTGTCTGTGCGTGTGCGTGCATGTGTGTTTTTACGTGTGTACAAGTGCGAGCCACGAAAGTGCCATGCGAAGGCGTTTGAAAGAGGCCAGACATCAGGTGTCAGGCATTGCTCCCCCCCCCACCACACCCGATGATGGATGATGGCGAATGAGAAGTTTCCTCTCCTGGACTGCCGACTTCAGCCGGCTGTCGTCAGAGGACCGGTCATCTGCTTTCCATTGCAGGGGCCGCAGGGGCCCGGGGGTTTTGGCTGCGCTGGCAGAGACAGGGTGGGCTGCAGAGAAATGAACAACCCTCTGAAACTGACAAATGAAGCATAGCAAATAATGTTTATTTTCAACTCAACTGAAATTGGGAGCAATCAGCCGGGATCAATGTAGTGTTGGAGCTCCTGTAATTGGGATGACTCCCAACACTGGAACCCACCCACAGTTATTTCAGGTCTGATGTTGGGCAGCACAACATAGTGTTTTTTTAATCGCCATAGCAATATCAACTGGCAAAAATAAAAACCGGGAAAAAGGCTGCAACATCTCATAAAAGACACTGCACGAGTTTTTGTGTTTGTTGAAAAAAATATCAGTAGAAAACTGCACTTTAAAATTTAACTTTTCAGTGATGGCTCTCATTGGCTAGCTGTTAGCCCATCAGAGTCAAGCAGCGTAGCTCGTTGAATATTAATGAGAACTGTCACAAATCAATCTGAGTCGTCCTGCAGGCTTTCTATACCACACTAGAATGGCTTGAAACACTGTAACCAAGGTAACCAATTTACAGAGTCCATGGTAGATCTTCAGAGATCACCACAAAGTCATGAGATACGGGGGGCAGGGCTTCTTTAACCATGTATCCAAGGTCTTTTTACAGAGCCATTGTTGCTGCTTCCGGAGCTTAGCACTGTCCATGACCATTATGATTGGTTTAAAGAAATGCAGTGCTTCCCCCCCCCCCCATCTCAGATTGGATGTGTGGTGCAGCCAGACCTAGCCAGTCTGTCAATGTGAGACTAGCAGGACCGTGATGATCAGTGTGCATCTACAGTACGTACTGTCAATAGCAACCAGCGAGAGGCAGCTTCACACTGATTCATCCAACCTCACACAAGCTTCATAGCGTTTCCATGTTGTGGAATGTCAGAAATTCACCAGCAGGGCTGGAAAGTAGACATTCACACAGACGATTTTAATCATGAGTCCATCCCGTGTCGAGCCAAGCCACCGCTTGTATGTCAGTTCTGATTTATAAACCTGGGCGGTATTAACTCTGCAGGAGAGGAGAAAGATCGCTGGCAGCACAGAGGAGGGAAATCATAACACAGAATGGGAAAAGAAAGAGAGAGGGGGGCAGAGAGGACAATAATCCTTCAGCTTTGCTCTCCACCATCCAACATTTGAACATTCCTGCTTAACTTTCTTTTCAAGTAGACCCACAGAACACACTGACATACAGATGCAGTGCAATCAATACACTGCATCATGAAGTCAAACAAGTTGAACAGATGGTTACCATTACATCACATGTTTTATGCATCATATTTGTATTCTGTTATTTCATTGTGTTTAGATGTTTTGGCTATACTGTGTGTGTGCCAAGTTAATAAAAGGCTTTCTATTGTTATTGGGTATTTATTTCACTTTATGTCACTACTGATAAACCAAAATGTATGCTGGGATCATTGTTGGGGTAGGTACTCAAAAAAAAAGTAATAGATTGGTAGTTACTTTTAAAAAACGTAATGCCTTGCTTTGCTATATTACTCACTGCTGAAAGTAACTAGTTACACTACTAGTTACATACAGTAACTTCTGGATTACTCCGTAACATCCCCTGAGATACATTATAACTTACTTGCCAAATAACAACCATATCCACCCAGATCATCACAAACCCTCATTATAATATGGACATCCACTAGATCAGTCTTTTATGCTCTTATATACCACAAAGCTGTCAAGATTCTTTCAAAAACAAGGCTACAGTACTGGCCTCCATCCGATCATCATTACCTGCGACCCCCCTGTCACACAGGCAACCTTTCCTCCACTATATATGCTGCCATAAGCCCATTTATCTCTGCTTTGTCTGCCTGCTGCTGAAAATCAAGTCTGGGCTGCTTGGCTGGTGTCGGTGTCATGCTGTTTTTCAGCATCACCACTCAGGGTCCAGGGGGGACTTCAGCATCTAGCTTAGATTGGATGTTTGTTGCCTGGGCATAATTTACACTTTACAATCAAGATTGTGTTATGGTGTTACGCACAAAAAATGGATGTTTGATTTGTTATTCTCTCCTCCCGCTATGCAGATAGTTGAAGAATCAGTAACGCAGTAATTATTTAAGTAACTGTACCGTGTTTACTGGGTTATCAACAGTAATGCGTAACACTTGCTGGTAAACATCAAGAGTGTGTGCATTCAAGCCAAAGGGAGATAACGAAATATTAGTTTTTTTATTTATTTTTAAATGATTTGCCTTTACAATGAGACCTTATTATCCCCAGTGAAATGTGTGCAGTTCATATATTCATGTAAACCAATCAGAAGAAAGGAAGGGCACACCGACATTTCGCTGAGTCATAGCGATGGTTTTGTAATGTCATGGGAAAAACATTACCAGGTTTCTCTGTTATCCCCATCCCACTCCTTTCATCCTCCACTCCCACACACATCCTCTCCTCTCTCTCTTTCGCCTCTTTGTTTCTGCTGTTTGTCTCTGTCACTGTATTCTCCCATGCCCTCTTCTTCATCTTTGAAGAAGAGTGGGCTTTCCACTTCCTCTTTGCTTCTGTTCTTTATTTAGACTGAAGGAATGGCTGGGAGCACGTTGTTGTGATTCATGCCCGGGCAGCAAGGGTAGCAGTTGAGTGGTGCTAATACCTCCATCAGGCTGTTCTCATGAACCATTGCTACATGTAGCTATGAAAAGCAAAGCAATAATTCACAGCGTCATTCATATATGTTCCACGTATTTATTGCTGTATGCACCACAGCGACTGCTGCTGTAAAAGACTGCTGTGGTCCACGTATGGAGAAGGTTGAAGTGGATGGCTGGCTCATAAACAGACGGGAGTGGAGTTTGTGTCCCGAGGAAAACACAAGTCTTTCACCCATGAAGTACGTGTTCGTGTCCCGGTTACCACTCAAGTCCTACTTGAGGAAATCTGTTTTTTAAATCGAAACCACTTTCCTTTTTCTAACCTTAATCTTTGATTTCTGTAAATGTGGAGGTCTGTCAGTAGAGAGAAAAAGCATATGTTTATTTTTTTAAAGTAAGTGCTGTAGTACAACTAGCAGGAGACAAGTTATATTTGAGGTAAGTTTGGAGACACTAGCTTATTTAATCATTACAGTGATAGCCAACATATATTTTTTTCATCTCTTCTGTGTTGTAGTGTGTAGACAGTCCCTAAAACTTCACCAACAGTATTACCAAAAGATGAAGTCTCTGTGTCTTGAGAAGCTTATCTTGACTTTATTGTTGACTGTTAAGTCGCTTTACTTTTTCTTTCGCTTTTCCCTCACAGCCACACATGCGCTTCTCAGTCGGACACCGCTAGTGCTCGCGCTCCTTGCTTGACAGCACACTCACTGACGTAACTCACTTAATGCTGCATTCTTACTCTTACTTTCACTACTCTAACACAGGAATTGATATTGATAAATGCAACTGTAGTGCACGATTTCTCCCTACTACATGTTCACATTTACACAGATTTTACATCCAATGCTGGGAAAAACACGGCTAAATGTTTAGAAAAAAGTCAGTAAATAAGCTCCCTTTGCAATTGTGAGAGTGGTGTCATTTTTTTTTAATCGTCTTTTATTAGTGTATCAGCTTTAAGGTGCCAGAGTGGAGAAATGAAGGCAGTCTTGGAATTCAACAGGACTCAACCTTGATGACTTGACTTGGACCCAAACACTGGGGACTCAAACTCAGGTAAAGGTGACTCGACTCTGACTCTTCTTTGGTGACTCGGACTTGGACCCGAATACTGGGGACTCAAGACTCAACTTGCACTCAAACTAAGATAAAGGTGACTCAACTCTGACTCTTCTTTGGTGAAAGTTTACACCCCCATGCTAAAGTTGATTAAAAAGAGGAAAAAAAAAACATCTTTTGGAAATTGTTCTTAATGCCTAAATTAAAAAAAAAAAAAATCCAACCACATTTTTATTTTGAAAGGAAAGTTATTTCATGGATCAAGATACTATGCATAAGATCATCTCTCAATGCAAATCAAACCAGCAGTTAAACTATCTCTAGGTATGGTGAAGGGTATGTGATGATGTGGGGGCGTATTTTAATTTCAAAGGCCAAGGGAATTTTTTCAGGATGTATAGTTTCCTGATCCATGAAATAACTGGCCTTAAATAATAAAAATCTGCCTGCCTCTATGGGAATTTAACACAGGGATGTGTATACTTATGCCCCCTGTATTTTAATGAAGAACATTTATTTATTTACAATACATTATTCATTCACACAGAAAATTGGTGTCCTTAAAGGTTGGATTTTCCTACATTTCTTTAATTAAGGCATTAAGATCATTTTCAAAAATTTTATTTCTCTTTTTAATCAACTTTAGCATGGGGGGGGGTAAATTTTCTCAAACCCCTGTATGTATGAATGCTCCAAGTTTTGTTGAATTCTTTAAACAGCAGATATTGTTTATTTGTCCAAGATAAATTTCATTCAGTAAAATGAAATCTATCTTATCTTAAAGGCCACTAAACGTTGTCATGTGACCAGTCCTCATGTTACCATTGTTATTTTGTGGGATATTATAGAAAATGTACTTTTTCATATATTTTACAAACCCTGGTAGTGAGAATAAGTTGCATAGGTTGATCCTTCATAATAACAAATAAAACAAGATAGATGAAAATTTACTCCTTTACACATCCTTGATCTGAAGAAAATCTTTGTAAACTTTCAGAATATTAACACAATCTCCACCATATCCTCCTACTCTCTTGACCATTGCCAAACGTCTTTCTATCACACTGCTGCTGGCCAATAAGCATCGACAATAGAAGTCTCAGCGATGTGTGGGTCGTGGTATGTGTGCGTAGGTGTGTATATGGGTCACTGACTGATGAGGGAAGGGTTTTCATGCAGTCATTAGTTGCCGGCCAGTTTTCTGACCTCTCTCTCTCCCTGTGTCTTCGACTTTGTGTTCTCCATCACTACTGTCTTTTTACCACCGACACCTGTCTTTCACTGGTGTTTATCTGTGTGTGTGTGTGTGTGTGTGTGTGTTGTCTCAGGGCCTGTGTGTGTTCGTTTTTATCTGTGTGTTTTCACACACTTCCAGTCGAACAGGCACTCAGCCGCACGCTGATTGATCGGGGTCCGGACCGACCGGGAAAGAGGTGGGAGTTGCCATTGATAAGGCAGTAAATAAAGTGATTGGCATGATCAATGGAGACCCCCAAGGGAACAATGAGCATTTCTGCCTGCTGGTCTGTCTTTCCGTCTCTGTCTGTCGGTCTGGGGTAGCAGAGGGGTTGGGAGTTATGGGAGACATAGACAGAGTGCGTGCACAAGTAGAATGTAATACACAATAGAGCTGGCCACAGCCTGTGTTGCTGCTCTCTGCCTCATCCATCCATCCATATGACAGGACAATGGAACAGCATGGCACAATACAGAGCACTGGTTCCCATTGTGAGGACAGTCAAAGCCCTGGGACACCATTCATGTACTGGAGTAGATCATTCACCACCTCAGACCTACTTTATTTTTTACAGTCAAGCTTTTATAGAATTTATTCCGACAATGTTCTAATTTCTCTGTATTGTTCATTTGTGTGTTTTTTTTTTTAAATGTACATCATGTGAATGGATTGACGAATGTTTTAAAATTGTTCATGTATAATAGGGGTCAGCAACCTTTTTAAATATAGAGTGCTATTTTAAAAATGTTCTTGTTAATCAGTGTGCCATATACTGATCCCTTTCAGGCAGTATTCCTTTTTTCCATTGCGTTGCATTCTGTGAAGAAGGCAACTACTAGCCAATCAGAGGCAGAGTTGGGGCAGGTTGTCACGGAATGCTGTTGAGAAAGAGTCAAACCATTGTAAATAACTGGCTGTGCTCCTCATTTGCAGATTGGAACATTTCCAAAAAACTCTCTTGCACACTTTTTGCTATTGTGTTATCGGTTGAGCTACCGCGTGCCAATGAATGTATTATATTAACTGGATTTAGAAATCATAAAATACCACCTGTCAGGGGCAGTTCTAGACCTTTTCAAATGGAGGGGCTAGACTGGGGCCACATGCAATTTTATATATGTATATATATATAGAACAACACAAATAACACCAACCCTCCTGTGTTCAGGGGAAAGGCAGCTAGCAGATAGTGAGGAGATGTTTTTTACAGTGTGTTCTAGGGACAGGCAGCTAGCAGATAGTGAGGAGTTTTTTTACAGTGTGTTCTGGGGACAGGCAGCTAGCAGATAGTGAGGAGTTTTTTTTTACAGTGTGTTCTGGGGACAGGCAGCTAGCAGATAGTGAGGAGTTGTTTTTTTACAGTGTGTTCAGGGGACAGGCAGCTAGCAGATAGTGAGGAGTTGTTTTTTACAGTGTGTTCTGGGGACAGGCAGCTAGCAGATAGTGAGGAGTTGTTTTTTACAGTGTGTTCAGGGGACAGGCAGCTAGCAGATAGTGAGGAGTTGTTTTTTACAGTGTGTTCTAGGGACAGGCAGCTAGCAGATAGTGAGGAGATGTTTTTTACAGTGTGTTCAGGGGACAGGCAGCTAGCAGATAGTGAGGAGTTGTTTTTTACAGTGTGTTCTAGGGACAGGCAGCTAGCAGATAGTGAGGAGTTGTTTTTTACAGTGTGTTCTGGGGACAGGCAGCTAGCAGATAGTGAGGAGTTGTTTTTTACAGTGTGTTCTGGGGACAGGCAGCTAGCAGATAGTGAGTAGATGTTTTTTACAGTGTGTTCTGGGGAAAGGCAGCTAGCAGATAGTGAGGAGATGTTTGCTGTATGTGACAAAAGATGTTGCAGCACCTTTAAGGTAGTTCTTATTCCAACGCCGTTGTATGGGATTGCATTAGACTACATCATTTCTATATTTCTAATATATCATTGTAACATGCCAATATGTCACAATACAGTAACCAAACTGAAACCTTAATTTATTGCCAAATCTTTACTTGGATGGATAGGTGAAAAATGATTTCCTACTGTGGTTGTGTTTCTTAACTTCAGTCCAATGATAACAGGAAATAGACTCATGCTTGTCTTTTCGCTCAGCTTTCTTTACCTATTTACTAAATCCAATATCCCCACATTTCACAGTCAAAACACCAATAATCCAGTTTCAAATAAAGTTTTCCTTTAGTCTAGAAGACTCTCCTGTAACATTCCTGCAGCCTGTCTCCAGTTTCACCTTAAGGACCAGCTACTTTATGAATATGTATCGCATGTATACATAAAAGATTAAGATCCCTCCTTCAGTTCCTCTCTACCTCCTTCCCTTCCTCACTTTCTGTCGCTCCTCTCAGCTGTTCAAATATTGTCTTTCTATTCATACTGAGCTTGGGGAAATATTTACCCTGGGCCACTGAGGCAAGGTGGATGGGCATCATCTCATCTTGTCAAATTAGTTGCCGCTCGCTGCCTGCTAATGTCTCTGTAATTGGAAAGGCTGGCAGTGCTGGCGGTCTCAGGGTTGGGCTGCTGGGCCACAACCACTGAGGTCACCCTCCAGGGTACATTATGAAGCATAGGGCTGGGAAATATGGCAAAAAAATTATGATCATCATAATTTTTTCCATATTGATCAATATTTAGAGATTATTCTTTTTGGGGAATTGAAAGCCTTTATTTTTAAAGGAAAGCTAAAGGCATGAAAGGGGAGAATGACATGCAGCAAAGGACACCGGCCCGCTGTATTGGGGAGTAAACCTCTATATATATGGGTGCCAGGCGGGCAGCCTCAATATCGATATTTATTACGAAATATAAATTCATAATGGTTTGAAGAGTATCCTGATAATAAGGGAAGGCTGAAGATGGTTCATTGGTTAAACTTTAGAATATAGTTTATTAACATAAAAATTTAGAATAACTTAATATAACATTGAATTGTGTAAGCATGGCTTGGTTTAGAATATATTTTGTGATAAATTAATAGATTGAATAACATCTAAATGTAAACATTTAACTTTGGTTAACTTAGCTTTATCTGCCTTAACAGAAAAGTTAAAGTTAGTGATGCAAACGCAAATAATGTAAATAAAACTAAAAGCTGTGACAGCTATCACATTTTTTTATATGGTGCAATGGTCGCAGACCACAACATTGACAAGACAATATTGATTGTTGTTCATCAACGGCAGAACGTGTCATACTGAAATTTATGAAATCTCATTACAAACAATAACAGAAGATCTTTGTTGTGTTTGATTGCTAGGCTGTAGCTAAGCTAGCAGTCATTTCAAAAACGTTTTAGATATTTATGGTTTTCTATTTGTGAGGTTTGATGCTAACCTGTAGCCAGCAGTGAACCAACTTGGTTAAGTAGGTCCATTTTAACTGGGTTGACATTACAGAAGTCTCTCGTTAGCATCTTGAAGGCTACTTCTGACATTACAGAAGTCTCTCGTTAGCATCTCGGAGGCTACTTCTGACATTACAGAAGTCTCTCGTTAGCATCTCGGAGGCTACTTCTGACGTTACAGAAGTCTCTCGTTAGCATCTTTAAGGCTACTTCTGACATTACAGAAGTCTCTCGTTAGCATCTTGGAGGCTACTTCTGACGTTACAGAAGTCTCTCGTTAGCATCTCGGAGGCTGCTTCAGACGTTACAGAAGTCTCTCGTTAGCATCTCGAAGGCTACTTCAGACGTTACAGAAGTCTCTCGTTAGCATCTTGGAGGCTACTTCAGAAGTTACAGAAGTCTCTCGTTAGCATTTCGGAGGCTGCTTCAGACGTTACAGAAGTCTTTCGTTAGCATCTCGAAGGCTACTTCAGACGTTACAGAAGTCTCTCGTTAGCATCTCAAAGGCTACTTCTGACGTTACAGAAGTCTGTCGTTAGCATCTCGGAGGCTACTTCTGACGTTACAGAAGTCTCTCGTTAGCATCTCGGAGGCTACATCTGACATTACAGAAGTCTCTCGTTAGCATCTCGGAGGCTACTTCTGACGTTACAGAAGTCTCTCGTTAGCATCTCGGAGGCTACTTCAGACATTACAGAAATCTCTCGTTAGCATCTTAAAGGCTAATTCAGACATTACAGAAATCTCTCGTTAGCATCTTGAACCATTTTTGTGCGCATCACCGCCACCCTCTGAAATGGAGTGGAGTTTCTCTTTGCTGTGTGATAGGTTGTTAGATCAATCCATATCAAGTAAAATATGTCCAAAGTCAGACTGAGAATTCTTTCCAGATTATGATTAGCTGAGAAATTCATAAGAAGAATTTTTTTTACATTATACTCAACAAGTATTTTTACACTGTTATATCATTCAAAAGGCATTTTAAACATCACTCTAGGTTGACTGCTTTAGCAGCAAAGGTTGATTGTGGGCGAAGATCCTGTCGTGGTTAGCTACTAGCAAAGTTTCTGGCTGGCTCGACAACGTTAGCTAATGTCCGCTAGCACACATACAGGCTAATGTTAGCCAGTTATCTTTGTGTGTAACGTAACAAATCCCACCCATCTTGTAGAAGCAAAGCTTAATATTTCCTTCAATAAAATTATGGCTCAAAAGGAGTACTAACTCCACAGGTCCTGTGTTGACAACGTGGACTTAGCTATAAAAAACTCCAAAGGCAGTCATAATATTTACCTAGCAGCCTAGGCTAACGCTGTGGCGCTAACAGAGAAGACACTGGAGAAATGACCCTCTGAAATGTAGAAATTATAAAGATAATTAAGTGATAAATATATCAGAATCAGAAATACTTTATTGATCCCCGAAGGGACACTCTGTGTTGCAGTTGTTGTTTCTTTATAAATAAAGAAATAAATAATAATGCACACTATAAACAATGACTTTATTTGCATTTTTTTTTTTAGATTATTTTTGGGGCGTGATGCTCCAGCTGCGGCCGGCTTTCAAATCTTCTCCACCCTCCCCAGCATTCGTCACCCTGCCACTGTGAAACGCGGAGGTATGTCCGTCTTTGGCTAATGTTTTTTAAAGATGGCGGCACAACATAGCAGAATACATAGAATGATTTGGAATGGCAGATTGGTGGAAGTAATTACACATGAATGAGCACATATTTGTGAAAGAACAAAAAGGTTTTTGCTAAGAATCAACTCAAAAAATGACACAATAGAGCTTTAATGCTTTACTGGAGTTATATTCTCCTGTTGACATTTTTTAATTTCCTTTGTGATACAGAGTTTTGGTGAGCTATGCTATGTAGCCTACATGTGTCTTCAGGGAACTGCTTTTGTGCAGTATGTGTAAATTGTTTTATATTGAACATTTTGAAATACCGAATACTTGAGTCTATTAATCGCGTTTTTTCGCTTTTCAGATTTAAAAAAAGAGACTCAGATTCAATTAGACTTCTATTATGTCAAGTGTCTGTAAATCCATAATTCATACCTCTTGTGTCTCAAACACAAACATGTGAGGTGTACAAGTACACTCATGTCATGAATAATTCAAAAGTCCCCTTTGGAATATGGAGTAAACAGGACCCAGAGGAAATAAAGCACAAGCGGGCGGTTACCCTATTGAAAACAGCTGAAAGAGAGCAGGCAGGAAAACAGTGATGGAAGTAGTTAGTAGCAGATAGGAAAAACTAATGGAGAGCCACATTTCCCACTAAAAAGGATCCTAGTGCAGACGAGGAGATGGGCTTGAGAGTGAGAAGAGAGGGGTGAAGAAGGAAGGGAAGAAAAGCAGCCACGGCACGGATATTGATCTTCTGCCAGAGAGATTGATAGAGCAATAAGGAGCTGCGGAGAGGAGAGATGAGAAGTGGAGTAGAGGAGGAGGAGGACTGCAAGGTGAGAGAGAGGATTGCAGGGTGTGAGATGAATGGATTGCAGGGCGAGTGCGCAGAGTGAAGGATAGTGAAGAATAGATAGAAGAGGACGAGGACGAGGGGGAGCTGAGAAAGTGATAGACAGTGGATGAGAAAGAAGGAGAGAAAGAACGGCGGAGTTGATATTGATGAAGTATCCAGCGAGTGACATCATTTGAGAGGTGAAAGATCAGGTGCCTCTTCCTTAATTAGGTCAAGGATGGCAGAGCGACGGGGTGATGGATGAATTAGAGGAGAGGGTGGAGGAAGCGATGTAGACAGAAAAAGAGAACAGGAGAGATGATTGGATTTCATGTGTGAAAGGGAATTGTGTAGCGGAGACACTAAAGGTGACCGCCAACCGCCTAATGGCACTATACATATTCTTTAATGAAGTCATGGTGCAGCCACATCTAACTACAGCTCCGGCGTGCTGAATGAAGATGTCAGGGAGTGTGTGTCTGATGTGCACGGGCAGCCCCCGGTCTCATTATTTATTAGTTATTTCATCTATTGATTGGTCTACAGGTCACGTTAATGTTGTTATTTTTGTGTGTTGATTACGAATTTACGAAAAGTAATGTATTTCAATGGGAAGCCTATTCCGTGATCATAGAACAATTACGGTAGAGAGTAGTATTGAAAAGGCAAAGGTCTGAGCAGAGAGGCTGATTGGGGGGGTGTCCTGTGTGTTGCACTTCCTTTCTGCGTTATTCTCTTCCTAACCACAACCGTCACGTTGTTGTGGCGGATTGTGTCCCTGTGCCCGGGGATTGCATCCCACGTGTGGCGTTTCATTTCCCCGTTGTTGCGTCCCCCCAGTGTCATGGCAGGTCGTGAAATGTTCACGTTCAAAAATCGTGACACAAATCAATAAATCAAAACAACATAATTTCACGAACTGGCGTGAGACCGGGTTTGCACGGGAGTGTGTGCTCAGACAATGTGACATGTGACCATTCATCTGCAGCCCCCAGGTGTGTGTGTGTGTGTGTGTGTGTGTGTGTGTGTGTGTGTGTGTGTGTGTGTGTGTGTGTGTGTGTGTGTGTGTGTGTGTGTGTGTGTGTGTGTGTGTGTGAGATTGATATATGGGCGTGTGGCACGGACAGTGGAGTACCAGCACAGCCATCACTCAGGTCCAAGGCCTAATAGACAGTCCTGGCAGACAGCTGGCTGATTGATGGCCTGACACACACACACACACACACACACACACACACACACACATATACAGTCATCAGATAACAGTTCTAATGCCTGACCTCACTCACTACATGTCCTTCAGGAACGACAGAGAGAGAGAAGGGGAAGGAGAAAGAAAAAGTAAAAAAAACACAAGTGTGTGTGTGTGTGTGTGTGTGTGTGTGTGTGTGTGTGTGTGTGTGTGTGTGTCTGCATTTGTGCATTGTGCATGCGTTGGCATGTCTACATGTCTGCCGATATCATCTCAATTTCCCTCTTAGTCCCTTCTCCCCAGTTTGTCAGGAGCCATTAACATCACCAGTGATCCTAACCTCCTGGACACACACACACACAACACACACACACACATTAAACTCTGTGCTCACAATTACACTAATGCCCGCTCTCATGCACAAGTATGATCAAAAGTGACGCAGTGAAGCCACATGTGTTTTACGTGGCCTGCCTTAACTCTTCATTAGCTTGTATTTGAATGAGATGTTCGGAGACATTAAAGCTATAGTACGTAGTCCCTAAGGAATTCTAATTAATGACAAACTGTAGTTGCGTCCACATGATACAAGCCTTCTGGGATCGCGCAAGCACTCCCACCTATCCCCCTCGCAGTTACTAGTATCCAAGGAGGACATGGAGGATTAAAGAATGTAATGTTACATGCTAATAAACTATTTCAATTCCTCCAGTTGCCAGTGCAGGGGACCCAGGGAGGAGGCGAAGGTGGTAGGAAGGTAGAGAGGAGAAGACACAGTTTGATAAGTTTTACTAATTTGTAAATTACATTTTTCCTTATACATCTGGAGAAAAACATCTGCACTTTTTTGGAAATGCAGATGATCGCCGTTTTAATTCTGTGAACAGCAGGATAAAATACTGCAGATAGGGAGACACAAATATGTAGGATCACAAATACAGTGCATCATGGGAGCCTGCTCGGGTCGATGTCCAATCTCTCTGATGTATCTTCCCATAACTAATAATAATAATAGCTTTTAGTGAGTCAGGTTTCCAAAACATAGAAGTAATGATTTATGATTGGATAACTCTTCCTACTTATTTTGAAGCCAGGGATTTCAGATTACTACTTTTTCTGGATAACCAGAAGCATCTGCATGAAACCTGTGCAGGTCTGAGGTGTCAATACATTCTTAGTTGGTCAAGGTCACACCCCCAGCCTCTTCCTTGCCCCCCCTACTCCTGAAAGCTACAGACTCAGAAATGGCACATACTAAGGAAAGCTCATTATGGGACTGGCTCCAGTGACTGGAATTCTGCACCATATAAAAAAACACCATGTCATGGGATCTTCAACAGTAGGTACTATCTAACAGGGACGTGCTAACATGTTTACCCACTAGTTATGGAAAAAGTTTTATTTTCCAAGCATGGCCTATCGTCTGCAGTGAGATAGCAAGGCTAACTTAAACAGAGAAATGACATGAAAATTCTATGTTTTTGGCTGTGTCCCCTCTTGTCGCGGAAGATCAGGAGAAAGCCCTGCAGTCAAGGGGGTAGCTGCAACATAAAGACACAAGCTCCTTCCTGAACAGATCACCAGACACATTCGGTTTGATATCTAGTAAATACATTTCTGCAAGACCCACATATACAGTAGCTATAACAATGCGTCTGAGTCCAGCAACTTGCCGTCTTACATCACAGAGGACAACTATAACTTGTTTGCCCACATGCCCCCTGCTGCATATCTGATGTATTTACATTCATATCTGATACATCACCACTACTGTATTACAGCACCATGTAAAAACCACAGATTAATAAATATTAGACAACAATGCACAGCATTTGATGTTTGAATATTTGAATAGTCGACTACTCTGTGAACCCCCTACTGCACGCTAGAAAGAGGGCAGCTGCCGCTCCCTCCAACTTGCCACTTCAGCTCGCCGTGTGACATCATGGCAACCACAGAAACCACCGTGAAGGAAACGAGACAGAAGATGATTTACTGTATCTGAGGTTCCTGCATGATTCACCTCTTTGCCATGCAGAGAACAGACAGATCAATGAAGAGGAAAATGTATTGGAGCAACATCGGCTCCGAAGCCTGATGTGGCAGTCTGGGACAATAAGCAATGCTTACAACAATAGCACAATTTGCTAAATGAAAAGTGTCATCTTGTTAAGCATTTTATCTGTTGGAAGATACAACGTGCTCTTTTGAGCTGGGAGATGAGCTGGGGGAATACTAGAATTGTTGGGTCTTTGTAAATTTTAGATTGTTATCTAGACCTACTCTATCTGTAGATTATAGTGTGATCTAGACCTGCTCTATCTTTAAATTATAGAGTGTGATCTAGACCTGCTCGATCTGTAAATTATAGAGTGTGATCTAGACCTACTCTATCTGTAAATTATAGAGTGGTCTAGGCCTGCTCTATCTGTAAATTACAGAGCGGTCTCGACCTGCTCTATCTGTCATTTATAGAGTATGATCTAGGCCTACTCTATCTGTAAATTATAGAGTGTGTTCTAGGCCTGCTCTATCTGTAAATTATAGAGTGGTCTATACCTGCTCTATCTGTAAATTATGGAGTGGTCTAGACCTACTCTATCTGTAAATTATGGAGTGGTCTAGACCTGCTCTATCTGTAAATTATATAGCGGTCTAGACCTGCTCTATCTGTAAATTATAGAGTGGTCTAGACCTACTCTATCTGTAAATTATGGAGTGGTCTAGACCTGCTCTATCTGTAAATTATAGAGCGGTCTAGACCTGCTCTATCTGTAAATTATGGAGTGGTCTAGACCTGCTCTATCTGTAAATTATAGAGTGGTCTAGAACTGCTCTATCTGTAAATTATAGACTGGTCTAGACCTGCTCTATCTGTAAAGTGTCTTGCGATAACGCTTGTTGTGATTTGATGCTATAAATAAAGTTGATTTGAAGAGCTTCTGTTATTTCTACAGCTGGCTTTGCTCCTCTTGCGCCGCCTTCCTGCTCGACTGAGGAAGTCCATATCAAGTTGCTATGGGCTGGTATCTGGTGTGTTAGTATCTGAGTCATTTTATGAACACAAGGACGTGTATTTCTGTATGTTTTATTCATTAATTTGAACAACAAGTCTGCTCATCGCTCCACACAGATCTGTTTTCAAGGCTTTTTGGAAAAGACTTCTTTACGCTTTTGTCTGTATGCACAATGTGAAGCTGGTGGCTGGAGCATCAGAGAGGAAGACATCAACCATCAACTTAAGAATACCGAGCTTTCAACTTAAATGACTGCAGACACATTAGAGATGGATCGTGCTTTGTGGACTATGGGTATAGTCTCACTCCATTGATTTCTCACCAGCTTTTATTGCACTCCATCGACGGCTAATGCCTCCAAGATCCTGCCGCAGTCTGAATTATTCAGCAGGAGTGTTTTGTTTTTGTGTAAGGGCCGCAGGGGTAATTCTAGATTGCCGATGTTTGATGATCTTCTGCAGGAGTAAAATGATCTATTCTCAGTGTAGCAGAGTGACTTTTTTAATGGCCATGGGTGTGTGTGTGTGTGTGTGTGTGTGTGTGTGTGTGTGTGTGTGTGTGTGTGTGTTGGCTGATGCACGGTCTCCATATCAGGTTGAGAAAGGCCAGTGACAGTGATATTTAGCGTCTGGCTGTGTTCCATTATTGTCCCAGGAAGCATCAAAGCTTTTCATTTCAAAACAGGACAGACAGGTGGAATGAGACGGAGCAGGAGATGACCAACTTCTTAATATCACGGGGACTAAAAGAGGCATTGATGGCTCATAAGTGGAAAGAATAGCCAAAGATAGAAAAAAAGGGAAGAAGTGAAATAAATGAAGTGAGAGAGAGAATGCAATAGAGAGCTAGAGACAGACAGAAACAGGAAAAGGGAGAGTGTAAAGCCAAAGATAAAATGAAGCAAAGCCACTGAGGATAAGACAACAGCGCAGAAGATATATATGAATATATACTGTATATGTTCACAGTGAGAGGAAGAGGGATCCGAAGAGATGAGAGGAGAGGACAAAAGTGTTGGTTAAGATTCAGGGCAGGGAGTGGCGCGGGGCTATCATTACCATACATCAGGACAATAAATGAGGCTTTCAGCGGGCCGTAATAAGAGTTTGATAAATCATCGGGGCCAGAATTAACTAGACGTCAAAACAATGTGAGGGCTCTGACGGATGGCAGAGGAGGGGCCGATGGCACAGATTAGTCTAGCTGGAAGTGAAGGAACGCTGAAGGGACGGGGGTGTGTGTGTGTGTGTGTGTGTGTGTGTGGGGGGGGGGCACAAGGGAAAGGGGAGGAGAGGAGCACAAAGACAGAGGCAGGTGGACTGTTTAACAGCAGAATGAGACCAGGTCTGCTCCGTCACGTTCATGTTAATGAGGAAGTTAGCATCACACTTGGGGTGGGGGGGTTCGACAAGAGATGTGTGTATTAGTGCCTCCCGCCTGTGTGTTAATATCCGCTGACCTCTGACCTCAGGGATGTGTGTGCTTATGTTGTAAAAAGTTATTTCTGTGTTGTTTTTTTTAGGCATACAAAGGGGGGGGTTGTTCATTTGTGTGCATGTGTTCGTGTGTGCGTGTCAAGCTTTCAGCACCCTGCAGATTATCCTGTTGGTTATCATGATGAGAGGTTAGTGCAGGACTGCTACTGTCCATCTAGCCCCCACACCCCCTACAACTGTCACCCCTAGTGGGTAGCTTTAATTGCCAGGCTCTGACCTTTGCCAAGCGGCAGTGACAAGGCCTGTCCGTGGCGGTGGGAGGTGGCAGCGGCTCGATTAGCTGTGACAGCAGAGCTGGGCAATTGGAGGGAGCGAGTGAGTAAGAAAGAGAAAGGGAAGGGGTGGGGGGTGGAAAGAGAGAGAAGGAAAGCAATGAGGGCGAGAGCCAGCACCGGCTAATTGGAGCCCCTCATCCTCGGAGCAGTGAGCCAGAGAGCAGTCGCAGTGGTCTCAGGCATGGTGACTGTGTGTGTGTGTGTGTGTGTGTGTGTGTGTGTGTGTGTTCCTCGTGTGTATTGTGGATTCTGTGTAAATGTGTGTTCTATCCTGTATATGTCTGGCATATATAACTGTATGTGTGTGTGTGTGTGTGTGTGTGTGTGTGTGTGTGTGTGTGTGTGTGTGTGTGTGTGTATGGCCAGAGATAGACTAAGTGGAATGGACAGTTAGATTGAACAGAACGAGGCACAATTACTAGGTGAGGCCGGGAAGATAACGTTGTCCCAATCTAAGTTACCCCTTGGCCCCCCATCTCTCTCTCTCTCTTACACACATAAATACACACACACACACACACACACACACACACTCACACACCAATCAACCTGCATACTCCCTCTCTCTTTCATGAATGGTCTCTGAAGAATCCCAGGGTAAAGCCCACCCAGCAGCATATCAGCTGTTTCTTCCCCTGCCTGCTGGCCTTTGGGCCTGATGGTAACAGTGACACCCCCGGGATGCCAGTCACAAATGCCTCATTTCCACTTCATGGTAGGGCTCGACTCAACGCACTGTTGATACCAGATGCTTTTCTCTACTTTGTTTTCCACCCCCGTCGTTGTAAGATGATTTTGTCAGCTGATCGCCATAGCAATGCCATTTGAAACTGCCGTGACATCACCTTTAACGCAACAATTGCTAGATTCTTCTATTAAACGTGTCTGCACTTTGTTAGTCTTGCATTGCCAGACCTATTGCCACAGCGCTCAAGTAAGGTCTGGCTACACCACAGATGCATTCTGGGATAAGAGATAAAAATGCTCTAGGTTGTTTGCATTTCTTTAAACCAATCAATCGTCTTGGGCGGCGCTAAGCTCTGGACGCAGCGACGATGGCTCTGCTAAATAGTCTCGGGGGGGAACTGTTGGTGGAACAAAATCCAAAAGAAAACGCCACATCCAATTTTAAATGAAGTTAGCTGTTCAGACCGTACAGTAACGGTTACATGTAGTTTACTCTTACCAGGCTTACCCACCAATTGGTCCCAAAACCTCCCAGTTAGATAGGAAATACCTTAAACATATTCTTTGGAAAGCTTTTTAAAGGCCTGCCTTGTTCCGAATTCTCTTCCAAACTTGCCATTTTCAGTGTGTAGCTTGCCAGCTTGAAGTTTGTTGTTGTTTCTCAATCTGAATGAGTTTGAGAACGAGAACACAGAGAGCGGAGGGTCAGGGACAGACACGCACCCTGGAAATGTACCGTTCCAGGCCAGCACTTTGTCAATTGTACGGTGAAGTGTTAGAAGTACCAGTCAATATGGAAAAAATCTTCACTATGTATCAGTTTTTTACGGAAGTGTATTCACCATAGAAAGAAAAGAAAAAAATGTAGACACCTTATCTTAGAAAATAACTCATAATTTTGAGAAAAGATAATTTTAAACATCTGGAAGGCGGCATATATCCAGTTGTTAGTAGGCCACGGCTCAGTGATGACCTGTACCACCGAGAGGTAACATTAAATTCAGCTGGGTCAAGTCAGCAGGCCCATTAACTAATACCATCCACTTCCATTAGAAGTATCACACTAAGTTAAGTGGATGGTATTAGTTAATGGGCCTGCTGACTTGACCCAGCGGAATTTAATGTTACCTCTCGGTGGTACAGGTCATCACTGAGCCGTGGCCTACTAACAACTGGAAATGCTGCCTTTCAGGTGTTTCAAATATAGTTATGAGAACTTATGAGAACGTTATTTTCTCAATATTACGAGATGAGGTTTCTCAATTTTCTTTCTATGCTTCTGTAGTAGTTTTTGTATTAACTTTCTTTTTTTTTTGTGTCACAATTAATAAACATGACAGATGCAGCTACTCTACTGAACCACATTAAAGTAGTTTTTTTTTTTTGTCTTTACCACTTAATCATCTAGAATTTTAAATTAAATTGCAGTTGCAGATCAAATTTGTGAGTCAAAAATGTCTGTCCACCGCTGATGAAGTTACTCAGCAATTTGGATCCAGTTTCCAGTGAGAATCATCGCCCTTGGATCACAGTTTATTGAACGTCATAAAATGCATCACAGATCTCTCTGTGTGAAGAGAAAGTGTTGGCTTGGCGGCCTCGACCCCACAGTCAAAACACACTTCAGATTCAGCTCATGGCAGTGGCATTTCTTCCCCATTTCTGAAACATAATACATTGAGCAGTGGCAGCAAAGGGAATGACAGACCGAAAGCCAAACCATAATGTCATAATGACATGACGCATGCACGCTAAACCTCAGCTGGGCCGGGACACCACAACCACAACCTTCATATCTCATCTAACTCCATGGGAAGAAAAAAAGGTACTATCCAAATCATACATGTAATACCCCCCAGGGGCGGGGCGAGAAGCAGGCAACGGGTTGGCACAAGCCTCCCTGAAATATGAGTGGCCCACCTGGTGCCCCCCATCCACACACACACACACACACACACACACACACACACACACACACACACACACAAATCAATTGTGCTAGAGTTCTGTCAATAATCTAATTGTATTTGTACAGGCTATTCAATTTGTTGAAAATAAAAAAGTGACTTTAAGAACAAATGTGATGTGTTATTTAGCAGAATTACATTGTGTTGTTCTATCCTAGCCAATATTTCCTAGATTTTTAAGCAGATTTTCCATGCCCCCAACTGATAATTGATCCCCACTGTGCTACCCCACTTAAAAAATCCTGGAATCCCCCCTACTCCCTCACCAGCTTCCAATATTAAACTATATATTAAACCACACACTGAAAAGTGTACATTGCTTGACAAAGGGCAACATTTGAAACACAGCTGACTGGTTTAGTTTACAGCTCTATTTTAGATGGACAGGCACTCTGTGTAGCCTTTGTTAAATATGATACTCTTGTCACTCCTGTAAATGGTGAAGTAGAAAAAAGACAGGATTGAGAGGTCTATATTGGGTCAATCCAGGTAAGGTTCAGGGGTTCACAGCGAGGACAAACGCACCTCTTTAGTTATTTCGGGGTTTGACTGTGAAGCAAAAGAAAAAAACCTCAAGAACATCTGTAGCTGTTTACTCTAAAAGTTAATTATTATGGAACTAAATTTGGAAACTACATGACAAAATCTTAAATGACAACCTGTGGTAAATAAAAACACATCTTGTGATTAGAACAAATATTGTTAATGTCATCAGCATCCTGTCAATGTTATTCTAGACTTAATGTCCATTAGAATTTACATTCAATTCCAAGTAATCCTGTGCTGTGTTATCTGCATTGAAAATACAGTCCAATATGGGGAATTTAGTATGTTAATATCACACAGAGTTCTGGGGTGGCCTCTAACTCACCTAGTAAGAGCGTGCACCCATGTAGGCTGGGGCCTTTGCTGCGTGTCATCTTTCATCTTTCTCCCACCTTTCCTGTCTATCCACTGTCATTCTGAAATAAAGAGAAACACTAACCCTACTAAGGTCTATATAAATGCTTACGTAGAGCACCATGATATGGGACCTTTAATTAGCTTGGATATCAAAATCAAGATGTTGGTAATATCGTTATAAGTCAGGTGTGAGTGGTTATGAAGTGGATCATCTGTGTGTGTGTGTGTGTGTGTGCGTTCGTGCGTGCATGCATATGTGTCTGTGCGTGTGTGTGTGTGTGCGTGTGTGTGCGTGTGTATATGCGTGTGCGTGCGTGCGTGTGTGTGTGCGTGCGTGTGTGCGTGTGTGTGTGCGTGTGTGTGCGTGTGTGCGTGTGTGACCTGTCAGTAGCGAGTGCTCAGGGTGGTCTGGACCTCCTGCAAACTTCACGTCTGATCAAATTTAAGTTTTTTGGGAGAAATATGTCTGAAAACTAATTCACACATGTACTACTTCCCCTGCTATGTTAGTAATATTAACTCACCCTTTATGGCGTGGTGTCACGCCCCTGACTGACAAACAGTGGTGTAATGACAACCATCTGGCGTTGTAATGAAGGCAGCAGTGGGAATGAGATGTTTTAATTAATGAAAGCCACTCAATTAGCTCTGATGAGGGGCTTATCAGCTCCGGATCATTATGCAAATGAATTAAGCTTGCCGAACGCCCTGAGTTGTTAAAGACAGAGATGTTTTAGGCGTTTTGTTTGAAACAAGCCGTGGCTTTGGCTGAGGTGACGGCTACATTTGTGGCAGAAAAACATTTTGACAAGAGGCTTGTAAAAGAAGTGGAGATTGCACGCAGCAGGACAAAAGCCTGTTGCACTGTGCGCTCTACTTTTCATCACCAGGGGCGCATGCCAGCTGATTCTGTTTGAGTGACATCAAGCAGTTGTTCCAAACCTCTTTTAATTATTCTTCTAGACCCCTGCCCCCCCCTTCTGCAATAAGAAGCTATACTCTTTAATGTCTGTGTCTTCATCAGTTGCATGTTTTCATACACACACATCATCATAGCTGAATATTTCATCAATGTAGCCAGAGTGGCTGCTGCGCAAATAAATGTAATGTGTGCTGAATGTATGTAACGAAACATTTTAAGTGATATATTACAAGACATGCGTATAATATAAATATATCCAAGATGCATGCAATCATCATGTCATGCCACCAAATTTGGGTACCGGCACCTTTATTTGATCCAATTCAGGCACTGGTTAAAGGTGACCTTCTTTTACCAAGGCCGGCCAAGAAGCCATCTGCTCAGTCAACAATGACACAAAACGTTTTGGCTATATGTATACACACATACTGTATGTACAGTATATATATATATATATATATATATATATATATATATATATATATATATATATATATATATATACTCACCTAACGGATTATTAGAAACACCTGTTCAATTTCTCATTAATGCAATTATCTAATCAACCAATCACATGGCAGTTGCTTCAATGCATTTAGGGGTGTGGTCCTGGTCCAGACCATCTCCTGGACTCCAATCTGAATGTTAGAATGGGAAAGAAAGGTTATTTAAGCAATTTGGATCGTGGCATAGCTGTTGGTGCCAGATTGGGATTTACACCCACAATCATTTCTAGGGTTTACAAAGGATGGTGTGAAAAGGGAAAAACATCCAGTATGCAGCAGTCCTGGGGGGGGGGAAATTCCTTGTTGATGCTAGAGGTCAGAGGAGAATGGACCGACGGATTCAAACTGATAAATGACTGAAATAACCACTCGTTACAACCAAGGTATGCAGCAAAGCATTTGTGAAGCCACAACACGCACAACCTTGAGGCGGATGGTCTCCAACAGCAGAAGACCCCCCCGGGTAACACTCATCTCCACTACAAATAGGAAAAAGAGGCTACAATTTGCAAGAGCTCACCAAAATTGGACAGTTGAAGACTGGAAAAATGTTGCCTGGTCTGATGAGTCTGGTTTCTGTTGAGACCTTCAGATGGTAGAGTCAGAATTTGGCGTAAACAGAATGAGAACATGGATCCATCAGGCCTTGTTACCACTGTGCAGGCTGGTGGTGGTGGGCCTGGTTTAAATGCTCCGGCCTACCTGAGCATTGTTTCTGACCATGTCCCCCCCTTTATGGCCCCCATGTACCCTCCTCTGATGGCTACTTCCAGCAGGATAATGCACCATGTCACAAAGCTCACATATTTTCTAATTGGTTTCTTGAACATGACGATGAGTTCACTGGACTAAAATGGCCCCCCCAGTCACCAGATCTCAACCCATTAGAGCATCTTTGGGATGTTGTGGAACGGGAGCTTCGTGCCCTGGATGTGGATCCCACAAATCTCCATCAACTGAAGATGCTATCCTCTCAATATGGGCCAACATTTCTAAAGAATGCTTTCAGCACCTTGTTGAATCAATGCCACGTAGAAGAAAGGGGGTCCAACACAGTACTAGTATGGTGGTCCTAATAATCCTATAGGATAGTGTATATAGATAGATAGATGCAATGTGTATCTATTTTCCTTAGTATTTTCAAGTTCCCAAATAAACCCTACTTTAAATTTAGGAACAAACTTGAAGCTGCACTAATCAATTTTTTTTTTTATATTAAAAAAGGACCAAATGACAATGTGTAATGTGAAAGAGGCTGTTTTTAGTGATTAGCCCATTCGGCTGTTTAAGCCTCTTTTAGCTCATTGTTTTGGTTTGCCTTCCGCAAACTCCACTCTTATTAACACAGTTTTCTGCAGCAACTGGTAACGACTGTACACATACCTACTGAGCACCGAACATCAGACAGACAGAGTTAGCGAATAGCGGGTGAAGAAAGTCTCAAAGTTAAATAGATACGCCAGAAATTGGTGGAGACCAAAACAGAGCCAAAAGCAGACTTACAGAAAACTTAAGCTTTAACTTTTACTGTTTTATTTTCATTGTGTGTATTTGGATGTTTATCTAAGTGGGTGTGCTTGCGTGCTTGTGTGTGTGTGTGTGTCTGCGTGCTTGCGTGAGTGCGTTTGTGCGAGTGTTCACATGGGGGCCAGGTTGTGTGGCTCTCTTTGACCCTGTAGTCATTAATCTCACTTGCTGTCAGGGTAATTGACACTGATGGACAGGATTGTGTTTGCTCACATACACTCCCTCACACACACAAGCACAGAGCCACACACTTACACACCAGTGCCTCTAGGTGCTGACAGCTTCAAACAGCCCCCCCTCCTCACACACACACAATTTAGTTACTCATTCACAGCAGCTGACAACCATTCACGGAATAATGCACAAGCTTACTTGCTTTTTGCTGGTGCGTGTGTGTGCGTGCCTGAGTGTGTGTGTGTGTTTCTGAGTGTGTTAGGTGTTCTCTAGTCAGCTGTCACTCCCTCTGCCGGTCCGTTAGAGCACTCAAACCCTTTTCTATTCAAATTGTTCAAAGCTGCCGTCGGGCCTTCACCTATTCACTGTCCCACGAGGTTTCTACAATTCTCCAAAACATCTGTATGTTAAATTTCCAGAGTCACAGTAAGGTTAGCAACACAACCCCAGCACTACCCACACCGCTTTGTCCAGCCTGCCTGCTCGCTTCCTCCACATTTCAAAGCAATTACTCCATGTTGATTTAGCTGTCATTGGGGGCATGTGTTCCAGTGTGATTTATAGATGCTCGCCCGGTGCCAGTTGACTTGCGATAAATTGCACAATATTCCGAAAGGCTCATTTGCTTAGTGCTACATTAGGGGGCCGATGATTGCTACACAAAGCCATGTAAATGAGTTCTGAGAGGGGCCCCATCACTCAACATGTCATGTAGCCAATCCCATTATTATTTATGACTGGAGCTGGGCCGTGTTTCCTCAGAGACCAGGCGAGGCTCATATGTGTGCTGTGACAGCTCCACTCTGCCTGTGTGTGTGTGTGTGTGTGTGTGTGTGTGTGTGTGTGTGTGTGTGTGTGTGTGTGTGTGTGTGTGTGTGTGTGTGTGAGGAAGAGAGAGAGAGAGAGAGAGAGAGAGAGAGTGATATATATTTGTGTTTCAAGCAGGATGGAGCCAGGCTGGCTGTATCTGCCGGAGGGTGAAGATTAAAAGATGGTGATGATTGTACATGGGGAGATGGAAAAATGTCTAACTTATTCAATCGTTCTCTTTTTCGCTCTTTCAGGGTCTTTGCATCTCTCTTGTTATACACACAGGCACACACACCCACACACAAACACACAAACACACAGAAATACACATCCTTAACAAGCATAATCCCGAGATGTCCCCAAACAAAGGCCTCTTCAGTGCACAGACAATGGAGGAGATCAGTGCAGTTCATTGTGTTTATTCACTCTTATCTCCGTCATGTCAGGGCCGGTGTGAAAAGCCGCCCTGGCCTGGGCCTACAGTATCTGGCCCTTTCACGGGCGCTCAGACATGTCATAACACCGCTACTTACATTCACTGCTGTCAAACATGTCAGCTCTCCAAACCATAACAAAGATAACAGAGGCTCTGCTTTCAGATCCATTGCTCAGCTGCTGGTTATCTGTGTGTGTGTGTGTGTGTGTGTGTGTGTGTGTGTGTGTGTGTGTGTGTGTGTGTGTGTGTGTGTGTGTGTGTGTGACATTACAGCTGAGCTGTTATTTGATCAAAACAGTGATCTAAGTGTCTTGGGTGATTAGGTGTAATCTGCTTTCCAGAACTGTGATCTATGGTCTGCAGAAGGGGGTTGCAGCACACTGGGTTATAACAGCCACAATCACACACACAGTTGAAAGCTATATGTTACTTCTACAAAGACATGTAGATGTAGAAAGAAAGTCAATGTGGTCAACTATAAAGAAATACCCCTTAAGGCCCCAGTTTGCACAGGTGGAATGTAATTACTGTAAGTACATTTACTGAACAACTGTACATAAGTACAAGTTTGAGGTACTTGTACTTTTGTCTTTCTCTGCTACATCTCAGAGAGTACTACATTAATCTGACAGCTTTAGTTACTAGTTACTTTATATATTTTTGCACACAAAGCCAGTTTCTAAAATATGATGTTTTATTAATAATGTAACTATCCAACAACATAACAGCCTACAAGGCTAGCTGAAATGATAGAGACGATAGAGGAGTTTTCTGCATTGAGTACTTTTTCTTTTATTACATTTTCCTGGTGATACTTTTACTTATGTGACATTTTCAAAGCAGGAGTGTATTACAGTGTATCAGTGTATGAGTACTTGGTAAAGTAAAGTACCTAAATACTTTTCTTTTGTCTTGACTTGAGTTCAGCACCATTTTTGTCAGAGTCAACATGGTCTACATTGAATTTGGGCTTTGTACATTAAAGGTCCCATGACATGGTACTCTTTGGATGCCTTTATGGATTCTGGATTATAGAATGCTGTGTGGATTAGCCACACCCTCCTCCACAGTGCTGGGCTATTAGTGACTCACTATGAAGATAATATTGGCAGATTTAAAATATTTACATAGATGTCCCAAAGAGACCTTTTAGGTCCGTTAAAATCCCCAGGCTTGATAAACACACACAGAAACCTTTATTTTCGTTTTAAAATTGAATTTAAAATTTCTTTATGTGGTCTTCTTTTTAGTGTCAGCATGTACAGATACATGTTTGTATTGGACAAAAAGCTTGCCAACTAGACCAGGACCACCTCAAGTCCTGTCCTCGGCCAGTCCCACTGTACGTCGTCATGTACACCTGATGGTGTCTCCGCAGCTCCGGACTGCCTATAGGCCTGACCCTCAGGACGTCTCCACAGCTCCCCCACCCCACCAGAACACTTAGCACTTCCTCAATCTTGCATCTGACCCCGTCATTAGGAGGCTACAGTGTGTTTGGAGAGCATCTAACCCATCATGCCAATCCAGCATCCCCCCTGATTAGGAGATGCGCCTCAGGTGTGTTGGAGGTGTCTTTAGCATCAGACGTGCAAAGAAAACAATCCAGAAGCAAAAACAAACAAACACCACACTATATAGGATATAAATATGTATACAGTCTGAAACCTAAAAAGTAGTAGAAAAGATGAATATTATTAGTTATTAATTTGTTTAAAAAACTCAAGCACTTTAGCATTTTCAGCTCGTCTTACTTCATTTATGTCATGCTCTCTCTCTCTCTCTCTCTCTCTCTCTCTCTTTCTCTTTCTCTTTCTCTTTCTCTTTCTCTTTCTCTTTCTCTCGCTTGCTCATCTTGTGTCCTTCAATGCCTCTCCCCATCTCCTCCGCCTCCTCCTCTCCACTGGAGCTTTTTGTTTTTTAACGGATGAGTTATTGACTTAAGCAGGGCCAATTAATCAGGGTGTAATGGGGCAGCGGGGAGGCCCAGGGAAGCAATGCCTCATGGGCCAGAGATGAGCTCTGTCAGCCTGCTCATACAGCCCTCCTCAATCACTCCCACATTAACGGCAGGCAGAGATGAGCAGGAGGAGGAAGAAATTAAGAGGGGGTGGGGCAGAAAAACAGAAGAAAAAGGGAGATTTGCAGATGAGCACATTTTCACTCTGAGCGTGTCAAACATTACGCTTGGTCAGGTGCATTCGGTCTTTCTTGCTTTAGCGCCTAGCCTTTTGGCGTCATGTTTAGATGCGCTTGGACGTGAGTCTTTCATTTCATTTCATTTCATTTCTTCTGCGTCATGACGTATGTTTAACTAACATACTAAGAACTAACCCAAGAATGGGACAGTTAGGTTTTAAGAAAAGATTGTTGGTGGGTTATAAAATGTACGATTCAGTGAAGCGCGGAACAATGTTCCACCAAAACAAGTTCCTTTGCGAGGCTATTTTGCAGCGGCACCGTGGCACCCGGCACGTCCAAATCCATTGTCCATTGATTGGTTTAAACAAATGCCAATAAACCAGAACACGTTTTTCTCCCATCCCGGAATACTGTGTGGACTAGTGAGACCAGCGCTGTGGACGAAGGATTGGCAATGCAAGACTACCACCACCCCAACCAACCTCCTTACGTGGATTTTTTGTTTACTACTCGCTTTTGTTGTCACTCTTACAGTAAAACTGCATAATCTTACTGAGCTGCTATGCCCGGTGCATTCCATACAGACACTAAAAGGTGATTTTTTGCGTCAGTGTCTGACACTGAGACCCATTGACCAAACATGTTTTACAAGTTGGGAGTGAGCATGGGTGGCATGTGTGGTATGAATCTGAATGCAACAGCCGGAGAATGTGTGAGTTTGTGAGAGCCCACACGTAGACTCTAGACTTCATACCACCCAAGACCATCAACATGTGTGTGTGTGTGTGTGTGTGTGTGTGTGTGTGTCTGCGTCTGAGTCAGATGAGACCAAACACTTGACTGCACTTAACACCAAAACATAGCATGCCAGAGATCAAATCACCATCATAACATACACACAACCTGAGATATCTGTTGTTTCTGCATTGAAGGAACATACACACACACACACACACACACACACACACACACACACACACACACACACCTAACCCCCTTATACAGTACCCATATGTACCTGATGATATTGGACTTGATGAAACCTCTTTGGCCTTATGGAAGATAAAAAAATACTTATTCATCAATAATTTTCAATTTGAATTAATATATAAAAGAATAAATATATAAGCCAATTAAATTAAATTTGCTGGTTCGCAGATGCGGTAAAGATTTCCATGGTTCCAGCCATTAGGGCGCTTTCACGCCTATAGTTCAGTGGAATTGGTGCAATTCGGGGGTGACGTTGCAACAATGTTGCATTTTTCATTTGGTTCAGTGAATGTTCACACTGCACTTTGTCAAACGCACCAAATACTGTGAACACGGGATAGACACTGTTACTTGTTTATTGGACAGAATATCCCAGAATCGCAGACACGTTTCTAATATTTTAGAAGAAGGCGAACAAGGAGCAGCTGGACAAACAGCAAGGGAAGGAGAAAGAGAGAGATGATGATGTCAAGATCAAGATCAAGATCAACTTTATTGTCCCCTGAGGGAAATTTGTCTTGGGCATCAGTGCTACATAAGGCTGCTGTAAACATCAATAACACATAGACTTTACACTCACATACAACATACAATCCACCCTACATTACATTACACTGCACAAGTATCAGTGACCCTCCCCTGTCAATCATTGATTACCAAGTCAATAAAACCTGAATAATAAAAAAACAGATAATTCTGTGTAATTGCACTAGAGCACATAAAGAAGAAAACAATATGACAGAAATAAAGTACAACCGCCACTATTCTAAATAACAAAATCTCATGAAGATCTGGTTAATAAAAATTAAACTAAACTAAAATTAGACTATGATTAAAAATAACTAAATAAAGTGCTGTAAGTGCTTCAAGCTATTTTGTTCCGAGCCGATTGTTTATTAAGGAGCGCTATGGAAGTTGGAACGAAGGACAGCCCATAGCGATTACTTTTACGTCTGCTAGCTCTTAGGCGTTTCCCCGAAGGTAAAACATTGTATTCCGAGTGCAAAATATGGGAAGGGTCCTTCAGAATTTCTTGAGCCTGGGAGACAACTGTTTTTTCAGATGGTCTGAAGGGAAGTGTAGTCTTTCTTTCCCATAACCCTCATTGCTGCTTTTATTAGTTTATCAATTTTTGTTTTGCACTGGATGGTAAGGGTGCCAAACCAGGATGCCATACCATATCTGATCAGACTTTCCAGTACAGAATTGTAAAATAAAGTCATGATCTTGGTACTCAACCCTACACAGATAGTTGACATGGACATTGCCTTTAAGTTGGTTATCTAATTGTATACCCAAGTACTTATATGAAGTTACTTGCTCGATTTCTCTATCCCCAATGATTACATTGTCATGGGCACACACTTCTCTGGGATCAAATATCTCATCTCTTTTGATTTCGTATTATTAAGGATGAGATGATTCTTCACACAGATGTCACACAGACAACCAGCGATGTGTGCTCAGAACGGCTTATGGATCTAAAAGTTACCATCCCTTATAAGTCCATAAATTGAGTCCATCCATCCATCTTCATCCGCTTATCCAGTATTTGGTCGCGGGGGCAGCAGCTGCAGTAGGGGACCCCAAACTTTCCTTTCCCGAGCCTCATAAAATGAGTGCAAGATTGAAATTGAAGGTTAGTAAATCCTCTGTTTTTGGTTCACTTCCTATATTTGGGTCAGATTGCGTTCTCACCTAAAGTGAATTAAACTCTAGTTTACTTGGAAGCGAGCCAGCCCAAAACGAACCGGACTATCAGACCAAACGCTCCAGGGTTCGTTTTAAACAACCTTACAGACGTTTCTGTTACTCTTAAGAATATGTGAAATGTAGTATTTCTCCATAAGATTGTGAATTAAACATGTTTTCCTTGAAACAAGGTTGATTCATATGCACTTCTAGCTTCTACAGTAGCAGAAACTTTTGTTTCACATCCTCGTAGCCGGCGGTCAGTCCTCCTCAGATGGTGTGGGCATTATGGCAGATAATCAAAATCCTTCTGTAGGAAACCAACAGGATTTATATTTCTGCAACCACACTGTTGAGCTCTATATATTTTAGCGCTTATGTTGTCCTTTCTTTCACAGGGAATTATTTAGTTTATTTAACACGTTCGAGTGCAGGATGGGTCTCGGGACCCCAGGAGGACGAGGCCATGGTTGCAGAAAAAAACGACTGAATACAGGAGGGTCTAGGGGACCTGAAGGACAACATAAGGTTAACAGGATGAATGGTTTTAGTCCCCGGACGTCTGGATATTTAGTTGGCAGAGAAACTGTGGACCAGAACCATCTGAAAGAATGACTTCTAACATGAAGGCGGTTGTTGGGGCTCACGGTAAAAATAACATGATGGACTCTTAACTAGGAGAAAGTGACTGTGTTGATGCTTTGCTCGGTATGAGACTGAGCCCCTGACCGGCATTTATACTATTCTGTACATAAATAAATAAATATGTTTTATTTATAAATAAATATATATCATATTCAGTTTAATTATTTACTTATTATTAATTATAATAATTATTTATTTAATTAATTATTTAATTATTTTATTTTATAATGTATCTATTGTACTGTATGTATTATACTGTATATCTATTTCAGAATGTATCTATTTATTTATATTTATATATTTATTTATTTAAAGAAATGTTTTGTCCTCTGTCTTCAATAGAGCTTCAGTTTTCACTGTGAATGTTAATAATGCTGATGGTCATCATCAGTGGTCATTTCCACCCCTTCCCCTCCAGTTCTCATCGTTCCCAGTGCCCGGGGTTCTCCCATCAGAAGCCCCGCTCCAGACCACATCTGGCCTGCTACACCGAGAAATGCCCTGCAGTGTCCTGCTAAGCCAGGAACAACTATTTTTTCCAGTCATAGTTCCATTATCTTTATTGTGACTATTATTGTAACTGTTCATCACCCACCCCAAGACATGAGATACGGCCTACCAAGAGCCTGGATCTGTCCCAGGTTTCTCCCTAAAAGGAAATGTTCCTCACCACAGAGGATTTTCCTTAAAAGAGGAGCCCTAAATGCTTTCTCTTGGGGGAATTAATGGAATTGTTGGGTCTTTGTAAATTATAGAGTGTGGTCTAGACCTACTCTATCTGCAAAGTGTCTTGAGATAACTCTTGTTATGATTTGATACTATAAATAAAGTTGAAATTGAAAATCACCTACGCCAGTGTCTAGACTACATCGGGGGGTGGGGGGAATATTCCTATGCATCCACGGCCGCTATGGAGTCTGATCGCCAAAGCCTTTAACGTATCAACCTATCGTGCACCATGTTCATTAAATGTACTAAATTAAGTCTCTCCTGATTGAACTGACAAACAGTGTCAGCCAATAAGTTTCCAATAGGAGCCTGTGCCCCTCCTATGCCCCGCCCATACCCCTACCAACCTGCCTGGCCCTGGGCAAAATGCAGCACTGCGACGGAGGCTTCATGTGAAATTCATAGCCGACAATGTCAGATATAAGTAGTTTCACTCAGCCTGATTGACTTATCTGACTTCCATTGGTAGAGCTTTTACAAATATCAGTGACACATGTCAGTCAATGGCTTTAGGCCCACCACGCAGCTGTGTGTCACATAATCCCCCTGTCACGACACACTTACACCGGAGTAAAAAGATCCACTTAACATGCCGTCCATCACTTTTATCTCCTTCAGCAAGTCCTTCTTTTTTGTCTGTCTGAGTCATGATGGAAGCTGAAATATTGCCTCTTAAAGTCTCACTTTACTCTGTGAAATCAAGGACAGGAAGTGAAATAGAAACATAATATCTAACCTAAAGGGCCCTTCCTGCACTATTAATGCATACATGTATAATATGGACAGCCCAAGTGAGAGTTCCCCTGACCACTGGCAGTGACACATTCTGCCCACTGAGCTTCACTTTCACCTATTGATCTGCACAAAAGTACAAACCAGTTTACACATGGTCCCCCTTAACCAGCACCCTGGGTTTGGGATTCACATGAACAAGGATCAAAAGTTCACTCTGGGCCCCCCATGAGATTTGCCAGTCTTGGATAGAATACAGATTTTTATAATGACTGCTGCAATGCCAAAACAGAAGTTCAGCTAAGTGAAAATACCACGCAAAGCATTCTCATCCTCCCCCTGGAGTAGAGGAAATCTGGTAGCTTCTGCACTGTTGTTGCCTGGGGGGCTAGAATAAGTTGCCAAGCTAAACTTGAGAGAGAACAGCAAAGACAAAGTGAGAGAATTAGAGGAACAAACGACTGTCTAGCCTGTCCTTTAAGTTTCTGCTAACATATCCCTGCTATATCAGTGCACAAAGTTCAATAAGTACTGCAGCATGAAGGGGAACACAGGTCTTCACTACAAACATTTTACTAAACCTTTGGGGCTCAGACCAAACCTACTGTAGGGGGCCCGAGGGCCAGCTCCCTCGGAGAGATTTTTATTCCATTCACAGGGTATTGTACTATTTATGCACTATTTTTCAAGTGATTTCTTAAAAGAATGCCTAAAAATAAGTAAATTGTCAAGTTTGAGTCAAGGATATTGGCCCCGAAATGAAGAAACAGGAGAAAGAGAGCGGTACATTGTTGTTAATTAGTCTCTACTACTGGCAGGGAGCAGGATGCTACAGTCCAGGGCTGCAGATATCTGGAGGAGAAAGGTCTGGGGGCCTTTTTGAAAAATGGCCATGCCAGTTTTTCCCTTGCCAAAATGTAGCTTTCCTTTGGTTATTTAGTTTCATGTGATATATCAGTAAAATCAATAGTCTCTGAAAGACAGTAAAATTGGCCTAAAAGATTTGGGGCTTTCGAGAAAGACACTTGTTTACAATTATTTTGATTCAAGTCGGCACTTCATAATTTTATGAGCAAGTTTGTTTGCATTGTAGTTTGTACTGTTTTATTTCCTCTGAATGGAAAATTGGCCTATTTGAATTCAAATCGGCATAATGTTATGTGCGTTGTTTTACTTCTTTTGACCTCTCTGTCATAGCAAGTAGCCTACATTTCAATATAAACAGAATAAATCAACATCCCTTGATGATATTATTCTTGTCAGGTTCAGAACACTTTACTTTATTAAATCAAAGACGGTCAAGCAAGAAAACGAGACTCAGACGGTAGTTAGCAGTTAAAGACAATTGCAAGAGGGAAGTTTAATGAGAGGACAACCTATCTTCAGCATTGTTCTCAGTGAACTTCGGTGTGTCTCCGCATAGAGTCGTTTATTTATTCAAAACACACACATTGATTCACAGTTGTTGATACAGAAAGAATGCTTTGTAATGGCTATCCATGAAGAAAACATGAAGAAAACAGAAAAAAGTGCAAGCGTATGACCTCGGTCCTACAGATAGCTACAACCCGTGATTTGCTGTAGACGTTTGCTGTTTCTGTATTAAGAAATCTTTAGAAAAGCAGTTTGCTAAATGTGCATATATAGAGCATAGAGATTAACTATTGTAAGACGTTACTACAAGCATAAAGGTTAAATCACTGTAAGACATTAAGAAAAGGAAATAACATTACTAAGGAAATAGAGATGAAATAAAAGACTTAATAAAAATGAATTCTCTATCATTTCCCTCCTGTTGTACATTTATCAAACATCAATAATTATCTCTCCAGAATATGGTTTTTAATAATTACATCATCACATGTACTCACAGGAAGGTTGTACTCTTATCAGGGAGAAGGCAAAAACCTGTCTGTTGACAGGGGAAATTCCTTCTCGACCCTCCAATAGGAGCGATCGCTCTTTGGCCAAGATAAGGTTAAATGGCATTCTTTACAGGTGGTTTAACACATCATCGTTTTGCATTGGGCCATATTTGTACTGGACAAAAGCGGCAGAAAGCTGTTGGTATTGAACGTTTGCATAGTTGGTCAATGCTCTGGACATGGTACGTTGTATCAGAGTACGAACACAAGGCATTACACATCCTAGCACTACGAAGATTATTACCAGCACTGTCATAAGGGGAGTAACAATTTTAAGCAATAATCTATACCATGGTCCTGAAGACAACCAGGAGAGGAAATCTCCTTTCTCCACATTATCTGCCTCAGCAGCATCTCTAAGAGCAGTCAAATTGAGGATGGCTTGCTGAATAATTCCAGCGTCTTTGTCATTATCTGGGATAAAAGTGCAACAAGTAGCACCAATCAGTGTGCATACACCGCCCTGTGACGCCGTCAATTGGTCCAAAACTAGCCTATTTTGTAGGGCAACTAAACGTAAGGCGGTGAGCTCTTGGCGTATTTTTGACAGGGCCTGTACGGTAGAATCCATGAACAGCCCCACTCGGTAACTAATTGTTTCCATTCTTAGCTCAATTTTACCCACCCCTACCCACGGGAACAGCGCATGTATGACCTTTTGGCCATCGGTCCACAGTTTGTGATCGTTGGGGACGTCCGTTCCCCATATGCTATCATGACGTGTGGTAATACTGCGTTTGGCGAGTGTGTGGTGGTGCGTCACCATGTACGAGTGATCTGCAGGTTCTACTGGCGCGCAACGACCCACCCATCCCATCGGTAACTCTAGAAACATATAGGAGCCGCACAGCCAATTGTAACCTAGCTGGCCGTATACACCCAGTGCATCAGGGGCTTGGAAATAGGGTACACAAATCGCACCAGGTGTTGCCTGGGTTGTGTTCAGCGTGCCATTGGGCAGTGGTGTACAGGGAGTGTAGACCACAGCGCAATGCACTCGGGAGACTTCTCCCATTGGTATCGGGTCTACAGTGATTATGTGGACGCGATTCTCATAGCAAGTGTAGTTAGCACCTGGGGGTATATGGACAGGACCATAGAGGGGACTACGTACTGTCTCGTTGCGCGGGTCTTCCACGAACTGGGAGTAGTCCAATTCAGATACATTCAATGGTGGGGGCATTTGCCAATTTACGGATCTATTCATCAGGTAAGGTGTTAAAGCGGAGGGTAGCGCGTGTGGGAAGATGGTATTGGTGTTGGCGGGTTTCGGAACTACGTACGGGTTATTGGCGGCTATTGGCATGCGTGAGCACACATAACAATTGGTGTTGTTTCTGGTTCTGGCTACGTATTTAGCATAACGGTACCATAAGTTCAAATCGAAAGAAGAATTGTAAATCACTTTGTAGTCCCACACAGCTTCATCATTGAGCACATTGTGAGGCACCGAATGTTGGTGTCCGTCCATGTTTTGTGGCCACTGGGCCGCTGTCGGCGACAGGCATAGGGCCAGCAGGACGGAATAGGCCCATCCCTTATTGGTACCCATAGCTAGAGTATAGAGTATAGTCACAGTTGGTTTCTTCAGCAGACAAAGGTTTTGGTACCGTCTGAGCTCCAGTCTAGTCAGGGTGTGGGAATGGGATAACCTTTTTGCAGTGACTTTGGTGTATCCACGTGGATCGTTCCTCAATCTTTACTGCTGTGGGCGTGGTGATGAGCACAGTGTATGGCCCCTCCCACTTTGGTGATGACCAGCACTTTCTCTTTATCACTTTTGTCAGCACCTGGTCACCTGGTTGGAGTCTCCGCACCTGGGGAGACAGAGAGGGAGAGATAGGCAGATTACATGCACTTTGAACGCTCCTATCTCTAAACACCTTGCACATCCACTCTGCCAGGAGGGCCCCTGGATCATCACTTTTCTCTGCCCAGGGGACCCCCTCCCACAACGGTAACACAAATGGCCTGCCATGAACCATTTCAAAAGGCGTCAGCCCTGTCGAGTTTGGTGTTATTCTCATGTACAACTCTACCAGGGGAAGACACTCTGGCCATGGCTTTCCTGTCTGTTCCATAGCTTTCTTTAGTCTATTTTTTACTGTTCCGTTTGTTCGTTCAACCAACCCTGCACTTTGGGGGTGGTAGGCGCAATGGTGTCTTAGTGCTATGCCTAGGTGCTGTCCTAGCAATGTCACTGTCTCATTTACAAAATGTGGACCATTATCACTCCAAATGACTCTCGGGATGCCATACTGTGGAATTACTGCTTTAGCGAGTGTTTTGGCTACAGTGATGGCATCTGCTTTTCGTGAGGGTGCTGCTATTACCCATTTAGAGAAGGAATCTACCAAGACTAAACAGTACCTGTAAGTACCACTTCGGTTTAGCTCTATGAAATCCATGTGTAGGATTTCGAACGGATGTGACCCTTGTGGGCATTTCCCTCTCTTTGGTCTCACATTTCCCTGTGGATTATGTCTGCACAGACAATACAACCCCTACAAAAATTCTTCAAGTAAGAATTGAATCCCTTGAAGGTGTGAAACACCTTCTGTACCATAGACATCATACCCGCTGTTGAGACATGGGTCTCCCCATGGCTCATCTTAGCTACCATATGATACAAATTTTTTGGCAAGCAGGGCTTGCCATCTCTCTGATATAGGCCATCAACACAAGTGGCACCATCTGACAGCCATATATCTTTCTCAGTCTGGGTGGAGTTATCCTGCATGTTTTTCAGTACCTCTGTAGGGACCGGATTCGGAGGTTCCTCTTGAACCACTAAGTGTTGCGAACCCATAGCCGCTCTCTTAGCTTCCTCATCTGCCTTTGCATTTCCTAAGCTGACTGGATCCTTCCGCTTAGTATGTGCTGCACATTTGCAAATGGCTAGTCTGTGAGATAACTGGATAGCTTGAAGTAGCTTCACTAGCAAGTCTGAATGCTCTACTGTCTTTCCTGTGGAAGTCATCATTCCGCGTCTACTCCACTGAGCTGCGAAACAATGTACTGTGGAGAAAGCATACTGGCTATCTGTGTAGATAGTTACTGATTTGTCTTTTGCCCATTTACAGGCTTCTGTGAGGGCAATGATCTCTGCTGCTTGGGCGGAGTACTTCGAGGGCAATGGCCCACTGAGCAGCGTTTTCTCTTGCGTCACCACTGCATATCCGACTTGGTTTCCGCCTGTTGATGACCTTGAGGCAGAACCATCAACAAACACGTGAATGCTGTCTGGAAGTGGATCATCTTTCAAGTCTTTTCGTGGTTTGCAGTTTTCATTTGTGCGTTGTTTATATAGCCTGCCTATCAATTGTTTTTGCGCATGTGGAAAATATTTGACCGGTAGAATGAAACCTTACAGATCACATGACCTTTTTTCTAGCGGAAACACTGGTGTCAATATTACGCTCCAACTAAATAACAATATGCACACATGAAAGACAAAGTATGGTGTCAGATGACTGATTATAGTTGAACTCTCCTGCGGTGCTGATTATTGCCTAGGCCCATTCTGAATCTACAGCAGGAGAATGCATTGCCATTAATTCTGTGCACCTAAGTAGTACAAGAGAAATATAAAATCAGGAATATGAGTTGTAAGATGTTAGAACATAGAGCCTGGCATAGGAAACTGAATTGAAAGATTAGAGCGTAACATAGGACTTATGATCTCAAATGTAGTGCACTAAAATTAGATCAGAGGAGTGGGGACCCAACATACAAACTAATTTACAACAAATGCAAGAGAAAATTACATTTACCCAGTGAAGTACAAATGAAAAAGGGCGAGACGCCTCCAATTCATCTCAAACACTGTTGCACACACAAACCCATAAAACGTCTCCCAACACAAGTCACTTCAGTACACTGACAATGAAGATAATCTTAACTGATTGACTTTGTGAGAACACTGCTGTTGACTGACACACACAAACACACATAATGTAATACCGTAAACTTCATGCTGGTGTTTGCATGTATAGAGGCACTGCCAGTATCGGAAATTATACTTTGTGTCTGTGAGTGGGCACGTGTGTGTGTGTGTGTGTGTGTGTGTGTGTGTCGTGTCAATATGCATGCATACATTGGCAGGAAACGGAGCTGTGAGGATTGATTGTGCCCTGGGATAGGCAGTGAGTGACATGAGGAGAATGGTGGTGGTATAGGGATGGGGGTTGTTGTTATGGCGCCCATGGCAGACTGAAGGACATGTTTTGAAATGTGGCCCTTAACTCCCATAATCCAGCTTGATATGACTGCTTTATGCAAGCCAACATTTACTGTATGTGTCTGTACTGTATGTAACAGAGCTAGAAAAAAATCAATCAATCCTCATTGCTAGCAGATATGGTTGTTAGCATTTTGTGACTTCAATCTGTCATGCAGCTTGTGACCGTCGGGAAGAGTTATGGGGAGGAAAATTCATTGTTTTGTTTCATTTCAAGTGAATAAGATGGTTCCTGAAGTATTTTTGGCACTGTACTCCTGTATCAAAATTATATTTTAATGATCTCCTCAATTTTTCTCATCATAGACACACCGGAGTCTCTGGGATAATGTGTCTATAGGGGATATAGGTTTGTATCCATTCCTGTCAATGAAACCATTGATGTGTCGCGTGCACATTTAGAGGCACTATTAGAGGTGAAACGCTCCACCAGGGCACCTTTAAAAGGTAATATCAGTATTTGTAAACTTTTCAACATCTATTTCCCCATGCATTTGTCTCCAAGCGACTATTGTGAACACAGATCTTTAAAATTAGTCCAGTAACCAGCAGCCCCGATGTACGTGCACTAAAAGGGCTTGTCACTGACAGGCTCAGTGTTTGACTATATTATGGGAAGATAATGAAGTTTCGAACCTTAATCTAAACCTGAGATCTTCAACAGGGGATCCGCAACCCATAGGGGGTCCTAAGAGTCACTGCAGGGGGGGCACCAGATTTCCCCCAATCTCCCTCATCTCTCTCTCTCTCTCTCTCTCTCTCTCTCACTTTCATGCCTATCAACTGTAATAAAGGGAAAAAGCCCCCAAAAATAATCTTAAAAAAACAAAAGGTACATGTGTGGACAGTAGGATTCCGGCCGCCCTACACATTATTGTAGGCCCATTATATTATGCAACTCAATGTTATACATTATACACTACCGGTCAAAAGTTTGGGGTCACTTACAAATTTCCATTCCACTCCATTGTAGACAGAATACCAGCAGATCTGAGTGTGTGTGTGTGTGTGTGTGTGTGTGTGTGTGTGTGGGGGCGCTGATCTTTAATGCAATATCTACATTTCCCATTACCAGCAACCATTCATCCAGTGTTCCAAAGGCTCATTCTCTTCACTAGTCTGATATAATTTTAAATAACTAACAGAGAAAACATTGGAGAAGCCTTTTGTAATTACGGAAGCACATAATGTAATCTGACCTGCTGCCCTGGTTAAAAAAACCTGCAACTGGTCTCAGCTGGTATTCTGTCTATAATGGAGTGCAATGGAAATGTCTAAATGACCTTAAAATTTTGACCAGTAGTGTATGTAGGAGGTCCCTGCTCTTTTATCTCTCAGGGGTCCTTGGCCTAAAACATTTTGAAGACCCCTGATATAGACTCAAATGCATGGGAAAATAGAGTCAAAGTTGAAAAATATCCAAATTATCCAGATTTTATCACCAGTTTTCATTAAAGAAAAATGTCCTGAAATAAACAATTTATTCCACAATGACACAGATCTTTATATGGCAATATAATGCACCATTAAACTCTAGGCTTGCATTGCATTTACTGAAGCAGCCACTGTGGTTTGTACAATGGCAGCAGTGATTTTGTCTAGAATGTCTGTCAATACAGCTGGACAGTAACTCTGATTAAACCATATCTGACATCTAAACTCTTTACTGGTGGCTTTCCAGAAAAGCTGACATGGCAGCATTCTCTGAAAGCTTTCTCTGAGAAAGGAAATATAAAAATTTCTCATTTTGCATGAGGGGATGCAGGAGCTCCATCAGGGGCTTTGGGTGCCTCCAGCCCTACATTTGAGAACCACTGGAGTACACAAGGCAGAACAGAGCAGCAGCATTTGATTAATGGCTGAGGTAAAAGCAACAAAAAATCCACTCTATCAATGGTGTTTCTTTTTCCTTTGCAGTGCCTCACACACATATCTCCCACCCCATCCTCTGCTCAACCCCCCTTCCTCCCTTCCTCTCTCCCTCTCTCTCTGTTGGTGCTCTATGGGTAATGTTGAGTGACACATTTAAGTAGGAGCTGTCAACCCTGGGTATGTATCCCTGAATGGCAGAGCCACTGAACACTGGTGACAGGCACACACACACACCACACACACACACACACAAACACACACACCATCTATAAGAAGTAAGTACATACTGTCAAACACAGACCTTCAGACATGCAGCATTGCCCTTGGCTGTTTAACGGCAATGCATTCTCATAAACACACACAATGTGTATGATATTGTACAAAATTAAGGTCTGGCTGTCTGGCACTGTTCTGGTCTTGGTCTTGACTCGGTCCAACCCCTCAAAGTCTTGGTTTGTCTCAGTCTCGATACACTCTGGTCTTGGTGAGTACTTGGTCTCAGCCGTGAGGTTAAGGTCCTTTCAGGGCATCGGCGCCAACTCATGTTTTTTTGTTTGTGCTTTAGAGAGCGGTGTAGCTGTGAGATCAGAAGGCCCTTCTCCAGCTGCTGGGGTAGAGTGTCCTGAGTGCATCTGGACAGATAGAGTGAATTTACCTATTACTGCATCTCTGAGGGTTGGGGGGGTACATTTTGTCCGCACCGGGGGTAAAAAATAATTCAACAGAGGCAGGGATATGCAGACCAGTAAGGGGGTAATTTCCCCCCCTCCCCCAAACAGCAAATCTCACCCTGGGTATATCTCTCTCGAGTCTCTCATTGCCAGATAGCGCGCAGAGTCAAAACAGTATTTCATTTTAATTTAATTTATATTCTTTATTAATCCCCTACAGTGCAATTACAATCTACCCTTCGTTGTTATTACACACTTGTTATTCCACACTACACACAGGACTGAGTACACATGCTCAGGTCCTATGCATGTACTAATGGAGAGATGTTGAGTGGGGGGGCTGCCAGTGTGTCGTGGATATAGAGTCCCCCACACACACACACACACAAACTCAAACACACTCACACACTTGCACAGTAGATGCGCACACAGCGTGATTCGGCACCACAAGTGCAGGCCAGGCCTCATCTGCCATCAGCCCCCTTCCTTTATCTTTCTATTAGATTAGAGCTTCTCTCCTCTCTCTGTCAGCATCGCGTCCAGAAAGCCAAAAGAGAAGAGAAGAAGGAGAAAAAAGCAGGGGGAAAATGGAAGACGATGCTCGGCGCTGTCAAAGCTCTCTTCTTCGCCGACATTTGGATTTACACATCTCATTTTCATGAGTGACAAAGTACATAAACATACACTTCAAGAGTCGACGAGCTTGGCAGGCTGCTCCCCACACACACACACACACACACACACACACACACACACACACACACTTATAAAGCCCTCGCTTTGCCTTTTTGGATGAATTTAAGGAAAGAGGGAGGGAATATGACATCTAGTCTTTGATCCACGGAGCTCTTTCTTACTCTCTGTGCTGGTGATGAGTGATGAGTTGAGTCACATGGGGGATCATTTTATTTTATTTTTTTGCGTTTCTGACTGTGGTAATGGGGGGAAATTAGCCGCAGGCTGTCTTTGTCCTACATAGGACTTCTCCAAGACTCCCACTAAACTGTGTGCAAAGGAAGTGGCACAGGCTGAGCGACAGCCAACCGGTGTCCTTCATCGGCGTCTTGTCTCCTCCTGCCCGTCGGTTGCGTTGACAGCTTGAATGATGAGGTGACACACAGCCGTCAGCGCTGAGCCTTGCCCACCTTGACAGACACACAAACACAAGTGTGTGGTGAACAGTTCGCATCCACCCACCCACACACACCCACACACACCCACACACACACACACACACACACACACACACACACACACACACGTGACCTGTATATGTGGTGTGGTATTTTTCTGCAAGTGGGGGGGGTGCACAACAGAGTGTGTGTGTGTGTGTGTGTGTGTGTGTGTGTGTGTTTTTGTGTGTGTTTACATTGGAAGCCGTTGTGACAGATTCATCTTCATTCTCTTGCTGGATTATTCAGGCTGTGTTTGACGTACTGCCTATAAATCAGTCACGACTGTCTAGCAAACACCCTGACAGCCACAAAATGACCTGCGAGTCTATTTACACATGCCAGGAAGTTGACTTGCTGCTGACGCTGTACATAATAAAGCTGTCAAAGTTATAAACAGGGTGGCACAGTTCTGAACAAGACTTGGCACAGTAAAGTTTGTCTAGCAAAGACTTGGCCTGATATAATGGTTAGTTCAAATGTCGGGCCAATGTTGGCATTTTATGAATATCAGTCTCCTTCTCTTCTTACTCAACAGACCGGACAGTCTGTAAAACCTGGAAAGAAACTTAACCCTACCCTAAACCTAACCCTTCCTCACTCTGCTTTAAAAAGCTGTTTTTATATGGAGTTGGAGTCTGACATGATGCCCGATGACTGGAGGATGCAAGTTAAGTTTACCGCAGTAGCCTAAGCCCACAGCCCAACTGAGGAAATTCAACAACTGCACCGCTCCATCGTGCAGTGGATTTCAGTCTACTCTTGCCAATACAGAGACACACTGCTCCATCTACCATCAAGATTGAACTGTTTAATGCACAATCCATCACAAACAAATCTTGCCTCATACATGACCATATCCTGGATGGATGTTTGGATTTGATGTGCCTTACAGAAACCTGGCACCAACCAGATGTTTTTTTCAGTATTAAATGAGACCTGTCCTCCTGGCTACTGCTACCTACAGAAAGCCCGCAGCTCAGGGCACGGTGGTGGTCTGGCTGTCATCCACCCAAGTTGGATTTGTGGACAATGTTGTTGCATATTTATTTTAAACTGATGTTTTTTATCTTGCTTTTCCGATCTTACCTGTAGCACTTTGAGGTTTGTCTTAAATGTAAAGTGCATTACAAATAAAATGTATTATATATATATATATATATATATATATATATATATATATATATATATATATATATATATATATATATATATATAGTCCTACTCTGCTGCTTTAGCTGAGCAGGAAAAATCTTTGCTGAGCTCTGTTGGTGGACATGGTGTTGTGTGCCCCCCACCCACGGGGTTCAGGAAGAGTTAGATTTTCCAGCTCGCTCTGTTAGTGATGAAGGAGTTAGTTAAGGCTAAAGCTAGCGATGCTAAGGCTAACACTAGTGATGCTAAGCTGACATCACGACCAAACGTTAGTGATTGGTTACGGCAGATCCAGAGTGGCTCTGGGCAGATCCAATAGTTTTAAACTTCAATAAAAAAATTAAAATAAATTTAAAAAAAATACAACATTCATTAAAACATGCATAAAACAACGGTGATTGTTTGACTGGACACATCAGTTCATATTAAGAGTTCTTCTTCAGCAAACACTGCTAACCCTTCTTTAAAGACTGTGTCTCTGCTGTCTGCTAGCCCATACTGTACAGTAGTTCTCTAGTTACTTATAACTACTTATAATAAGCCATGGAGGTGACACACGTTATTTCAGTTCACAGGAGAGAAGCTTATTTTCATACAATGTGACTTTTATGCTCTTATTGTAGTGACTAATGTCTTTCCATGTGCTGGACTGCACAAATTCCTCTAACACACACACACACACACACACACACACACACACACACTGTGTTCAGTGACTGAGTATGTCCGTGGTGTGACAGAATGCCTTAATTATGGATTAATTGTATCATTAGCAGGTTTGTGCTGTTGCCACCACATTGGGCCAGTCAAGGTTAATTACTGGAACATGTTTATTTGCTGTCAGCGACTGTCTCAAGCTGACAAACACACACACACACACACACACACACTCTCACACACACACACACACACACACACACACACACACACACACACACACACACACACAGGTGCTGTTCACTCAAACAATTCACAGGGCACCTTGTGTCCCTCAACAGAGCTGTTTGGAGCAGGTTGTGATCAGTGGTTTCTGTTGAAGATGTAAGTCCCTCGGGGGCACAAAAAAGATATATAACACAGAAAAAAAAGGGAAAGAGCCAAAGCATAATAGGAGCACTTTATACTTTTTTGCAAGAAGTGTGCCTTGGACCTTTTTCCTTTTTTTCTCTTTTGAACTTCATTAAACTTATTTGGATCAAAGGGGTTTATATACCTAAAAATAATGTATGTCTATCAATTTCACTATACATTTTTAATCAGTGCTTGGGAATATACATATGTGATTATAGCCTGCTCTGGCAGGGGGGGGGGGTGTTTTCAAATTGGCAACCTCTTATAATCAGAGATAGATCAGCATACCTAGATTCATCTTTTACTATAAAATAAGTCACTTTTGATAGTTACTTACCAAAGATAAGAAGAAATAATACCACTGAATAACTCAGTGCCTTTTTGGGTTTTATTTGTGTCAATGTGGTCCTCCAGCTCCAGCCCAGTGGAGACACCATTAGCCTGTAATATATATGCTGTGTGTGTGTGTGTGTGTGTGTGTGTATATATATATATATATATATATATATATATATATATGACGAGATCTCGTTTTACGAGATCTCGCGATAAAACGTGACGAGATTTCGTCGAGGTGAAAAGTTGTCTCGTGAGGCGATGTGATGTCAGCGTGATGGAGCGTGAAATTACTATTGAAGATCCCCTGCCACTTGTAAATCATTTGTGTGGCAACATTAACCCTAACCCTATTTTTCTGTTATTTACACATTTATTTTATTTATACTGTTTATTTTTATGTTCGGTTTGTGGAAAGGAGTTAGATTTCTCCTGTGAAATATACAGGGCAGAAGCCAGTTGGTAGAGTTTATACAAAACATTTTGCAGTGTTTGCACGTCCTTTACTGCATATAATTCATTAAAATAGTAAAAAAAAGTTAAATAACATTCATCATAATAGTTGATTTCAAAATGCACCTAAATTGTTTTGCATTTTGTGATTTTTCAGTTGAATAAAAATATTTTCCATTCATATATATATTTCTTTAAATTTTTATATATATCTCGTTCTCGTGAACCCAATCTCGTGATGTGTCTCGTGGAGTAAGCGTCTGTCACACTAATATATATATATATATATATACACATATATATGTATATATATATATATATATATATATATATATATATATATATATATATACACATATGTATATATATATATATATATATATATATATATATATATATATATATATATACACACACACACACACACACAGTATATATATATATATATATATATATATATATATATATATATATATACAGGCTACACAATCTAATATTAACCCAACCTACTATTGTGACAATGAAGCCAGCATCCACACCTCTGTCACAGAATGAACTCAAAGCACTTTGGCCACCATACAGTAACAGATAAAGAGACATTAAAGAAGGTGTGTGAACAGAACTTTTTCTAAACATTATAAACTGAGCCTATAGTATATTCTCTCTGCTCCACAAGGCTCGACCTTTGGACATGACAAGAATATTATTTAGAAGGAAGGGTGAATGGTTGATATTTGTGGTTAAGGTACCTAAAAAAAAAGCAGGACAGACAGAGAAAGAAAGCCATCTGTGATTGATTTCAGCTGTAATCTCCTCACTAACTCATCTTGTGACATCTCTCTCTCGCTCTCTCTTTCTCTCTCTCTGTCCATTAAAGCCCAGTTGGGTCCTGGCTGAGCAGCTGCCGAGAGACAGAGCATTTATCAGCCTGTCAGCTCTTGCTGCCTGTTATTCCACAGACTGTGGGGCTGACCCAATAACTCTGACTGAGGAGAGCTGGCACTACATGAGCACACACACACACACACACACACACACACACACACACACACACACACACAGGCTGCATGTCATAGCCCTTATATGATAGGTGAACGACATGCAGCAAAGGGCCGCAGGTCGGAGTCCAAATCACGGCCGCTGCATTGAGGAGCTAACCTCTAACCTCTATATATGAGCTTGTGCTCTACCAGGTGAGCTACCTAGGTGCTAAGTTTATTAGAGGTGAAGCTGATAACAAAGTTCATAATCAAAGTTGTAGGTGGACAGTTCTGTCTGCTCATTAACACACCTCGATGTGAAAGACAGACAGTCATTTAACAAGCTAACAGACATGCTGTTGGTCTGTCTGAGTGACAGTAGGCGGATTAAAGAGCAAAGCCAGCCACCTGCGCCACAGCAACCACGCAGGAGACGTGGACCCAGGGCGCCATCTAGTGCACCAACCCACAATCACAGAGTGTGTAATGTGTGAGATCCAGCATCTTCTCATTATCATGAGGACGTTTTCCAGTCATCCCCAAAGATACCAGGAAATATCCAGGTCTGCATGCCTTTACAGGCCTTTATGTGGTTCCTGCCTGGCAAACTACTGCTTTCCCATAGACCTCAATGTAAATATGCAATTAGTCTGACATGGCCAGAACTATCTCCACAGCGTTGTGGAGTAAGGTCTGGCTACACCACACATACATTCTTGGGTAGGATTTTTGTTTTTGCATTTCTTTACAATCACAATCATCTTGGCCAGGGCTAAGCTCTGGAAGCAGCAATTGTGTTTCTGCGAAATCGTCTTGGAGAAGGACTTTGTTTTAGCAGAACATTTGGACCACTGCAAAAAAACAAAATGCAACATTTAATTTTAAATAAAGTTAGCTGTTCACACACTACAGTAAAGCAAGCTATTTAAATGAGCTGGTTACATTCTTAAACGTCATTTTCTCTTACCAGTGTATCACCGCGTGTACTTCGTCCACAGCAAACCCACCAATCAGTCCCAAAATGGCCCAGATAGAGAGGAGATGCCCTGAACATATTCTTTGTTAATCTTTCCAATCATTCACAGGAATAACCAAGCAGGCCTGCCTTGCTGCACGATTCAAATTTCCTTCAAAACTTCCATTTTCAACTTGTAGCTCGCAAGCTCGAAGTTTGTTGTTTCCCGAAGCGAACGAGAACGGCAACAAGCAGAGAGGTGCGTTTGTTGCTCCACGCACTGCCAGACCTATAGTAAGTCCACCGCTTCGTCATTTCATGTAAACAGCGCAATGTGATATGGGTGTCTCACTCCCATCTCGCAAAATACGCAGGTGCTTTTGTTGTTGTTATATGACGCTAAAAGTATAATCATATAACACACGCTTGGTCGTCTCCTTAAGCGTCATTTAGCACGCTTGGTTGTCTCTTTTAGCATCATATAACACGCTTGGTCTTCTCCTTTAGTGTCATATAACACGCTAGATTGTCTCCTTGAGCGTCATAACACATGCTTGGTCGTCTCCTTTAGCGTCATACAACATGCTTGCTCGTCTCCTTTAGCATAACACACGCTTGGTCATCTCCTTTAGCGTCATGCAACGTGCGCTTGGTCGTCTCCTTTAGCGTCATACAACACGCTTGCTCGTCTCCTTTAGCGTCATAACACACGCTTGGTCGTCTCCTTTAGCATCATACAACACGCTTGGTCATCTCCTTTAGCATCATGTAACGTGCGCTTGGTCGTCTCCTTTAATAATACACCCCCGACTAACCTCCTTAAACAGACCTTACCCCTTACATACTACTCAAGTATGTACACGCCAAAGGGCGCCTTTTCCATGGCATCAGACGCTGACAGCCACTGTCCAGACGTCGTATTGTACGCGGTCGGGAACGAGTTGATGTAACGTAGGCAACATATGGCTCAGATCTTCTTAAAGGTCCCGTCTCTCTCCCGTCTAGCGTTGAGATCATATATCGCAATCAACTCTCGCCCCGCGTAGCTCAAAGTACAGTAGGCATTACAACTACGGTAGCCTCCACGCGTCAAAGAGCCAAGATGTCATCCAAGTCTTCATCCAGCTTTACCTCCGGTGATCAGGTCAGTTCATTTAATTTTATTAATAAGAAATTTTATCTAAACATCTGTTGAGTACTACAAACTGTCTTGTTGATGTTAGCCATGTTTCCTTCTTCAAACTTACCAAGAAGCAACGATACCCATTAGTGGCACCTGGAAGTTTACCGGCTAACGTAGTTCAAGATGGCGTTTGGATATGGAGGTCTCCCCAGTTCATGCACAAATCTTTATTTTTCCTACTACGTATGCCCCACCTATCTAAAGTAGCTTTTCCTGCGTCTCTACGACGTGTAATGTTAGACAGCCAATCCCAATGATTTTTAGATCTTGGTAGAAGCATGCTGCGTGCTGATTGGCTCACTAACGCTGATGAGATTAACTCTTTAGATACTGAAATTGAGTATTGAATGACGAGGCAGTTTTCGATGCTTGATATTAACGAGGCAATTTGGTATGTGCCTAAAAAGCATTTAACTCGATACCCAGGCCCACAAATACGACGACGTACAATAAATAGTAACACTTCATACAGAAACTAATGTTCAAGTACGCATTGGTACGGAGTAGGGATGATTCGGATACGAGTATCCGGTACGGATAAAGCACTTTTTCCGAATACAAGTATTATATTTAGTAATATGAGTCATTATCTGTACTCGCATTGGGTAGCGGACCGTGCGCCCCGCCCGTACACACACGCTCTGCTCACACACACAGAACAGCTCGTGCTCTCTCGCTCTCTCTCGTCCGTTAACGTTTAGGGTTTCTTCAGCTTCAGCTTGGTTTTTTACTTCGGTTTGTAGTACTTACTTAACCAGTAGGTTTCTGGTAACGTGGGTTTTCAGACAGCGCGTGGAAGAATGCGACTCGCGCTGCGTGTCTGCCGTCGGAGATATTTTTTATTTTTTAAACTGTTGTTGTGATTAAGCACTATATAAATAAAATTGAATTCTCTCTCTCTCTCTCTCTCTCTCATATCCACCTCCATTTTTTTTAAACCTCTTAAAAATCTTATGCTTATAGTTTGAGTAATAAACATGGTTGCCTCAAAACAAATTGACCCTTTAAACGGTTTTGAAATCTTCAGGGCAAATCATCACAACCTTTTTAAGCAATTAAGCAAAACATGTGTATTGTGCCTTCTAAATCAAAGCTCCATAAAGGTTTCCTAGAATTAGACTTGCAAGATTTTTCAGCTTACATTTGATATCACGGGGGTCACCCAGTAAGAGCGTTCGGCCCATGTCTGCAGCGGCCGGGGTTTGAATCTGACCTGCAGCCCCTCGCTGCGTGTCAGCCGCCCCCACCAATCTCTCTTCCCCTTTAATGTGTATCCACTGTCACTATAATAAAAGGGAAAAAACAAAAAATAATCTTAAAAAAGAATTGATATTCTCTGCCATAATTTCTTTCTCACGAAGTGTAATGTTTATTGTTCACATGAACCATGACTAAACTACTTGGGAGTACCAAACATATTTTTTGGGCACTTATAGCAGATTGGTCATCACCACAAGGCTGTAGACAGAGTGCTTGGGCACGCTTTAACACCTATTTTATACAGTCTATGATTAAAACTCACAGAAGAAAGTAGCGTTTAGGATGCAGTCGGCTCGTAAAATTAAAAAGATTTAATTTTTAAATTAAATTGTGACCAGGGTGAATCGAGATCGCGATTTTACGATTAATTGTGCAGGCCTACCTGGAATAACAACCCCCTCCATGAGAAAAAGACAAACAAATGGTGTGGTTTATGTGCGTTAGCATTTTAATTGGACAAAGCAAGAAAACATTGATTACAGTAGCAGAGTCATCAGTTCTCAGGGATAACACCTCTCCAAAGGGTCTGAAAATGTCCATAGGCACTGCCTAATTAAAAAGAGTATCTTGTCAGCTAAAAGAAACCAGCTCTATAAGGCAACAGTTACAATGTAGGCCTCCCCATTCCTCTGGCAAAAAGAGCAAGTGTAAAGGTTGAATCCACTCAGATTTTTTTTTTTATATATATATATATATATATATATATATATATATATATATATATATATATATATATATATATATATATATATATATATATATATATATATATATATACCATACTGACGTTTTAGTAGATATTTAAAAACCATCAAGTGTCAAACATGTTCACCCTTTAACATTTGAATTGTGTCAAATTTTAAGTATGCACTGCATGGCAATGCTGTTTTATCCCTGCATGGAAGAATCGTGTGTTGCACTGCGCCAGTGTCACATTAGATAATGCCACTCTGCTACGTACAATGTCGGAGTTAACTGTCAAGTTACAAAAGAGAAAGCAAGCACCCACAGTTAACAGTAGCATTTTACTTACATTGTTTCAAATGAATGGTTATTTACATGTGGCGAAAAAGATTCAAAGCTGTCCAAAAGATATGAAGGAGAAATGGAATGCAAAAAAGGAAAACACCTCTTGGTAGTCAAATTTGTCCAAGTACAAGAGAGGAAAAAAAACTGTGCAATATTTATCTGCCCTTACAGAGAAACAGCAGTGGCAACAATCCCTGCAATTGATTTTAATCCAAGAGAAATTGAGAACAAAATTAAAACAGATTTCCATTCCTAAAAAAAAAAAAATATAACTGAAGTTCATAACTTAGCACGACTTGGACTTTTACAGTTTCTTTAAAAAAAAAAAATAAAAATAAAAAAATCTCTCGGTGGCTGTCTGAGAGAAAAGATGTGAAAATGTAAGCAATTTGAAAAACCAGGGAAAAAAAAAATCCAAAAGTTTCTCCTTTACAGTTTTATACTCATTTACAGTTAACTTAAAAATGGTAAGAGCCCTGGTTCATGGCCAGTCTTTCCTACCACAAAGGTGTAAATACCTGTGTGGGTAAATCCCCAGAAATCCCATTTACATCTCCTATAGACGTCAACCTTCCCATTAGGCTCCACGTCCCAGTAAAAGTCTTAGTCCTGCCACAAATGGAGGCGGTGTTACACAGCCCCGCGGGGCACCGTACAGCCAATAAGAGGCTGAGGGTTGACAAATCTCCCACCCTGCCCACTTATCAGTGTGTGGGGTATCCTGTGGCTCCCATACCGGGCTGGTTGGCTAGCATACTCCCATTCATTCCCTGTGTAGGCTCCATTACCCCACCGTTACTGATGGCGCTCATGCCAGTCCACCCAGCACTGGCCGGTAAGTGACTGCAAAAAACGAAGTAAAGAGAGAGAGAGAGAGAGAGAGAGAGAGAGAGAGAGAGAGAGAGAGAGAGAGAGAGAGAGGGAGACATAAAGACAAAATGCCAGCAGGTTAGAAGAGACAAGGCGAAAGGGAGCCAAAAGGACGGTTTATATCAGAGCTACTTGAATCTGGACAGGCTAGAATGCAAACAGGAAGGCAGAGTTATCAGAGGTTGTGAGGGTGAGGCAGGCGGGGCCAAAATCAAGCTAGCAAAGAAAGTGGAGGGGTCTTTAGAGGGGCCAAAGGTAAGTGTCATTTGATTAAACATGGTTGGACAAGCAGACGTAGAGCATAGAGGCTAAGCGCAGCAAGCTAAACATTCCATCCTACCCCCACAACAGCTGCACACAGATAATCCACACTGTATACAACAGTGTGGATTATCTAGACTCATTTTGCAACACTTCTACATTTGTAACAAAGAACATAAATTCCCACCTAATTGACATGTTGCCTTTTATGATTCATGTAATGAATTAAATTCTAAGTTCAGTGTGGAGATAAGACAGCTTATATAGGAAATAATATCTTCAAATTTCAAGTCAAGTGAGGCCTAGCCTCCTTCTCTGGTATTGTGCATTTACTGTACATTCAACAATCACACCTTTGTACACCAAGAAGTTTAGACTGTCAACAACATATGGCCTCTCCTTTATTTTTCTTGGGTGCACAATATGTCACTGCACATAGGTTGTCTAAATAAAAACAAAATTTGATAACAACCTACAAAAGATATTTAACATGTCCTACTGACATTCATATACAGATGAAATCCTCAGATAAATGTAGAAATGGATCAATGAAATCAAAAAGGAAAACAACGTAAAAAAGCTACGACATGAACGTAGACATACAAAAAACAACTGCACAGTCCTTACACACAGTAGGCAATCGTACAAAAAGGGAAGTGACTTCATTAACAAACTTAGCCAGGTGGGGACAGGAAGTGAAAACTTTGTTCTGGGCTTTTAGCATTTCTCTTGTTCAGCCACTTTAGTCAGTTATCTTTAAATCTAAAATTCAAGAAATAAAGCTTTAGCAAGTTTAAGCCAGTTTTTTACAATCATTTTTGGAACAGACTACAGTTTAGAACCATTATGGGCTATAATTCAAGTGACAAAAAACATTTTGGAACAAACCCCATCAGTTAGTATTAGGATGTCAACAGTGAGCAGTAGTGACAAACTGAAACATGATTTACAACTCAATTAAAGTTCAGATTGTCCTGTGTGTGTGTGTGTGTGTGTGAAATTTCTCAATTTCCTCGAGATGAGTGAATTGAGGGGCTGGCGAGGGGGGGTGGGGGATGAGGGGGTGGGGGGGGGGGGCACACAGCTCCCTGGTGTGGTTCTCGCTGCACCGGTCTTGCAGGAGGACTCTGGTGGAGCGGTGTAGAAGGACACGGTGAAGGGGAGCCCTGTGCACACCGTGCTACTTACTTGAAGCCCTGCTGGTTCCAGGCCTGGCCATAGACGCCGTAGGTGGGGACCTGCCACCCATTCGGCACGTACTGGCTGATCTGGGGCCCGTTGCCATACCACTGGCCCCACTGGCCATAGGGCTGGGCTGCCGCAGGGAAGCTCATCTTGTTCTGCTGTAGGGTCGAGTACAACAAGTACGGTTTTAGACAGCAGTTTAATAAATAAATAAAAAATCTGAGTGTATTATTTTCCCAAAAAAAGTTATTTAACTATATATGTACTATAGAATAACCGAAGAAAAGGAAAACTGTTCAAATATAAGAAGCCTGCATTTTCTTATGAAGGAACTAATCTGTCATGTAAATCATAAATAGGGTTGGCTTGTGAAACCCGGTGCGTAAACCGCCCGTATCTACCGGACCGAATATCAACGCAGATTTGGGTGCCAATTAATTTTGCGCTGCTCTCAGACACTCTGAAACAGACGTTAAAGGAAATAGTAGCTATACTTGTTTTATGTTCAAAATACATGCACCATTTGACACGACTGATGTCCCATTAAAAATGCACCTGAATAATCGCGAGCTGCTTCATGTAAAGCTCATACAGTACCTCCCTTCAACATGAAACTAAGTCAATGGGACAGAAGGCGGTTAAATCCCTTGTTATTATGGGGTTCATCTCTTTCTGGGTTATGGCTCCTAATCAACTGATGCTATACGTTACACAGACCTGGGATACACAGCAGCACCAACGTGCATTTTGTCACCTAATGGTTGGCATTTATTTATGGTGTCCTTACCTGGGGCATAGGCATCTGCTGCATCGGGTTCATCATGTCTGGGGTCTCTTTTCCCCAGTAGCATTTGACTATGTGGCCCTCTATTGAGGTGCCATTCACTGACACAATGGCATGGGCTGCTGACTCGTGGGAGTTAAACCTGGACAAAGACAGGGTGGGTGGGTGTAAGGACATGCTTGTCTTATAGATGTACAGTGGTGTGAAAAAGTGTTTGCCCCCTTCCTCATTTCCTGTTCCTTTGCATGTTTGTCACACTTAAGTGTTTCGGAACATCAAACCAATTTAAACAATAGTCAAGGACAACACAAGTAAACACAAAATGCAATTTGCAAATGAAGGTGTTTATTATTAAAGGTGAAAAAAAATCCAAACCATCATGGCCCTGTGTGAAAAAGTGATTGCCCCCCTTGTTAAAACATACTATAACTGTGGTTGTCCACACCTGAGTTCAATTTCTCTAGCCACACCCAGGCCTGATTATTGCCACACCTGTTCACAATCAAGGCATCACTTAAATAGGAGCTGCTTGACACAGTAAGGTCCACCAGAAGATCCTTAAAAGCTACACATCATGCCGAGACCCAAAGAAATTCAGGAACAATTGAGAAAGAAAGTAATTGAGATCTATCAGTCTGGAAAGGGTTATAAAGCCATTTCCAAAGCTTTGGGAATCCAGCGAACCACAGTGAGAGCCATTATCCACAAATGGCAAAGACATGGAACAGTGGTGATTCTTCCCACGAGTGGCCGGCCGCCCAAAATTACCCCAAGAGCGCAGCGACGACTCATCCAAGAGGTCACAAAAGACCCCACAACAACGTCCAAAGAACTGCAGGCCTCACTTGCCTCAGTAAAGGTCAGCGTTCATGCCTCCACCATCAGGAAAAGACTGGGCAAAAATGGCCTGCATGGCAGAGTTCCAAGGAGAAAACCACTGCTGAGCAAAAAGAACATCAAAGCTCGTCTCAATTTCTCCACAAAAAATCTTGATGATCCCCAAGACTTTTGTGACAACATTCTGTGGACCGATGAGACAAAAGTGGAACTCTTTGGAAGGTGTGTGTCCAAGTATATCTGGCGTAGAAGGAACACTGCATTTCATAAAAAGAACATTATACCAACAGTAAAATATGGTGGTGGTAGTGTGATGGTCTGGGGCTGTTTTGCTGCTTCAGGACCTGGAAGACTTGCCGTGATAAAAGGAACTATGAATTCTGCTGTCTACCAAGAGATCCTGAAGGAGAATGTCCGACCATCTGTTCGTGTACTCAAGCTGAAACGAACTTGGGTTCTGCAGCAGGACAATGATCCTAAACACACCAGCAAGTCCACCACCGAATGGCTGAAGAAAAACAAAATGAAGACTTTGGAGTGGCCTAGCCAAAGTCCTGACCTGAATCCTATTGAGATGTTGTGGTATGACCTTAAAAGGCCGTTCATGCTCGAAAACCCTCTAATGTAACTGAATTAGGACAATTCTGCAAAGATGAGTGGGCCAAAATTCCTCCAGGACGCTGTAAAAGCCTCATTGCACATTATCGCAAACACTTTGTTGCAGTTGTTGCTGCTAAGGGTGGCCCAACCAGTTATTAGGTTTAGGGGGCAATCACTTTTTCACACAGGGCCATGATGGTTTGGATTTTTTTTCACCTTTAATAATAAACACCTTCATTTACAAATTGCATTTTGTGTTTACTTGTGTTGTCCTTGACTATTGTTTAAATTGGTTTGATGTTCCAAACACTTAAGTGTGACAAACATGCAAAGGAACAGGAAATGAGGAAGGGGGCAAACACTTTTTCACACCACTGTATATTTTCATATAGCTACTTGAAAGACTACAGTATGTATGCAACTCCATTCTACTATGTGAGCATCTAACAGACATTTGATCTAAATACCAAGTAATTATTCAAATTATTCTTGCCATCTGCAAACATAGGAGACCAAAAACATGTATGTGGATGAAATGCATGCCGTTGATATGAATGAAAACATATTTCAGTGGTTCTCAACAAGGTCCTCATTGCCCAGAACACTAAATAATATTCTCCCTACATTCAAAGTGGCAGCCCTTGACTATATGGCGAGAATATAATTCAGCAGGACTGCAAATTGCTGAGGACCAGGTTGAAGAAATGGTGCATCATTCTTAAAAGAAAAAGGTTAAGTAAACTTCCACATACCTCACAAATGAATAGCCTTTGTCGGGGAAAACTCGGATTTCCATGATTTGTCCAAACGGAGAGAAAGTCTGTCTCATCAGTTGTTCTGAAGGGCAAACAGAAAGGAGACATCATATAGTGTTTCTATGCTAACTAACATTGTGCACCGAGCCGATATTAAGAAGTTAGGAAAGTCTTACACGTGGCGGAAGGAAGGTATACGGTGCAAGGTATACATTTGATTATTAATTCAACAACGGTCCTGGGTATTGTCAGATAAACAAAGCCCAGGCATTGCTATCAGGACAGAAAAAGTTGGATCGGTGCATCCCTAAATATAATCAACAATTCCCAATGAATGAAACCCACTACCAGGTATTGTCTGTGTAACCACAGCTTGATATAGCTTACGTCTACATGTAACAGAACTCCAAACTCTTCAAAGATATACAAACACATTTTCACACCGACGGACATGGCCAGTAAAGTTTATTTGGAAACAACCCTGTGACTCCATTTGTTTTTTGTCAGTAGATCAGTATGCCAAGGTAGAGGACACAGTGTTTGTTCTGTCTGTCTGCTGCTGCCGTTGGAGGTTAGAGCCAGCGTGGCCGCTGTGAGCCCTGGTCTTGGCTGACTTGGAGCTACTACAGCCAGTAACAGAAACGCCGTATCTAGAGCTGCTGTCCTACCCGTGTAGTAGTTTCTTGGCACCGGAGAGTGAGGCAGATGGACCGCCGGCTTGTTAGCTAGCTACTTCTCTTCTCATTTAACAATACAGTTAGCAAAGGAAATGCCCCCATATCGCTTTGTTCCAGGCTACTGTAGCACTTATGTCGCGTGACAGCACTGTCAGTCTCATTATCATACTTATAGTATTCATTACCTGTCAGTCCTGTGCTGACTCCGCCACAATACACAGTGCAGTTACTGGGACTGGACTGATTCACTACTTCATCAAAGGATAGGTGTTTGGAGTTACCTGCCAGGAGAGATGGGAGACATTTTCTACTGTGAATACATCGGTCAGACATCCTGTGTAAATGAGCAAAGCATGCACGGTCATGACAACGCACTTTCATAGGTGGTCTTTGGGGCGGGGGGCTTTCTTGTGGCCCAGTTGGTTCGAATCTGTCTGCCTCCTAACCACTGACCACCCATCTGCTGAATGGCGTTCTCTGCATCCTGGAACGCAGAAAGGTTATTCCATCAAGCTGGAGTGTAATAACGTAAAACACACATCCTTTAGAAGCAAAGAACACAGTAATGTGTGAGGAAACAAGGCTTGAAAATGTCTAATGGATCTTCAAAAGAATATAACAAGGAAAGGGTTCTGTTCCTTTTACTTCACTGAATTACAGGGAGGTTGCACTAAGGTTAATCATTTGTCATGTCTTTGTACTTGCCCATTTGTTGAAGAAAGAGACAAAGCCATAGCCTTTAGATTTCCCTGTAGCCATATCTTTCACAACACGAGCATCTCTGTGAACAAACGCACCAATAGGAGGACATTATGAACGTACAACACAAAGCTTGACAGTTCGAAAAGTTTTAAAACAATGGTTGGTTGGTAGGTTTGGGTACGGAGACGAGGTGCATCTGATGCTCCGAATAGGCCATTAAGAAACATGTGACGCTAGTTTATATTACACTTGGCAAGAGGTATCGTTAGCCTACCATTAGCTAGCAGCTGGATTAAGCACGGTTTAAATTCTGACAGCTAAACGTGTATGTCACTGTAGAGGATTCCACACTGGGACATAACACTGTGCACCTCCGTTGTCAGAAAAACAACAGACGGTATGTTTACGTAAAGGTACCATGGCATGAGGTTTCAGACTGGCCATGCTGCGATGATAGCTCAGTTCACAACGACCAAACCCACAGATCCCTTTGGTCTCGTCAGTGGAACATTTGGCAACTTTTAAAAAAGGAAACTTTCCATCGAGAACCTTATCGGCGTCCATTTCAGCGTCTGGCGCTCGCCATCCACTCAAAACGTAACGTTACTACTCTTTGGCCGGCTCGCCAGCCCAAACGGTGCGTGTGCCTGTTGTTGTGTTTCTGGTCTAGCTAGATCCGGTGGGTGTTCTAGTTTTTCTAACGTTACCAGTTGTTGCAACAGCATGTGAATAGACCTACATACTGTATGTCACTACCCTCAATATACAGTGGTTTGCATAAGTTTACACACCCCTGCTAAACTTTACTAAAAAGAGGAATTAAAAAAAAAACATTTGGGAAATTGATCATAATGCCTTTATTTATAAAATAGGGAAAATCCTTAGGGGACACCAATTTTAAAATAAATACATTTCCTTCCTTAAAATACAGAGGACATAGGTATACACCCCCCTATGTTAAATTCCCATAGAGGCCGGCAGATTTTTATTGTTAAAGGCCAGTTATTACATGGTTCAGGATACAATGCATCCTGATTAAGTTTTTCCTTAATTAAGGCATTAAGATCAATTTCCAAAATGTTTTTTATTCCTCTTTTTTGTCAACTTTAGCATGTGTGTAAACTTATGCAAGCCACTGTATGTAAACATTTAAGAATTCTAGGATCACTTTCTTTATAAGTACTATAGGTATGAGGCACAACAGTGGATAACAATACATCTTTTTCTATTGTCAATCCTTGATTTAGGTATAGTCATCAGTAATTCTTAAAACTTACGATATCCTGCCGAATGGACCAAAAGCTGCTTTGACGTCTTCTGTAGTTATTTCTGGGCTGAGGTCTCCAACAAAGACGTGAAAGTGATCTGGTGGGGGGTTAGAAATTGACATGGTTTAGAAATGCTGGATGTTTATACTTTTTGCCCAGATTGTGACTTCCTGTGTAGAAGTGCTGATCAAATCGGGGAAGGACAACAGGAGAGTCATGTTGGCAAAAACACATTCCATACAAGTGAATTTTTTTAACAGAATTTTAGGACTACATAATAATACGTAACCATATATGCAATGGAATCTTTTTCATGCAATTTTGGATATTTTCAATTCACTAACATATTACTTATAAATCAGATGTGTCCAGTGTATTAATGTCATGAACTGTAATTATCCCCAGTGACATGCCCTTGTACTTACTACTTGTGTCTTTTTTCTGGCTGGTTGGCGTCGTGGCCCAGTTGACTTTGACCTCCTGTGGAGAGAGGCGGAGAAAGAACAGGCCAGGTGGGGTATGTTTACATGATTTACATTCAAACCTGGCAACCTCCATTATAAGAGTAAATTATAAAAAAAAAAAAAAAAGGCAGTGCTGGGCGGTATACCGATTCATCTGGAATACTTGTTTTAATTTCCTTTACAGTATACATTTTTTCACATAACGCCACACTGGTGCATAGCCGTGAAGAGCGCTACTGTTAGGGGAAGCCATGAGTGCATTGAGAGGGGAGCCCTTAACTGTGTTCACCTCTCACACATGCATAGAACTTTTACAACAACAATTAATAACCCAGAATTCTTTTTTCCTCCTGATTTTTAGGCGTTTTCCCCTAGACAGGAAAAGGGGGAGAGAAAGCGGGGGTGACACGCAGGCTGGATTCAAACCCGGGCCGCTGTAAAGGCCTCAGCCAACATGGGGCGCACGCTGGGAGCTAGAGGCCGCCCCAACACAACTAACTCTCTTTGAACAGGGTAAAACACCATGGCACCCAACATAATAATAATAACTAGAAAATTCTGCAGAAATTTTATCAGTGTGCCTGCTATTGGGGCACATCTGAATAGCAATAAAACCTAATAATGGCTGCCATGCCACGCCCACACCGTATGACGAAAAGTTTTTCTTTTAATAACTTTTCATCGTTAACATCTTAAGATGAAACACACCAAGTTTGAAGCTGATCGGATGAAAGCTCTAGGAGGAGTTCGTTAAAGTACGACACGTGGAAATGGCCAAAATCGCACTAATTTCGAACATTCAATACAAAATGGCGGACTTCCTGTTTGGTTAAGGGGGGGGCTACAATTGAGTTTTATGTCCGTCCTGCCATGCTACATATGTGGACCAAGTTTCGTGAGTCTACGTTAAATGAAGTCTGAAGAGTTAAAACTGGAGGAGAGAGAGACATTAGTTTGAGAAACTTCCAGATATCCGTCCTCCAGCCCCCCACTCTGTCCTCCACTCTAGCTCTGAACATTCCACCACATACACACACATTGGAAAATCTGAGCCGGTCTGAAAACTGGACGATACGTAAACTGTGATTTGGGAGAAACCGTGCTTGATATCTGAACGCCCATTCAGCCCAATAAACGCCAAAGTCTTGTCTTCGGTTTCACCTTTTAATCATGTTTCTACGTTAAAGTATGGCGACACAGCACGGTCCCAAAGAGGGGGCATTTGGAGCGATGTTGAGAGTTTTCCCGAACATTTCCCATTCAAGTCTATGGGTAATTTTTTGCCGTATTTTTGCCGATTTCGGAAAAACCGCGCGGCAAATCTGGTTAAAACTTCCGAGCACACCATTCCCGATCATTACCCACGTTTCGGTGTATTGTGTGTGCGCGTGTTGGCAACGCTTCGGGACTTATGGTTGGACAAAAAACAGGCAGAATAATAAGTATGAGCAATAATAGTCATTGCGCCGAGTGCTGCTATTGCAGCACCTCGGCACACTGAATAAGTATGAGCAATAATAGTCATTGTGCCGAGTGCTGCTATTGCAGCACCTCGGCACACTGAATAATTAGTAATAATATTAATTCTATAACGGAATGCTGGGTAATGTTACAGCTGCTAGCTAGCCATTCTGTTAAAAGCCTATGCAAGTCAGTGTTCCAGCTACAGTCGGTCCAGAAAGATGGGTTCAGAACAATGATGAAAACACCGGATTTGAAAATACTTCAGCCCAACTGCTTTAACATTATACCAACAGCACTGAGGCATGCTGGGGCCCGTTCCATAAAGCAGGCTAAGAATAGCATGGATTAAAAGGTCAACACTTGACTTGAATGAACCTAACAAATCAGTTAGGGCTAAAGCGGTTCCATACATGTATATGGATTTAGATCCAATGACCTAGTCTATATCCACAACGTTTCACTGGGATTGCTCTGGTGCAGCAGGAAATTTCGCCGGATGCATGTATTTTCGGCCGATGTCCATTACCTTCCTCTCCCTTTGTGTTGGTGTTCTAACCTCCAGAATTAACTATGGTTACCTGGTCCTCAGATCTCTGCAGGGTAAGTCCAGACAGCTAGCTAGACTATCTGTCCAATCTGAGGACTATGGTTACCTGGTCCTCAGATCTCTGCAGGGTAAGTCCAGACAGCTAGCTAGACTATCTGTCCAATCTGAGGACTATGGTTACCTGGTCCTCAGATCTCTGCAGGGTAAATCCAGACAGCTAGCTAGACTATCTGTCCAATCTGAGGACTATGGTTACCTGGTCCTCAGATCTCTGCAGGGTAAATCCAGACAGCTAGCTAGATTATCTGTCTAATCGAGTTTTCTCTTGCACGACTAAAAAAAAATAAAATAAAAAAACTTTTTAACATACACATAAAACAAGTTCCTTCTTGTGGCTATTTTGCAGAGGCACCATGGCCCGTCCAGTGCTTAGCGCCACCCACAATGATTGTGATTGGTTTAAAGAAAGGCCAACACAGCTTGAGTTCAAATTAATTTGGTTAGTAATTTTACTTTTATTGTTTTGTGTACATTTGTCATATTTCCATATTGTTACTGTTATTTTAAATTTCATATTTAATAACTTACTAGGTTACAGTATAATGTTACATTCCAGCTATAAAAATTCATTCCCTGGGGGAACAAGTCAGACCGGGCTTGTATCCCTCAGGTGAGTGTGTACTGTAACATAAGTTAATGAACCTTATAATATATTAAGTATAATAATGCATAGTTTTTTTTATGATTATTTAATGGGCATTTAATGCCTTTAATTTTTTTAATTATATCAATATTATATTGATATTGTGATACGAGACTAGATATTGTCTTCGAAGTTGGATATTGTAATATGGCATCTTTCCTGGTTTTTAAGGTTGCATTACAGTAAACTGTTCTAGCTGTTCTATTATCATCATCATCCTTAACCCACTTAGTCATTATACTCACATTACGGAAGATTATTTATCTTAAAACTAAGTGTGAAGATTTTGTCAAAGCATCTGTTGTCAACACTACAATATTGCCGCAATATCAATATTGAGTTATTTGGTCAAGTATATCGTGATCTCTGATTTTCTCCGTATCGCCCTGCCATACATCAGCGGCAATCAAAGTGTTAACGGGGACATTATTAACCATACACAAAAAAAAAGAAAAGTGAACACCCATTACATATGGAATGCCAATAAACCAGAGCACGTCTTTCTCCCATCCCATTCTCCCATGCTGTGTGGACTAGCCAGACCCTCCTCCTCCGCAGCGCTGTGGAGGAAAGGTGTAGCAAAGCGAGATAACCAGATTAGTCTGCCAGCTTAAGTTGCCATTGTAATTTAGCTTTAACCATACTGAATTTGATTTATGTAACCGGATAATCTGAAAAATAAGGCTGGCTTATTTGGTAAACTTGCTTTAAGGAAGGGGCCTACAATAACAGACCTGTGGTCAGTTTATACAACTAAAATAATTGTTTTGAAGAGAAAGCAAAGCAAATTTTTGGCATATCAATGTCTTTTTTCCCCTTTCTACTTTGTAGTATGTTTACATTCGGCAATTGCTTAATGCATCCTGATACCTCATATACTGCACAATTCTGTGGGGCAACACAAACCCTACAGTAATCAAAAGGCTTGAGTATGCAGAAAAGAAAAAGAATTGCGATCAAAGTTTTGGTCATACCGCCCAGCACTATTTAAAGGCTGACTGAAAGTACTTAAAGAGACTTTAAATGTAACATGACGTGGTGCCTTTTCACTATGTCCAGCGACGTGGTGCACAAAAATTAATCTTGTATCAGATCTTAATTAACTTGACAGAAAATAGACTGCAACTGGCCTGCCATTCATGAAAAAACTATTTTCGAATTAGATTTGGTATTTTTTGCACAAAACAAACACAAAGAGTATGACCACGATATGTACAACGGGGCCATCAATGCCATGTTGAAACATTATAACGGGAGGCATAAGCCAATAACATCCAATGCAGATACTAGTGGAAGTTATCTTATCTGTGGTTGTTGCAGATGAAATGCAACTCACCTAGTGTAGTTGTGCAGTTCAGCACACAGTCATTTCATTTTCCAGTTTATGCCTTAGCACTGAATCCAGAAAATCAACTCAATAGACAATCTTGCACCACTTTAATTTTTCTCTGTGTTCTTTTAAATGTTGCAGATTAAAATGTTAATGTTTGCTCTATTGTTCTACATAACCTGATTTAATCCAGCTCCTCTCAGACTTTTTGTATTGCTATCCTTCCAATGGAGTTTCCATGGTCTTAAAGACCGACAGTACAGCTCTCATATGTTCAGAGGATCCCTAACTTATATTTCTGTCATTTTTTTTCTTCCCAAACCTCACTTTGCTTGAAACACTGAAGCCACATAATGACATCATTCCTCACACCTAAAACCGCAGCTTCATATATTTCAAGACCATTGGGATAAAGTGGTCCTAATGGAACCAAAATTACAGACAGCAAGATAACTTTCTGGCAGTTGTAACACTGACATATTCAAGATCTGATCTGGACCCTGGCTCCAGCAGCTTCCCCTTTTCATTTGGAATACCCTGTCCTATGTTATTAAAGTAATAAAAATGCCAGCAGTCCACTGTTTTTATTTTTTATTAATATTAGTTAATTATTTTAAGAAGGCACACAAATTAAATTTCCCACACCAGAAGTCCACCCGTCCCCACTCACCCTGTAGACACGATAGCTTACCTTACCCATTATTTTCCTTCCATTCATGGCTGCCAATGAGGCAGCAGCATGCCTGTGGTCATAGAACTCCACAAAGCAGTACGGATCATTTCCAGCCGTCTGTCAACGGGAAACAAGACTGATATTAAGTCCACAGCTAGTGACAATTTGATCACTGCAGATGACAAGAGCCATCTACTGTAGTTTGGAGTGTCATGCCTGATATAATAGGCTGAGAGAGGAAAACCAATATCAAGCACATATGTAGATTGAGATTATCACCACCACCTTTCAGGCAACTGTTGAATGTCATTTCCTATTGTGAAACAATATATTTCTGAGAGGATAACACTCACATCCACTATCATTTTACAGCTCTTGCAGGGTCCTATTTGTGTGAAGACCTGCAGAATGAGGGGCTCGGTGACATCCCTGGACAGATTCCCCACATACCTGCAAACAAGGAGAGAGATTGGGTAATTGAGTCTTTGTCAAACAGGAAGTAGCATGCAAACAAAGGCTAGTTAACCGGGCTAGCTACAACCCACAATAATTCCTTAAATTTAGCTACATAAAAACAATGATGGCAGACTACATATTATTGGGGATGGTCTCAATTTCATAGACAACTCGGGTATGGTCAGTCTTACTGGAGCTATCCCGGACCGTCTCTTCGAGCGTTGACGTGGCTTGTCTGCCAGCTAGCTAACACTGAAGATAAAGCTAGCCGGTTCAATCGGGCCTCATGCTAAGTGGGTTGGCTGCTAACGGCAGTAAAATGACATCCCTTCCGCGAGGTCTAGCTAACGCCTTTCTATTGCTAATATTTGCTAAATAGGCGACTCTTTTAGTGAATAAGGATATGACTCTATGAAAATGTGTGCATTTTACAAGAAGTAACCGGCTAACATTAGCTGCGTTTGCATCTTTAGCTAATGATACCTAGCATTAGCTAGCCCTTCAGTTTCATTTTCAGGCGAGTTATGGTTCCGTCTATTTATATGACTAAATCAAACAGAATTTTAGGTTCAAATCAAACATATGTCAATGTATATACATCTTATAGTATTTACAGACGTCGCTATTGACGCCATGAAATGATGGAGCGAATTAAATGCCCGTTTGCGACTAAATTAGAGGGGTTTTCAGTTTTTAATTGAAACAACAACGTGGAAACATTTCGGACGCGCCGTATCACAAGGAGCGTTCCCATTCCAGGACATAGACAGGGCCGCTGATACTCACAAGGTTCTGGGTTGATCGTCCTCCATCATCAAGGTTTAGTGGTCGCGTCCTGAGAGGTCTTTAATCCAATGACATACAAATGGTTTGTGCTGAACTTGAGCGACCGCGAACGTAAAGGCTATATCTACTATTTAATGATTAAATCGGTGGCCGATTCTGCTCTCACACACACCGCAGACAGCCTCAGTCTGATGCAAACAATAGGAAGTTGAAGATGGCGGAGGAGCGGCGTCAGCAGCGTCAACCTGCGCGCTGAAATGAAGCCAAAATCAAGCACTCTTACTCCCACACTCAAGGATGTAAAGCATATGGCATAAGCTGGAAAAACAGCGAGTTTTGTAGCTTTGCATAACTGTGCTAAATAATAATTTCTCGTGGTCATAGCTTAATCGACCAAGGTACAAAAACGTTAGGGATATTACAACTGGAAACATCTGGGAAATGCACGTAACCCATCAAGTTATCTGCAAAGCAGTTTATTAGAGCTTCGTCGTTTGCACTTACAGTTCAGCAACTAGCTAGCTACTTCTGCGACATTGAAATATTTTAATGTAACTTGATTTCATAAGCAAAATACATGCGCCGCCCGGGAATCGAACCCGGGTCGCAAGAATGGGAATCTTGCATGATACCACTACACCAGCGGCGCCGTCCTACAGAAATGAGGTAGGTTTAATATAATATAACTCGTAAAATTTTTAATATCTATGTATATGGCTCTCTCTCTCTCTCTCTCTCTCTCTCTCTCTCTCTCTCTCTATATATAGTATTTTATAGGATTAGGAAGGTAAAGGAAGGCAATGAGGAGAAAGCGAAGACAAACATCTGATACTGCGGTGTATTAAACGGTAATGTAATATAATGTATTCAGGGACAATGCACAATGAAACAGTAACTTTTTATAACAAGGAGCGATAAATTGTACCATGTAGTATAACTGCTATTTTTCGCCGGTTGGTAGGTAGTTAGGTAAATCAATAAACAGTCACAGGGCAAGAAATGAAATAGTAGTTTTCCTTAAATGTTGATGATTCCAGTTTCACCTATAGATCACCGATCATATCAGTCATTGTCTGGAACTATGGAGCTTCATAGCAGTTTCATATTTTAGTCATTTAACGATAAGACAGATGGGGTTTCACTTTGAAAAATCTCCAAAATTATACAGTTAAAATGTTAGATTTTCGCTATGAGTGTAGTAAGTGATACCCTCTACTCAAATATATCAGTCACTGACTGGAACTATGGAGCAAATTCCTTTTAGAGCTCCTCCAGTTTCATATTTTTAGTAATTTAATGATAGACAAATGGGGATTTACTTTGAAAAATCTCCAAAATTATACAGTAAAAGTGTATTGTGTTTGATTTTTAGTATGAGTGTAGTCAAAGATGTCCTGTACTCAAACATATTAGTCCTTGTCTGGAACTATGGACCAAAGTCTTTTTATTGCACCTCCAGTTTTATATTTGTACTCATTTAACCATAGACGGATGGGGTTTTACTTTGATTTTCTTTTTGTTGCTCCATAAGTTTCAGATTTGACGTCGTTTTAGCCTAGAAATATGGGACTTTTACTTCATAAAATCTCAAAATGTATAACGTTTATTGCTTGCTTGTGCCTTTTGAATGCATTTACCACAAGTGGCGGTATAATAGCGCACTACAAATTTAGTGTCGGCTGATTTGACTACGGTAATCCGAGTGTGGCCTGGTTTGACCGCAGTTGATTTACCAAACGGAAGAGGGCAGTAATGCCACGTATACGCCGTCAAAAAGCATAGTCCAAAGGAAGAGAAAAAGAAAGGAGGGCAATCTCGTCATTTTACTGTCATCGCGACTAGAAGAAGAGCCAGTTTTGGAGGAAACATGGCTTCCACTGCTGGTTGTGAGCATTATGTGCGCAGCTGCTTATTGAAAGTGAGTTAACTTCTTCATGTGTTGTATACTTAAATTTGCCATCCATGCATGATGGAGGCCTATTGGTGTTGAAAATGTCTCAATGTGACTGCTATAACGAGTAGTGCTACTGTATATCTCTGGTAGCAACCACTCACAGCTAACTAACCTAGCTAGTTACGTTACTAGCCGTTTGTCGTTACGACATATTCGTTAACGTTAGTGTTCTATACGTTTCTTATAAAACATTAGGGGAGTGTTTGGTGGGTATGACGTTACTTCCTTACAGGTGATTTAATTTACTACACTCATGCCTGTAAAAGGGAAATGAGGCTTTCATCTTACATTTCTTTAAACTTCCAGTTTTATTGCAACCATATTGAATTTGTTGCTGAGGCTACCCTTAAATGTAAGCATAAACTGTGATATGACCATGGTTGACATACCTGTCTATACACACTGCAGGCCCCCTGCTGTGGTAAGCTGTATGTGTGTCGGCTGTGCCATGATGCAGAGGAGAACCACCAGATGGATCGGTTCAAAGTCCGAGAGGTGCAGTGCTCTGAGTGTCAAACAGTGCAGCAGGTAACTGATACTGTCAAGCTGTAGCAGGACTACTCAGTGATCTTAAATGCTAATACTTTCCCTTTTGGTAGTTGTGGAAGTACAGATTGTCACTCTTTTAGGCACAGCAGACTTGCCAGCAGTGTCATGTGCAGTTTGGGGAGTATTACTGTGACATTTGCCACTTGTTCGACAAGGATAAGAAGCAGTACCACTGTCAGCCCTGTGGAATATGCAGGTGAGCAATAGTACAATTTATATATATCTTTTTAAATACACGTTACACAGCTTGTTTACAAATCTTTTCATAAGTATAGCCTTAATAGAAGACAATAACAATGATATGGATATTTCAAAATAAAAGTATAAATGTGTCAAGGTGAATACCTTCTTAAAGTTTCACGCTCTCTTTTTTGCAACAGTAATTAGAGTTTTTAAAATTATAATGTTGCGATGTTTGTTTTATCAGCCTAGTATTAGATGTCATTGTGTCACTCCAGACACACATTCAGTGCGTTTTTTATATCCACCATACTGCTGTTAACAGTTGGTATATCATGTTACACATATTCATACATGAGATGATTGTCATCTGTGTCACTGGCACTGTGTTTTGACCCCTACAGGATTGGGCCCAGGGGGAAGTATTTCCATTGTGAAAAGTGCAATCTGTGTTTAGCCCAGGATCTGCGGGGAAACCACAAGGTGATTATTGGCCTGTATCTGTTTCTGACCCGCATACGTCATATGCATGTTTTCTATTTGTTGAGCAAATGGGTGTCTACACTACTGTCATTTACAATTGTCTTTTTATGTTTCAGTGTGTTGAAAATGTTTCGAGGCAGAACTGCCCAGTGTGTATGGAGGTAATAAAACCTATATTATACATTAGGGGATAGTATTGCGAGGGTTGTTTGCTTTTCATGCAATCCATTATTTTCTCTACCCTGGAAATCCAGAGTTCTCGCAAGAACTCAATTTGAATTAGTTCAGCGAGTTACTCTGGCATTGAGTAATGCTGCTCATTAACTATGCCCTTGTAGTCGAGCTGCACCAATCAAATCGGTGTATCTGATATAGGCGGGGCCAGAGGTGAGCTGCTCTAATCACATCGGTGTATCTGATATAGGCGGGGCCAGAGGTGAGCTGCATCAATCTGATATAGGCGGGGCCAGAGGCAAGCTGCACCAATCACATCGGTGTATCTGATATAGGCGGGGGCAGAGGCCAGCTGCACTAATTACATCGGTGTATCTGATATAGGCGGGGCCAGAGGTGAGCTGCATCAATCTGATATAGGCGGGCCAGAGTCGAGCTGCACCAATAACATCGGTGTATCTGATGTAGGCGGGGCCAGAGGCGAGCTGAACAGATGGCAACAGTTGAATCTACCAGTTAGCTTCGCGTACGGGGATCTGGATTCTTCAACCTGTGTGGTGTAGTGATTGGATGCACGCTTGAGTTTGGCCATTTTCATTACTCAGTGCCAGACCCTTAGTCTTTCAGATTTGGGTCTGGATTTCCAGGCTATATTTTCTCCACAATTTGACATGATTTTCTTTTGTATGTACAGGATATTCACACGTCCAGAATTAGAGCTCACGTTCTTCCATGCGGCCATCTTTTACACAAGTATGACTCTTACGACTAGTGGCTCGGTGTTGGTCAGTGGAAATGACTTGTGCATATTTTTCTGTTTTGTATATATCCCAATTTTTATTACGCTGCAGAAAAAAATACATGAATGTAGGACATTGGCCTAAAGGATTTCTATACAGATTTTTTACTCTAAATGCCATATAGTCATAGTATCTGTAAAACAAAAAGAGAAAATTATATAATTACAAAGATGAAGGGAATTGAAAAGGTGTTAAAATGTTGTCAGTGATGTAGACTAATAAATCAAAATGTTATATGTTAAAGCCCTACATTGTCCTTAAATATAGATTATATTTATTTAGTAATCATAGTTCAAGATGTGCTATGACATAAAGGTAACAATTAATGTGTTTCTTCACATCCTTTGCAGGACCTGCTTTGATGACATGGTCAGAACAGGGTATGTCTAATCAGTCCGTCTTCCTGTTTGAGGTGTAGTTGAGTAAGACACGGTCTGGTTCCAGGTCAATGGATTATTTGTTTGATTGTTTTGCAAAAACATTTTGAGTATTTCAATACATTTCATTTGATTGCATCAGACAGTGAGGTTTTATGCAGAAAGCCTATACACAGGGAAAGTAACAGCTGACACAACAGCGTCCTTTTATTTAAAACTGAAACTAACACAACATTGGTTTCCGCCACGGAACATTTGACTATTTATTCAATTCAGACACACGCACTGTGAGGAAAAGCTCCGTCCTGTCTGTCTATCTGTCTGTCTGTCTGTCTGTCGTCCTCTCTGTCTGTCTATCGTCCTCTCTGTCTGTCTATCGTCCTCTCTGTCTGTCTATCGTCCTCTCTGTCTGTCTATTGTCCTCTCTGTCGGCTATCTGCTGTGTTTGCTATCGTCCTCTCTGTCTGTCTATCGTCCTCTCTGTCTGTCTATTGTCCTCTCTGTCTATTGTCCTCTCTGTCGGCTATCTGCTGTGTTTGCTATCGTCCTCTCTGTCTGTCTAACGTCCTCTCTGTCTGTCCATCACACACATAAATTGGCAAACATCATATTTGTAATCCATGGCTCAATTCAAATGCAATTTTAATAATAATAATAATAACTTTGACTTATATAGCGCCTTTCACAAACCCAAGGACGCAAAATTTTAATTTTTAAATATTTTTTAAGCAAGATAGGTCCCATGGACCAGAAGTAGAAGGGCGTGACTTTGTCTCTCTATATCTAAGGAGTAAATCTCATCAGCGTCACTGAGCCAATAAGCACGCAGCATGCTTCTACCAAGATCTACTAATGCCTGTGATTGTCTGTCTAACGTTACACGTCGTAGAGACACGCAGGAAAAACACGACATTACACAGAGGCGGGGCTCACTTAGTAGAAGCTGAAAATAAATAAATAGATGTGTGCTGTAATGTGAAATGTTGTAATTTCGTTTTGTTTCATAAAATTTGTATATAAAAATATTATTTATGAATTGTATCAAAGTCACGGTATCGGTACTGGTATTGAATATTTCATGAACGCTACCCAGCCCAGGAAGCAGCGTGTTCTCTCCCTTCACTTAAAGAGACATGTTGCTGATTCTAGCTCCATGCACTGGACAAACATCTAAACACACCACCCACACAAAGATGACACAGAGAGCTGGTTTGAAATCAGCATGCCCTTAAAATAATTGAGCCATGGTTTCCATATCAGGTGTGCGGCAGGTGATACATCTGATCACTGACCTGCTGCATGTATACGTTACTACAGTCCTTACACACGTACAGCGGAGTGAGCTCTTCCACTTCATTTGGTCTAGAGCGTACCGCTGCCCCCTGTGTATGCACTCTGCCTGGAACATGGAGGACCACTGGGATCAAATCGACAAAGAGATAGCCCAGTCACCGATGCCCACTGAATACCAGGGTGCTACTGTCAAAGTAAGACCTCAATAATACAATAACCTGCACAACATCTAGTTAAGGTAAAAGAAGGGTTGACTTACTGATTGATCAGAATCTAATTTTTAAACATGCCCACATTTTGTGTTTCATTCATTCTAATTTGTACAATTCAATTAAGATGGGCTTGGGTGACTGGGTTTATCTTTATATATATAATTCATTACTTTTGTTTTTTCTGACTACAGATTATATGTAACGACTGTCAAACCCATTGCACGGTGCCTTTCCACGTGTTGGGGATGAAGTGCAGTGGCTGTGGCTCGTACAACACAGCACAGGACGGAGGACTGATCCAGCAGCCTGACCAGCAGCAGCCTGAGCAGGACGCTGGGAACGAGGCAGAGACAGGCATAGGTCCAGAGCAGCATCCTGAGCAGCAGCAGCATCCTGAGCAGCAGCAGCAGCAGCATCCTGAGCAGCAGCAGCAGCATCCTGAGCAGCAGCAGCAGCATCCTGAGCAGCAGCAGCAGCCTGAGCAGCAGCAGCAGCAGCCTGAGCAGCAGCAGCAGCCGCAGCAGCATCCTGAGCAGCAGCAGCAGCAGCAGCAGCAGCCTGAGCAGCAGCAGCCGCCGCAGCATCCTGAGCAGCAGCAGCAGCCGCCGCAGCAGCAGCAGCAGCCGCCGCAGCAGCCTGAGCAGCAGCATCCTGAGCAGGACGCTGAGAACGAGACAGAGCCAGAGCATGGTGATTATCTTCAGAGCAAGTAGTGACTCTAGAGTCCTAGTGAGAGAAACAAAGTGTCTCCCCTGTTCTTTCTGACCACGGTGGGAGATCTGCAGCAGGAGAAGTTAACCCTCTCCTTTTTTTAGTTGTTTATGGAGAAGGAGAACCAGGAATTGAGTTGGGGAAATGAAACCCGACCAAGTGAGATATGCACGTCAGGCTACTCCGTAGGTTTGTGTCTCCACAACCTACCTACGTAGCAACGGCGTAGATTTTACGCAGAATTATAAATCAAGCTTAAAACACATTCAAACCTTAAGGTGATTTAAAAAAAAAAAAAAAAACTTTCCCTCTGAGGGCTCAAGGATTAAACCAGGGTTGACTTTGTGTTTGAAAGGGTTAATTAATTTGCATCGATCGACTTGGCTGCACAACCCAGGTCACCCTGTGCAACGAGGAGTTAGTTCTGGTGGAGTACAGCTAGTCGGGAGTACAGTATGTGACAATGTTAGCTGTTAAGAGGCTAAACCCCAGGCACATTACCTGAGGCTCCTTCTGATCCAGGTTGTGTCTGAATTGTCATGACTAGGGTTGGGCATCAAGAACCTGCTCAGTTTTCAAAACTAAGATGTCAGTACAGTCTGTAGCATTGGAAATATGTGCAGTGTTGCTTCTTTGTTATAATAATCTAATGTGACTTAATTACAACTTCAACACATGCACATTTTGAGTAGACAGTACTGTCGTTTATGGTATGGCTGCTGGGACACGGCCTCGATCCTGGTACCATTCGCTTTTTGTGTCTGTGTTAATTGCAGAGATAACGTTATGCAACCTTTTACAATGACAGTAATACCAACTCCCAATAAACATTTTACTGAACTACTGGTAACAGTTGTGTTGTCTTCTGAATCAATCATTGAATTAGAGATCAGAACATTTAATCATATGACATTTTCAGCTGCTCCATACAAGTACATTTAAGGTGTTACATTTCCATTGTATTTGGAAAGCAGTCATGCACACTAGCACCATTATAACCAAACTAGAACTAATGAAGGAAATTTTGAATGAAAGTAAAATACCAGTGTGATCGGAATATTTTTGACTTGATAATGCAATGTGTCTCAGCTGGGCAAAAACCTTGGATGTCCAAAACTGTTGCTTTCCAGGAAATGGAGGGGGGAAAACAGGGTTTGGTCACCCAAACCCATTGACTTATCTGAATTTATCTGTAAAGTGTCTTGAGATAACTTGTGATTTGATACTATAAATAAAATGTAATTTAATTCATGAAAAGAAATTAAAATGACAAAAAATAGAGGTTTCTACCAAACCAACTTGAAGTAGGACTATAGAAGTGAAATGGATGGTAGGATCAAATGCTGTCTCCTCTAGGGGGTTTAGACTCGGGGGTCGAAAACTGGAAAGTGAAACAGACAGGGACACTATTCAGGGCGGTATCAACAGGGATTGTCAGGAACGGAGCTGTGGAGAATGGCGGAGGTGTTGAGTTGATGATGTTTGGAGGAGAGGGTGGAGTGGCCCCCTGGGGGAATCTTTGGTATGTGGTGCTGGTGAATGGAGGTTGATTTGTGCTACTAACAACTAGTGAGACCTCTGGATCTGGCAGGACGTGCACAGTGTCAGCTTTAATTGAGTCCTGCGCAGAATAAGAATCTGGCATGTCCTGAGAAATGTCCACGCCCAGAGCAGTTTGGGAAGGCTCATCTGGAATGAGCTGCGACGCGTCAGCATCGGTGGAGGTTTGTGGGTCCTCAGGGTATGGCAGGGCCTTTTCCAGGGTGGCTGGAGAAGGCCCTTCTTCTGCAGAGGGAAGCAGGACAGCAGCACCCTCCGTAGCATTAGGCATGTCCGCTTCTGTAGGCGCTGGCTGCACGGGTTCCTGGGAAGGCCCAACGTGGGAGGCAGTCTCCTCTGATGAATTTGTCTCACTGGATTCTGATGACTTGGATGAATCCTCACCCTCACTCAGGCAGATCTGTTTTCATAAGGAATTAGCTTAACATTTTCCTACAAGACCTTTTGGATTGCTTCATAGTGCTAGTGGCAGAACAGCAGAGCTACTCACTGGTTTGGTCAACGCCACAGTCACCATGAGGAAAGCACAAAGTGTAGTCCTCAGAATTGCCATTGCTGTCTGTCCTTTATTTGCTGAAACAAACAAGTCGTAGACTCTATATTGGTAAATTGGTGTAATGTACCTTTTTCATCTATTCCACTGCATACTTTTATCTTCACTACATTCACCTGACCACTCCACTTAAGTTATTTTGCAGATTATTCTTCATACAAAACATATGATCACCTCCTAAAACATGATGCATTGTTCAGTGAGAAAAATAATTGTCTGGAATTGAGTCAAAAATTGTAATATTTTACTTTATTTAATATATACTTTATTTTAAAAAACAAATCTGCCAGGTGGATTTAGAAAATGTCAACACATTTTCAATTTCCATTTACTTTTTTCAACAATTTTCTTTCTTGACATGAACATTGAGGGTGTTCCATATCAAACTAGCCAATACTTTATATAGATAAAGCCAGAGATTTAAGTTGGGATTTAAATTGCACCACTCAGCTCAATTTAAATGTTTAATTTCAAACTTAATGACATCTCTTACAATATTCTATAACTTTGGTATGAGCTACAAAGAAATATCAAACTTGAAATACATGGTACATTATTCAAGCTGTAGTATTTTGGATAATATAGCATTCCTGCTTCAAGTCCTACCTTGATATGTTGAGTATCCTCTTATCGCTGCACAGCAGCTATGCTCATTTCTTCTTGCATTGGACATCTTTTTATATGGCTGTTTATGTGTGGGTACAATAAACCAATAATTCATTATCTGATTGTCAGAATTATTCAACTTCAACCCTGCCTCACTAACCATTCTTACTAAACCGTTAAATACCCCAGACACAGCTAAATTAGAGAGTGCTAAAATTCTTAGAGGATAATAAAAGAATATGTACACAAACATGTGTTTTGTGGTTTTGGTGTGAACAATGGGAAGAATCCAGTTTAGACTTTAAATACATTTCAGAATTTCTCATTACAATGACTGCAACAAGGGCTACATTATTTTTTCTTCAATATCCTGCCAAAATATAGGGCTTACACTAATTCCAGAGCAGCAAAGTTAAATATGAAAGGGACTTCTACTAAAACATTCTACTGAAATCACAGCAGTTACATGCCCCCATATTTTTATTTTCATAACTTAAAATTAAAGCAAATGTAAATACTCTTCACTCAAAATGCTTTTTCATAGTATGGGAACCATTCCCACACTGTAGCCGAGGCTGCCGTACAAGGTGCCACCTGCTCACCAGATACACGCATTTATACTCCGATGGCGCAGCATCGGGGCAACTCGGTGTTTGGTGCTACACTGACAGCCAAGAAAGACAGTTCAAGTTTACTTTAAAACAAAATTTGAAAATTAATTTTAAACTTTAAAGTCAAGAATGTGAGCAACAAAGCAGCATACGCAACGCCGTCGTGACCCTTCAGAGTTCTGCAACGTTAGGGGGTGTCGCGCCCCACCAAAACTGTACTCAGAATGGCAAACCGTATAGACTGTAGACTATAGGCCACCTGGTGGTCACTAACCTCAAGTTAAACTCAACACAATATCCAGTGAAAATGTTCTGATCAGTAAACAATGTTCAAGTCAGTGCCATAACTCAGGAAACCATCAGTCTATGGTACAAGTGAAACATTGGTGGTCTAACTGGCAGTAAACATGCTGAAATAACTTCACAGGAAACTGGAAAATGCAAACTGTTTATTTAAAACATTGCATGCATATGAATCAACCTCAGTCCACAGAAGATGCCGCTTCCTGCAAAGAAAGAAAAAGTCAGACCGCCATCCCACAAGCACAGTAACAAATTGAGAACCTGCTAGTTTAGTGGGAGGTCCACCTCTGGTTTGTCTGTGTCTGCTGGGACAGTTTGACTGCAGGTCTCCACTCCATTTTCCAGACCGGTCTCAGCGCAGTTTTCCGAATCGGTTGAAGTTCCATTTTCTACACTGGTGTCTTTGTTCTCGAGACCAGTTTCAGCTTTGTTTTCCAGGTCAGTCATACAAGTTTCTTTTCCTGCTACTGGTTTAGCTGTCCTACAGGACCGAAATACAAAAAGAAATTCAGTCCTGTGCTTGTCAACTGTTGCTATGTGGAGATTTGGCAAACACAATTAACCCCATCTACAGACATCAAATAGACAGCGTTCACATCAATCAGCCAGAAATTAGTAGTCTCTTGATATTATGTAGCTTAGGAAAATGAACATTTGATGCCATATGCGCACATTTGGTTCAGTGTATGTCTGGGAATAGCAATGTAAGCCGATCCACTTTTTCCAGACTGGTCCAGATCTTTTACATTGCGATGATGGTTGGAAAGGTATTCATGGTCCTCCAAGACCAAACATACTCAACTTATGTCCCAACTTTCTTTGGCAACATCATGACCGTGGAATATATATATATATATTATATATTTTTAAACCAAAACTACTATATACCATATAAAAGCTTTGGTGATCCCTAAATCTATGGCCCCTGGGGGTAACAACCAACATTTCTTGGGTTCTGGTGTAGCCAGCGCATAACACTTAATCTGGGCCAAGACTTCCTCTCAGTGGCCGGTCAATGTTTATAGGCCAAGGTTGATACTTTTAGGTGGTCCAGACAAAATTCCAGCTTATTTCTGTAATATGATCAGCATATGAAAGAAGATAAAGTGAAATTCCAACTAAATTAAAATCTGATGATAGCCAAGGAGTTCTGAGCATTTCATCAAATGTGTTACACCTCTTTTGCCCTTTATGTAGTCTGCACAAGATACATTCTGGGATAGGAGAAAATAAAATAACCTGCTCTGGGATGTTTGTCGACTTGGGCAGCGCTAAGCACCAGACCCAGCGATAATGCACTGCTAAACTTAGAAAAACAAAAAGGAACTTTTGATGGAACATTTGCACCTGAGAGAACCAAGCAGGCTTGCCTTGTTCCATGACACAAAACAGCATGTAGCTTTCTAGCTACAAAGGTTCCCCCGTAAGGAAGGCATTTTGAGAACAGCAACACAGTCTAAGCAAAGTGATGTCAGGCTCTATCCTGAATGTGTGCGTGCGTGATCCAGACCAACCTGTATTCAACTAAAGCACACTTAAACATGACTCACCACAAATTGAAACCAGAATGCTTCACAATTAGCTGGTGAACTGATTTACACCTCCTTAAGATGCTAGCATGGTCACTGTCAGCAGCTTCTTTAGAATATAGAATGCCTTTGTCATACATAAGTACACAGTACCTGTGCAATGAAAGATTAGTTCAAAGCCCCACTACTGCCCAAGAACTGTCTCAGCAGCTAGCATGGCTGTAATGTTGATGTCTTGCAGAGAATTTTGCGAGCTAAAGACTTCATCCTTAACTTTTGTTGGTACGGGAAGGTTTCTTATTAGCAATAGACAAACCTTGTGTTGGCACGCTTCCTCCTCCTAACCACCAATGCCATCACAGCAATGACCAACACTCCAGCACAGAGCCCAGCAGCAGCGTAGACAATGGGACCCTTGATGGTCGACAGGAGATGGTCTTGACAGGACTCCCCCCTGTAGACAAGTGAACACACACACGCAAGGTTTCCATCGGTCTCCACACAGCGCCCGTTGCCACTGCAGCGCATTTTGCTGCACTGCTGGGGGTCCAGGTTACTGAGTTCATGGTCTATGTTGATGGTGGTGTTCAGGCCAGTGTCTTCAGAGAGGGGAGTTAGAGTGGACAGATGAGGAAAAGAGCTGCGGGGCTGGATGGGAGGTGGGACAATTGCTTTTGACAACCGCTTCAGATTGACACCTTAAAAAATAAAATAAAAAATACAAAAAGGACAATTTCAGCCAAAAAGAAATTGGGCTATTTTAGATATGACATTACATCCATTTTCTGGTTCTTAAAAACAAAACATAAGTATAAAGACTCACAGTTCTCATCTGAGTGGTCATGGCAGTCAACATGACCGTTACAAAACTTATCAACAGGCTGACATTGGACTTGATCCAGGCAGGGCTTGCTGCCACTGGGGCAGTGGTGCTCCGGGCTACAGTGGGTGGAATTCACAAGGATGTGGTCATGGGCACACTTGCATGTGCGACCTCTTGGGGTGGCGAGGCATAAGTGCTGGCAGTTGCCATTGTTGTCTGTGCACTTGTTTGAACCTGTGTTTATAAAAAAAGTCGATAAATTTGTCAGTCAACTGGAGTGTGTGATGTTTGGTGTGAGATAACATTTACCAACTCATTACGCCCCATTTGGAGGAGCCCTCTAAACAGTTGTGTGTAGTTCTTACGTACCAATCTGACTGGACTTGCTGAAAGCCTTAAAGCTGATCACTTCTGAGTCGACCTCAAACCACAGCTTGTTTTTATGTTGCTCATCTCTGTACCAGAGCCTGGTCTTGTCTGAAGAAAAGGGCCAACAAAGTAATAAAGCTACATTAGAAAGCCATGAAACATTGTAAGAGCTTTACACATCCACTATGATTTTTTTTTTACTAAACAGGCCAAGCTACAGTGGCAGTTCTAGCTGGGATGGCCAGTGCCCTGTAATTAGCCTCAACCCCTCCCCCCTAAACTAAGACCAATATTCACACATTTTAACCCCAAAAGGGCAGGTTATTATTTGTGCAGTGATAAATTGTAGGTTAACACTGAATGAGTTGTTGGTTGTCTTTTACAGAACCAAACCTATAGAGGGTTGGTGTATGCAACCCTTAGCTTAATGTGGTACCCCCAAAAAAAAAAAAAAAAAAAAAAAAAAAAAATCAGATTGGCCCCTCCATTTGAAGCGCCACTAGCTACAAGTTGCCCATTTGTGAACGTTTTGCAATCCTGATGCATTGATAACTATGTAGCAAACAAACAGTATAGTTATGTTGCGGACCAGCACCAACTCCTGGTAATGGTACACATTAGATGTTATTTTATGCATACTATGAGCAATTACCAGTGACAGTAATCCAGAGCAGTGCTACATCACTCAGAGCCACGGCAACCAGGCCACCGCCTGTCTTCAACTCTTTGTATCCCGAGCCATCAAGCTTGACAGAGCCAATGGTCCCTAAACCTGGGCAAGAATCCAAGCTTGGTTATTGCTTTTATAAGAAATTATGCTTTATTCCACATAATTTACTTTCAATGCATAAGAACTTATGCAACTAAACTGAAAATGTGTAATACCTCATACCTTTGTCAGCCCAGTAAATTGTGTCCCCATTATTGGAGAAGACCAGAGATGTGGGCTGGACAGCATCCTTCCACACCAAACTCTGCCCGGCACCATCCATGTTGGCACACTCTACAGTAGCCACAGTACTTGTACCCTGCTGGCCCATGTTGGCAAAACAAACTCTTCCATTGGGAGGGTGGAGGGCAATGGATTGCACTCTCCCAATCCCTTCCTTTATGAGAATGGCAGTGTGAGCGCTGGTGCTGGAGGTGACCTGCAGGCGGGGCTGTTTGTTGCTGCTCCAGTAGATGTTAAACGTTACCCAGTCCATAGCCATGGCAGTGATGGTATTGCCCAGGAGTTTCAGAAGCTGACCTTTAGAGGACAAGTCAGAGTCCTTTAACTTAAAGGAGCTAAGGGATGTTGTGCCGTCGTCCGTCAAGAACAGGGTGTGGTCACGTAGGCAGTAGTCCATGATGGCCGCTTCATTGATGCTGGGCACCTGCAGGGCCACGTGTTCAGGCCAGCCCTTCAGCTCTCCTGTTGTGTGTTGGGACTGCAAGTAGATCTGAGAGAATAGATGAAAGTGGTCTCAACACAAGTAGGCCTACATTCTGTTGAAAGGGTGAGTGATTTTTACTTTGATCATTTACCCAATGCACTGGTGTCTGACTATTAATCCAGTATGAAGCAACTACGCTGTAACCATGTAATCAGGGGGAAATTGTTAATGTTGTCCACTAAAATGGCTCAGATTATTTTAATTAGTATCCAAAATTATGGAAACTATTCCATTAGAGCTATACCTTTTCACCAGAATCAGTTCAGAAATCAAACAGCATGCAGCAAAGGGCCGCACGTCAAATTTAACCTATATCCGCTGCGGCTAAATGGGGCACCTGCTGTACCAGGTGAGCTACTCAGATTCCCCAGGATCTTACTCTTTAACCAGTGTTCGAATGCAGGATTGGACCAGGCCATCATAGCAATATGATTGAATACAGGACGGTCTATGCTCATTGACAGATTAAGTGGTTTCCTGTACATCGGTAGTTTAATTTAAGACTGATTCATTTGTGTAAAAGGGCCACACACATCTTGTGTGAAAAAAAATTTATATATACACAATTATTTATATATACACCCAATTTTTTTACACATGTAGAACAAATCTTGTGCTGAGCATTCTGCTCGTGTCAGTGTTGCCAGTTTTGTTTATTATTGTGTCAAGTTTTGGAACCTCCCCTCCGCATAGATTAATCTGGACCAAAAGCACTTTTGGGGACAGAATTTGAAGGTGTACAATTGCGCATTAACGTTATATTGCAGCGGCCTTGCATAGTACTGGACTAAGCAACTTTAATTTTAAAAATTGTAGTTTCTCCAACTATTACCCTCTCTCCCAGGTCCATAATTATTTTTCCTAAAATGGCCTTAAAACAGTGTTAGCAGAAGCAACTTACATTTGCAAACATCAAGCTGACAAGAAACTCTGCGGCAGATCAAGTTTCTGATCTTTCTGGAGTCGTTTACTGGTCTGGCCCACTTGAGATCAAACTGAGGCCATGTGGCCCATTAACTCGAGTTTGACACCCCTGCCCTAAAGCAAATTAGTCCATGCCAAACTATGCATTATAACCAAACCTGGGTGACAGTGGAGGGAGACAACATCAGCAGGAATGCTGAATTGACAAGGCTGGAGCATGTCAGGCCATCCTCAGCCAGCAAAAGACCAGAGGGACACTTGCACACAGCCTTGGGTCCCGGGGCCAACACACACATGTGGGAACAGTCCATCTTCTCGCAGGGGCTATCAATGCCCATCTGGAGCAATGGGTGGATAACCTGCAAACCAATCAGTGCAAGTAACAAAATTGTTTAAATAATTTTTAACTTTTTGCACCTTACGAGCAGATAAAAACTGAAATATTCCTTTCAGCACATCAAATGTATGATTTCATTCAAAACAGCAGTTTGGGAATATTTCCATCATGACCCCAGGTTTTTTTTTTTTTTAATAATTTCCCAAAACAGGTTAGTATCTTCATAAGTGGAAAGCTTTAAACATGCAATGTTATAGCTGTGTGTGGGCAATATGGTAAGCTGCTGTAAGCACACAAGTGTTTGAAAATGTATTTGCAGTTCCATTATACAACACCAGCCCCATATTCACCTGTCCCAACATCCTTCATTATACATTTGACTAACCTTCACACCAAAAGGTTGTCTGGGTCTTTTCAGGAGAACTTGACAGTTTTTGCCAGAGATTTTATGAGCAGCCAGCACCACTCGCTTTTTGGCATCAGACCAGTAGATCATGTCATTAAACAATGCCAGGGAGAATGGGTTGGTGGTCTCTTTAATCTGTAGAATCTGAAAACAGATAAATGAGACATTACTAATGTTGAAACAGTAAAATCACAGCCCTATCAGGCCATGTTGCAAAAAACCTTTTCAGTGCCACTTGGGGCATTTGACCAAATACCTTGATAAATGTAGGATTAATAACTAGTGCTTTCACTAAATTTTTACACAATGACATGTGACAAATAATCAGTAACGTGGCTATAATAACTTAAGTGGGTAAAAGGCAAATAGAACAGAATACACACCACTTTACTGTAAGCCTGAAACACCAGGAAAAGGCAACACTTGTCATATGACATCCGAAATGTATGATATTCAGCCTCATCAATATTGCCCAGTAACAGTTTCAAAAAAATAATTGATGGATTTATTTTAGTATCAAGAATGCCTTCCATTTGAAGACAAATACAATAGAAGTATAAAAACACTAGAGTCCAGGACTTTTTTCCATTGTGGTAAAGAAAAAAAAAAAAGATAAAAGAATTTACCCGAATGTCATCTCCATCCAGTGTTGCAGATCCAATGGCCCGCAGCCTTTCATCTGTCCAGTAGACTCTGTCAGAGATTGGGTCAACAGCCACACCACCCGGCCAGCCCAGACTGGAGTTTACCACCGCCTTCCTCTCGGACCCGTCCATGCCTGCGCGCTCTATCTTCACTACAGTACCAATCTCTGTCCAGAACATCAACCTGGTAGAAAAACAAGACTAATAAAGACAACTTGTCTTTATATTCATAAAAACTTTTACAAACTTAGTATAGTTTCGAGGGTGAAATCCTTGTGCCGACCCTTTTTGTGGCAGCAGTGCCAGAGAGCGAGGCTGTTCCAGGTCTTCATCCAGGATGATGCTGTGGTCAGATGACTTCACCGTGGCTGTGGACAGTCTGACTGCAACGATCCGACTGTTCACTCCATCAATCCAGTACAGGTTCCTCCCAAGCCAGTCCACGGCAATGGAATCGGCCCGGACACCTGTGGAAACAACATTTGCCCACGTTCATAATGTCATTTGCACATGTTCATTTCTTTTTCTACTCCTTAGATACATCTTACCTCAGTGTATTATTCGTAGTCCGTAAATGTTGTTACCCTAAAATTTTCTATGCTTTTGACTTTTGAAACCTTTTTGCCTCATTTCAAAAGGTTTTGAATCCATGGTCAAGAAACCTAATTTATGACATAAGCACTATTTTACACTCAATGACTAAAAGCACTTCTACCACCCAAATAACATTCCTCTGCATCAATATTAATACATGTAAATGTTAACCTACAAACCTTTAATCAGAGTTCCTGTGGCCTTCTGGTCCAGTGAGGACCACCTGATGCTTTCAGCGTCCAGACTGACCCAATAGACCCTCTGCTTCCTCCAGTCGTAGTCCAGGGATAGGATGGCCTTCTTGGCAGAAGAGGCCAACACATCAAGGCTGCGACTGCGCAGGCCAAATGAGAAGAGGTCCGTTTGGACTGACGCCAACAGGAAGGGTTCACCTGAGGGGGAATAGAAGGATTGTCAATAGTCAATTTTGGACCACATTCAGTGTGCCCTAATCATTTTGAAATTAAAAGGATGTCTTACTGAGTAGATGTATTTGACCCAGTGCAAAATGTTAATGTAGAATTATTGCAGTCTTCATCTTTTTAGGTAAGTTTTACCATGCAGGACAAATGTTCAAACAAAGGAATGTGCCAACATTTTTGGAAACGCCCTTATTTGTAGAAATATCGATCATGTCATGAGTGGCATCAGTCTTCTCATCCAACTCCGCAAGACCGTGAATTGTATGAGAAGTTAATTTCCCAAAATGTCAAACTAATTCTTAAGTTTCCATAATGCATCCCTTCCAAAAACACAAAGTGAGATACCAAAGGGCTTTACCGGTGATCTTGCAGCGGTGTCCATCTGCCTCCTTTATGTAGCCTGGGTGACAGTCACATTGGTAGGAGCCTTGAGTGTTAATGCACAGCTGACTGCACACGCGTAGGCTCCGGCCTTCACACTCGTCAATATCAGCACAGGTCAGGCTGTCCGCCGTGAGCCTGAAGCCTTTCTCACAGCCACAGCGCTACACAGCAGGAACCAAGTATTAATCAGGGGATGTGCAACATTCACATTACACATAAGAGGGTAAGCCACCAAAGTCACATTACACTTTTAGTTAATGGAAGAACAAACTAATGTTTCTTTAGCCAGAAGAGTCTTTCAGAAACTTTACATTCACAATTCAGTTTCTACTGCATTTCTTCTAGTGGTGGAATGTTATCAAGTACATTTACTCAAGTACACTGTACTTAAGTACAAATTCAAGGTAGGCTACATGTACTTTCCTTTTCATACCACTTTGTACATTTTACTCACCTACATTCATCTTGAACACATGCACACTACAATTTATTATAATTTAGACTACCTAACAGTATAAAGGCCTACAAGTACAGCTGAAATTAGCCAATAACAGAACTTAAGCATTTCCAGTTTCTAAATAAAGATTTTTCTGCATTGAGTACTTTTGACATTTTAAAGTACATGTTCCTGAGAATACTTTTAACAGTCTCAAATGCAGGACTTTAGGGACAGTATTTTTACTGTGTGGTATTAGCACTTTTACTTTAGGTAAAGGATCTGAATACATCTTCCACCACCGGTCTTTATTTTTTGACTTTAGAGCTACAGACGGACTGACTTGTTTAATGTCAAACAGTTGCGAGCTACAGGGTGCTCACCGTTCCCTCTGGTGTGCTGTAGCAGCTCTGGGAGCAGCGGTTGTTATCTGCCTCTTCACAGCTCATGTGGCAGCTGCCTCCCTCATCGGAGCCATCGGCACAGTTTGTGACGCCGTTACACACCAGGGATGGATCCAGGCACTCATGGCTGCCACACTTGAACTGGTAACGAAGGCATGTCACCATCCTACCTAGTGTACACACAAATGCAGAATTTGAGTTTTTCAGCTATGCTTCATAAAATAAAATGCCTTTATTGAAGTTACTGAAACAAATGTTTAAAGTGGACATATGCTTTTGTCACATCTACAACATTATGTTGGATTTTAATGTTAAACATTGCCAACATATATTAAAAAAAATCAAATAAAGTAAAATAGTGGAGTAGTGTTATGCATCTCCCAGCCAGCCTTCTATGATTGTCATATGCTCCAGCCAGGCAGGACTGATGTTCTTATTACTAACCCTTGTGTTGTCTTTGGATCAAATTTGACCCGTTTTCTAAATTTCTACATTACAAAATGGGAGGCTTAAAGAGTCAAGCACTCCAGCAGTGTCTCTCACAGGGTAAATGCAGGTGCATGGGCAGTATGAGAAAGAGAAAGCATGTAAAGCATGTCCTAGTACAAACAAAATACAAATAACCTGAAAATGGTACACAATAGCTCCCCTTTAAGCTGTTATGAGTTTTATTTTGATCTCCAAGCATCGGTTTGTTTCCACATTATACTCACTTATTACTTTTGACATGCCTTTCACTAGATATTACATAGACTCATACACAAAGACTCAGAACAAAAACAAATGGGAATAAAAGATTACGAGATAATAGCCCCCGGCTAGATTCAGACCAGAGATGTGCAGTTACTAGGCTATGATGACTTAATTTCACTTAAAAAAAAAACATTGTTTTAATTTGTTCTCAATGGGTAAACAACGCCACCTTTTCCTGAGATACATAATGTACTCACAATCGGTCTCGTCACTGCCATCGTCACAGTCCTTCATGTGGTCACACCTCCAGGCTAAAGGGATACACTTTGTCTTGGATTTACACAACCACTGGAACTCACCACAGTTCAATGGAGCCACAGGACAATCCTAAGGGGGGGGCAAATGAATCATTTCACTGCCATCTAACAACTACTTCACAATCAACTTTTGACTTGAAAATTGAGGCAACAGGGAGGCGATGTAAATTTTAGACTAAGGAAGCGCAACTGCTGTTCTGACCTTTGGTGGGGGCACAGTTTCACAAAAATATTAACTCTTAAGAAAAGTAATAGGCTATATGGTTGCAAAAATGAAGTTAGCCATCATAGAGAAGTATAGGAGATATGTTACTCTAGGTTTAAGTTCCATGCTGTGTCATCCAGTATTACTTTCCCAAATTACATGGCATTGTTTCAGTATAAAGATATGTAGGCAGGGTATTGTATCAGTTATAATTTTAGCTTACAGTTTTAGTCCTGAATCTCAGCATCTGTCCCAAGGTGTTCATACATCCTCTGGCTGTATTTGTACTGGTCTTTAATTTTTCCATGTAGCAAAGGGGTATTGAAAAAACAAATTAAAATAAATGTATTTAAGATAAACACAGCCATGTCAAAATCCCTTTTCAGTGTTTATGTACAATTATTTGAGCCCCAATCCCCCCATACATTAGATTAAAGTAAACCTAATCCTATAAATAGGGTTCACAGAAATGTGTTCACTTTAATAGTCTACTTTAGCCAAACACACCTTCTCATCTGTGCCATCTTTGCAGTCCTGATCCCCATCGCAGATCCACTCCTGCACCAGACACTCCTTGCTCTGGGGGCAGCGGTGTTTGGTGGTACAGACCGGTGCGTTACTGCAGCTCTCCTCATCGGAGCGGTCCGAGCAGTCTGGGTGGCCATCACAAAGCATTGTGATGGACACACACTGACCATTAGCACACTTGAACTCTGTGGCACTGCAGCCCTCGTCAACTGCAAGGGGGAGATTTCGTTTTATACAAGCAGAGCAGATTATTGGGACTAGATTATCCTCCTTGTTCAGACAACGTACCACAGTTTGTTTCGTCACTGCCGTCCAAACAGTCCCTGTCCCCGTCACAGAGGAAGCCGTTGGGAATGCAGCGGCTCTTGTCATCACACTGGTGCGCGCAGCCCTCCACTAGCTTGTCACATCCCAGTTCATCCGAACGGTCCTGACACTGAGGGACACCGTCGCACACCTGGCTCTGCGCTATACACTTCTTTCCATGGGCACACTGGAACTGGTCTGCAGGGCACACATGGCACAGTCAGGATGCTGGGGGTATAACTGGCCTTTAAAAATAGTCGAAACTTGTTCCCAGTTTAAGTGGATTTTAAGGTTCTCCATAAATAATCCTGTTAACATACCTCAGATATCTGGACACTTACTCTGTCAACATGCATAACTATGAGATTAATGATTTGCATTACTTCTTTGCAGTGACAATACAATGTCTTCAGACCCATGTGTCTTGACCCCATTTAGTTAAATATGGTTATATTTACCAATGAGCCTCAGTGATGATACATAGCGTGAAGCCAAATTGCTAAACGCCTCTGCACAAAGTACATTTAATGCATTTGGAAGAAATTTGATGTACTTAACATAAAATAAACTACCCACATGAGGGCAGTATGAAGTAATATTCTTAATCCAGCAGCAGGCCATCACACACACCAGATTACCTGTTTCACATGCCGATAAACAGTCTCGCTCATCTGAGCCATCCCTGCAGTCTGCTTCTCCATCACACACATGGTTGTAAAGGATGCACTCTGTGTTGTCCTTACAGGGTGTAGAGCCCAAAGAACACTTGAGGGTAGGTGAGCCAACAGAGGAAGCTGGCACAGAGGTTGTACTAGCTTGTTCTACCTTTTCATATCCGTCTTCCTCTTGGTCCTCTGATGCAGGTGCCAATAAAAATGGGTACACATCAATACTGGAAGACTTTATACTATGCACATGTATAAATGTGGATGTGAGATTGTCAGGATCATTTCAGCCTACCACAGTTTGCTTCATCTGTGCCGTCTAAACAGTCCTGCTCGCCATCACAGATCAGGGTTGCAGGTAAGCAGCGACTCTTGCTGTCACAGTGGTGAACACAGTCGTCTGTTCGCGCCGTACAATGGATTTCATCAGAACGGTCCTGACACTGAGTTATACCATCACACATCTGGTCCTTGGGGAGACACTTTTTCCCATGAGCACACTGGAACTGATCTGTTTGGATGCAGGCATTTGACATATGACTGTTAAGTTATGTTTTCTTTGCATTTAAATTACTCACATTTGATTGGATGTCAAATAGCATATTGAAACAGACTTAATGACAATGTAAAATCAGGTGCAAGTTTATTTTTGGTACACATAGATAAAACTAATGCAGTCTGAAAGAAATCCAACCATCATGCAGGTTCTAATGTGCCATTTAAGGGAGTTGTTGAGTCAACTGTATGCTCATTTTGCAGGTTGCAGTGCTGTTGAACTGTATTGCAGAATACAGAGAGCCTACCCTCAATGGTGTTACAAAAAGCAAACATTTAAAAAGGTGGGATTTATTGCAGGGCTTTTGAATTCGTTTTATGAGGTGTACCCAATAAAACTAGCAACTGAGTGTTTTTGTCCCCTTTTAAAAAAATAAAATAAGATTCAACTTTTTACAGAACTAGGTACTTGACAACTCTAGTTTCCCTCTGCAGGTTCAGCTTCATGAATGAACAGAAGTCATTTAATTAATTTGATGAGTTGGTCCAGAATATTTAATTCACCCTTGAGGAAAGAAGGGGGGTGGGGGTGTTACCCAAAAGGAATCATCTAGGTTCTCAAAACATGAAAAACCCAGAGAATACATCAGATTTTGATCAGTTGCAATTTTGTGAAGGGTTGCATTTATCAATATCATACAAGACATTATGCCATCTCCAATAGTTCCATTCATCTGATTTCATTTTAGTCATTCACAGAACTGTATGTGGCACAGTCACAGGTCAAAGAAATGTCAGAAAGTAATGCAGAGTACTACGACTTCCAGTCCTGTAGCCTACCTGTACTGCATTCTGATGCACAGTCCTCTTCATCTGAACCATCCTTGCAGTCCAGCTCACCATCACACACATGGTTGTAGAGGACACACTCTGAGCCCCCCTTGCACGGTGTAAAGCCCAATCCACACTTCAAAGGTCCAGCTAAAACAACCAAAAGAAGTTACAATTACAGCTAATAATGCATCTCTCACTCTGTGTCTGAACTGAGAAACACCACTCTGAATAAATTAGAATGGGTACAGTCTGTCAGTATATTTTTTTGTGGGTGTAAAAAAGGTTTTGGTATACCTGGCTCACCTTGCGAGGGCCCTAACAACTGCACTAAGACTGCACAAAGAAGCCAACATCCTCCCATTGCCACAGACTAAATAAAACGAACCAAGTGCCAAAGTGTAGCATTTTATAATAGAACCAGGTGTGCCCAATGCAACCTAATGACACACCTGACTGAAGGGCGGAGCTTGGTTCTTGACATATCCTGAAAAGCTGGAGAGGTTCTAATGAACTTTATTTGTAATGAAAAAGCATGTTAACGGGATTTGTGAATATTGCCACAATCAAGAGACCATAGAGCATGTGATTAAGGGTTGTCATAAATACCATCAAGCAAGACAAAGATTGATGTCACAATTTGGTGAAAATCAGCTGACATTAAATTTACAGGATATACTGCAAAGCTTGTGAAGCTTGTTTTCGTTTTTTTGATTTGTTTTTTGAAGATAACTGGGTTAGTAAAAAGAATTAAAGAACGTACAGGTTGACCTCTTGATCTACACTTCAGTCCAGATGGTGGCGGTAATGGTAAAAAAAACTGGTGGCCAACCGCCATAAAACACAGAAGAAGAAGAAGAAGAAGAAGAAGAAGAAGAAAAAAGAAGAAGAAGAAGAAGATGGTTGTCAAAGACGAACAGAAGTAAAAACATTAAAACTCTTACTAGCTAGACCTCTTCATATAATAAATAGTTGTAATTGTGACATTCTTTATGTTATTGTTAGCTCTTAATCTACTGTTGCATTTTTTTCGAAAATGTAAATAAGGTAATATCCTGTGTATATATATATATATATATATATATATATATATATATATATATATATATATATATATATATATATATAGATTAGATTAAATTATACATTATCCATCCCACAGCGGTGAAAAGCAGCATGTTCTTCAATAACAGCAAAACAAACAAACAAGTAAACACACAAGAAAAACAGGCAAACAACAGCCAATGAGCAGAAGGTGGACTGAAAGTAAGCAAAGTGGCGTCAAATAAAGGTATTGCAAAGTGCGGTTGCCATAATACAAGAAACAATATTGCGGTGTAAGTGACGTTAAAATTAAATTGAATGTTGTATTTTAATTAGAGTAATAAAGCAAAATTCAATTCAATTCAATTTTATTTATAGTATCAATTCATAACAAGAGTTATCTCAAGACACTTTACAGATAGAGGACCCAACAGTTCTTGTAGTTCCCTCCAGAGCAAGCAACAGTGCGACAGTGGCGAGGAAAAACTCCCTTTTAGGCAGAAACCTGGGACAGACCCAGACCCAGACCCAGACCCAGACCCAGGCTCTTGGTAGGCGATGTCTGACGACCGGTTGGGGTTAGAATGAAGAGTGGCAATAACAGCCACAGAAAAGATAAGTTTGTAGTAGTTCTTTGTAGTAGTTCATGGCTTAGCAGGGAATTGTGCGGCATTACAAGGCACAGCAGGACGTAGCAGGATGAACACGGCATCACAGGACGTGTAGCAGGTCCATGGCGACAGCTGCTACCATGATGTTGGAGCCTCCCTGATCCGAGGGAACATGCTGGGGGGAAAAGAACATAAGGACTCCGGGGAATGACTCCCCAGAGCTAGGTTAGTAACAAGCATTTCTGGGACATAGATGCACACAAATGGAAAGATAGAAAGATAAAAAGATAGAGGAGAGAGGAGCTCAGTGTGTCAAAGGAAGTCCCCCAGCAGTCTAAAACTATTACAGCATAACTGGGAGAGCATAACTAACTAGGAGAGCATGACTAACTAGGAGAGCATGACTAACTAGGAGAGACAGGGTAAAGAGAGCTGCCGGATCGGGCTAGACTCTCCCCAGCCGGATCGGGTTGTATGCCTTGCCTCCCTCTAGTTTTATTATATTATTGATTATATGATAGATAGATCTGACAACTATGACGAGAAGCAAGTAGGCCGGGTTAGGCGGACAATATTCAATTCTATGCTCTAACTATAAGCTTGATCAAAGAGGAAAGTCTTAAGTCTACTCTTAAATGTGGAGACTGTGTCTGCCTCCTGAACCCAAACTGGAACCTGGTTCCACAGGAGAGGAGCCTGATAACTGAACGCTCTGGCTCCCGTTCTGTTGTCAAAAGTAGGTAGAATAAGGCAAGGCAAGGCAAGGCAGCTTTATTTGTAGAGCACATTTCAGCAACAGGGCAATTCAAAGTGCTTTACACAAAATCAGTTAAAAAAAACAGTTAAAAGAAAATAAAACCGATAAAACACAGAAGAAACAGTTCAAAATAAAAACAGATAAAACACAAGAATAAAAGTTACAGTGCAGTATAAGATATTAAACATGAAAGAAATGAACATCATTTAAAGAAAGGCAACATCAAAAAGAAAAGTCTTCAGCATTGATTTGAATAATATAATTATATTTACCTGTGACCATAAATAATATTGAAAAGTACTTGTAATTAAAAAATATAAATACTATATATATCTATATATATATATATATATATATATATATATATATATATATATATATATATATATATATATATATATATATATATATGGCCTCCAAATATCTCATGACAACTATGACCCCGCGCTGTCAAACAAACAATACGGATTGACAGGGACCTCAGCCAGCCAGTATCCAGATTATGTTTTTTTTTTATAATCCTCCAATCAGATTTCTTTGAATAGGCGGGATTAAACGCTGGACGTAGCCATTAGTTTTGTATTGTTGTTCCGGTCTACCTAACCTAGTAGCACCGAGTAGCATCGATAGCAACTTGAGAAGAGCCACAAGCCTGGTCAGAAATTAGCTGCAGTACAATCAAGTGGATGCACTTTTATGTCAACAAGGGGCTCAGAGGGCTGCGCTAATCCTTTTCTCAAAAAGCGGAGCTTTGGACTTTTCAAACTGGGGTAAATATTGAAATGTTTTCAGCAGTTTTGTCGACTTCGGAGCCTATTGTTTTGTGTTGAGATGTAACGCCAGGTCCGTTAGCTCAGTTTGGAATAGTTCGTCCAAGATGCTAACTCATTTTGTTGCAGTGTCTGTATTTTAATATAAGTCATAAACACTCAATAGCTACGTTGAAATAAAACATTATACTGCTTTCAAATCGATGAAGTGACATTTTGTTTAATTTTTATTTATAGCTCGGACACGTTGACGTTAGGGAGCAAAGTAGCGCGACTTGACTGTTGCGCATAGGAGGTTTTTTGTGGATCACAACAAAAGGATTTTTGATAACAAGCTGGCAGCTAGCTCAGTTAAGCTAGCTAGCTAGCTAGCGTTAGCTGACTCAGCTAGCTAGATGAGGACTTCTCCTTGATTTGCCTATAATCTGCTTCCTTACGTTAACTATAGTTTTTCGCTTTACGATTTTTGCCAAGACCATATCAGTATTTTGCTGTAAAACACTTAGCAGGCTAACGCTAGTTAACTTATTGTTGTGATTGGAGTCAAGCAGGCCCCCCACCCCCCCACCAGGTAGGAAGCTAGCAGCCGGCCTTCCCAAGCCAGTTGGTGTTAGCACTGAGGGGGGCTGTCACAGAATACTCTCCTTATTCATGTTCATTGGGTAGCTTTCATTACGTTCTTAGTAGCTGGTCGGGATTGCTTCCATGCGCGGACTGTGACAGTATGCACGCCCCGTGGCACCGGAGGAACTTTAGAAGTTTGCATGCTAGCTAGCTGAAATGTCGATCAGTGTTTTGACAAGCTAACGTCAAGTGGACATCCCTGCTTGTTCAACCCCAACTCACCAAATGCTTAACTTCACACAAGTGGCAGTTATGTAACGTTAACGACGCTGCTGCCAAAACAGTGTGACTATTTGATTTAGTATTCGAAGTCTCATTGAGTTATATGCTACATGGCTTTTTATTGTTTTGATAAGGCTGGCTAGATTTAATTGTTTTTTCTGTGCCAGGTTTTGTTTGTAACGATGTACTTTGTGTGTGACTTTCTCCCAAGGTGTCCATCTCGTTTGAGTATACCCTGCTAGCACTGGCTTCCACCCTGTGACTTATTGGTCACTAGAGGGGCCCCATCAGAGCAAGGGCCCAAACTGTAGCTCCAGGTCCCCTCTTGTCTGTGTGTGTGAGAGCTTGTGTTGAGTCCTCTGGAGACTCCCGGCTTGTCCAGTTAAGATGTCCTCCATCTTGCCGTTCACCCCTCCTGTGGTGAAGAGGTTGTTGGGCTGGAAGAAATCTACTAACGGCCCTGGCGGAGCAGGCGGCGGGGAACAGAACGGGCAAGAGGAGAAATGGTGCGAGAAGGCTGTGAAGAGCTTAGTGAAGAAGCTAAAGAAGACAGGCCAGCTAGATGAGCTGGAGAAAGCTATCACCACACAGAACTGCAACACCAAGTGTGTCACCATCCCCAGGTATACTGCCCAACACTTGATTGCTGTTCAAACTAAGCTCTGAGACAAAGCTGCTGCTGCTGTAACATGTCTCCGCAAGTGTGCTTAGTTGAGACCTCTGCGTCATATAGCACAGTGAAACCTTGGGCTGATGGCAGATGTTTACATGCAAACCTGATGACAATATTTTTTCAGCAACGTGAAATATTAAAACATGAATTGTTTATTACAAATGAGCTAATAATGAATCCCAATCCCCGTTTGTTTACAACTGTACTTACAGTTAGATAATGTGTATTACGCACAAGAGGAGAGAGACATTTTAAAAGAGTGAGAGAAGATGTTCCCTTATCAGCCAGCCAGCCTTGATGGCCCAGACTCATGTTCAGTGGGAACACTGTGTTAACAGATTCATTATGCACTGATGTGCCGCCAAGTACCACGTCAGATGTTTGTATGCCTATAGATAGCCTGGTTATTATCGCCTGAGAATTGTTCCAGGCCGCAGTGTTATGTTTTGTAGAGATACAGTGGCTGGCTTGATCTGAATGAAATACTGTCTTGTAGAGGGCTGGACTTGTAGAAGAGATCTACACGAGAGAGGGTGGGTTACAAGCACACAAATTATGCTAGATTGGGGCATTGCCACCAGCCATACTTATGTTGGTACATTTTGATTATGATTGAGTAGGGTTAAGCTCATCTATTCTGCTTGCCACTGGAACAGGTACCCCATTCAACTTTTCGATTGATTCCGCTCTAAACTCCAAGTTTCCTGCAGTAAAAATAGCTGTTGAATTGTATCTACACGCTGCTATGGCTGGTGGACAACAGTTGGTTTCCTGCCCTCTTATGAACCAGACAATTGCAATTTTGAATGGTTGTTGAGATCCCACCAATGGAATTAAATACATGTGTATTTATAGCATGTAACATGTAGAATTTGTCCTGTTGTTATTCTGAAGCAACTACTCTCATTTGTTCTCCATTGTAAGTTTTATAAATTTTTATTTATTTTTTGGTTCATTTCCTTGTGAACGTTTTGAGAATGTCTGAACATTTATTTGGTTTTCCAAGGTTGCCCCCCCCCATCTTTTTGTGCCATTGTGTGTCCTCAGTGTTTGTTTGAATGTCTCCAGATAAGTTGTGACATAAATGACTGGAGTGAAAAAAGGTTTGGAGTCATTTTAAGTGTTCAATGCAATGCCACTGTTGAAGAATGCTCTTTGTCTCACTCATTGTGTGTGTTAGCAGATTCCATGTTATGTTTTTGTTCCCTTAATTCTGTCAAAAGGCTTCTCTTATTTAAAGCTCCCATCTTTCATTTCCTCCACTAAAATGAGTAGATGTCTTTATTTTGTCATAAGACTCTAATAAAAGAGGCCTTTTAATGTTTACATTACCCATACTGATATTTCTGAATGAGCCATGTCCCATGTTTATCATTTGTTTTTTGTTTTTGTTTTGTTGTTTTCTCTGTGCACAGCAATTGCTCTGAAATATGGGGACTGAGTACACCAAATACGATAGAACAGTGGGATACATCAGGCCTATACAGCTACCCTGACCAAACCAGGTGACTATCCTCAACTATTGTATGGTGTTGCATACAACTTTGATGTGGGAGAGTTGTCATTACAATGTTTGAGGTGACGGACATTGAGAACATCTTTGTGTCTCGCTCTCGTCTCCACTCAATCCATCTCCATGTCCCTCCCTGGCCATATAATGTGTCACCCCCCTCACCTGCATGTCTTCTGCACCTCACCATCATCTTCTGTTTGCTGTTCAATCAGATCCCTGGATGGCCGCCTGCAGGTCTCCCACAGGAAGGGGCTTCCCCATGTTATCTACTGTCGCTTGTGGCGATGGCCAGACCTTCACAGCCACCATGAGCTGCGCGCCATCGAGGCCTGTGAGTATGCCTTCCATCTCAAGAAGGATGAGGTCTGCATCAACCCCTACCACTATCAGAGGGTGGAGACACCAGGTGAGCTCAACTAAAACATGCACATTTCTTTGTATTTAAGTGTCTACCTCATTATTGTTGCATGATTGTTTAAGTCTGTTGGCTCCCACTGAGACTAAAACTAAACTGAGTGCTAAGCTGCAACCTTTTTAATATGGGTGGGGAGAAAATCGAAACTGCATAGTATTGTGATTTTTTTTTTTTTGTGGCAATAGTATTGATCTATTATTATATATGTATTGGTCAGTTTGTCTGCTTGACAATGCTTGCAGCAATACAATTGACGTGAGATGAACAGAGACATTAATCTTTTTAGATAAAACCAATGTTGTCAAAGTTTCCTTAATTTGAAATTGGGAAAAATGTGAGGTTATAAATTGCAATATATCTTAGAATATTGCAATATGTTAATAATATCGTATCGTGAGTAGTATCATAATGATATCGTATCATGAGGTCTGGTAATTCCCACAGCTACTTTTTACCACATTTGTCTATATAGAATTTTTATGAACTTGATCTTATGGGAACAATTTTCGCTTTAGAGACATGAAAATGGGCCAGACTGTGATGCACAACTTTTTAATTTAACAAAAGTAATCTTTTTTGTTTACTTCAAGGTGTAGTTTGACATTTTAAGAAATGCGCTCATTGTATTTCTTGCTAAAAGTTAAATGGGAAGAGCAGCCTTATGTTCCTGGATGCTAAATCTGAAACTACAACCAGTAGCTGGGTCGCTTAGCTTTAAGCATTAAGACTGAAAACGGGGTGGTGGACCGCTAACCTGACTCTGTCCAACTGTAGGTCTACCACCCACTTTCTCATCAACACGTCATATCTAGTTTGTTTAATTTGTAGAAAAAGAAAAACCCCTGCTTTTCTGGGAAACTGCTTCATTCTGCCTTAACAACCCATTAATATGTTTTAAGACTTCAGTTTAAATTGCACTTGTTTTCTCTTTCATCATTGTCTTATTGCTGTGCCAAGTTTTTCCAACAAAAATGAAACTTGTTTTAAAGCACTTGTTGATTTTTGCATAAAAACGGACCAAAACCAACAATAATTTTGGAAAAGCGTATCAATGGTAAGAGTCTATTTTTTCTCTTCTAACACTTTTACCCGTAGTGCTGCCTCCTGTTCTTGTGCCAAGACATTCAGAAATCCTGCAAGATCTGCCACCTCTGGATGACTACACTCATTCCATACCTGAGAACACAAACTTCCCTGCAGGAATCGAACCTCCAAACAACTATATACCAGGTGAGTTTATCTACGCACTGGATCGGAGGGACTAAATTTGACTAATGTACATCATTTGCCAAATAAATTCTCAAAATAAAGAAACTGTAATTTTTGGTTTCTGTATGCAGTAATTTTTGGTTACTATGTGTAATGTCAGTAGGTTAAACGGGCATATTACATTATGATAATGTCACAGCTCTTCTTTTCTTTATCTCCCCTCATCATTTTAACAGAAACGCCTCCACCAGGCTACATCAGTGAGGATGGGGAGGCAAGCGATCAACAGATGAATCAAAGTATGGACACAGGTACCCTAGACTAGCAACTCCTTTTCCTTTCCTTGCAAGTCTGCCTCACCTCCCCAGTCAGGTCAAAGTCAAATGCATGTTTCATGGAATAAATCTGCTAAAGATGCATATGTGATGAATGACCAGCAACACGACCGTTGAAAGATATTTAGAGATGTGTGTGTGTGTGTGTGTGTGTGTGCATATATATATATATATATATATATATATATATATATATATATATATATGTATATATATATATATATATATATATATATATATATATATATATATATATGTATATATATATATATATATTGCTCTATATATATATATATATATATATATATATATATATATATATGTATATATATATATATATATATATATATATATATATATATATATGTATGTATATATATATATATATATATATGTGTATATATATATATATATATATATATATATATATGTATATATATATATATATATGTATATATATATATATATGTGTATATATATATATATATATATATATATGTGTATATATGTATATATATATATGTATATATGTATATATATGTATATATATATATATATATATATATATGCATGCGCGCACATGTTTGCATCCTTGATGTGCTATTAAGATGTAGGATGTACAGACCAGGCTTTTGTTACGGTAACAGTACACAACATCTCTACGTCACTCTAATGCAAATTGATCAGCTTTACAGTATCATGGCATTCCTTTGCAAGGCAGTCACCACTTTCATCATGTGCCTTTTTGATCTGTTCCACCTGGTACTCATGTTGTGGTCTCTTGTGAACCTATCCTTATCACCAACTCCCTGTTTTTGTCAGGTTCTCCAGCAGAGCTCTCCCCCAGCTCCCTGTCTCCTGTCAACCACAGCATGGGTAAGACACAAAACCATACAAAGACTAAAACAATCCAGAACAATCAAGCATACTGCATATTAAAGGTGCAGTAAGCAATGCCAATCTAATACACTTTTTTGTCAAAATGATCAAATATCCCACGGTCACCTAGCTCTTTATTTTCCGTGTGCACTGAAAAACAATCTGGGGTTAATGAGGGCTGTGGGAATGGAAAACAAACAGAAAGGTGCGTGAGTTCCACAAAACATTGCGGGGGGTAGGGGGGCTTGTGAATGTGCCATCTGGGCCGGGAGTTATAAACAAGAAGAGTTGGCAGAGAAATGGAAAAAGAGGTAAAGGACTGAAGAATACAAATTATAAAAAAAAGAAAATAAAAAAAAAAGTTGTGCTTACGGGAAAGGAGGAAGATGAGGCGTTTCAACGCTGCAGAAAGCTCCTGCCATATTTCGTTTGGTGGTGGCACAGATTCTGAATGGCAGTTGAGTTTGAATATCAACAATCTTTTTGCTGCATTGCTTTAGTACACCTTTAATACATCCCAGCTTGACACTTGGTTAGATTATATAATACACAGACACTTGCAGTGCCTTTTCCGCTCAGGAGCAGTGTTCTATCAAACTGTTGGGTTGAACCTGACTGACACCTCCCTCTGCTCTAGACCTCCAGCCGGTGACTTACTCTGAGCCAGCCTTCTGGTGCTCTATAGCCTATTACGAGCTGAACCAGCGTGTGGGGGAGACGTTTCACGCCTCTCAGCCCTCGCTGACGGTGGACGGATTCACAGATCCATCAAACTCAGAGCGCTTCTGCCTGGGCCTGCTTTCTAATGTCAACAGGAACGCCACTGTGGAGATGACCCGGAGGCACATAGGTATGGCACAGCCTCAGGTCGCTTTACACTAACATCATCTGTAGATCACTAGTTTGTTTTTAGTTTTTCAAAACGTGCCACTGATTTAGTCGTACACATAGACACCTCTTGTTCAAGGCGGCTCTCGTATTCTAGCTTCTGTCTGTCTGTGTTTATAGGAAGAGGAGTTAGACTCTACTACATTGGAGGGGAAGTATTTGCTGAGTGCCTGAGTGATAGTGCCATCTTTGTCCAAAGTCCAAACTGCAACCAGCGGTATGGCTGGCATCCAGCAACAGTGTGTAAAATTCCTCCAGGTAAGGTGCCTAAGATGTCACTCATGTAGCAATTGGGGAAATATGCTGAAAATGATAGTAAGGTACCCGCTGAACAAAAAGATTTATAGACTGGATAGTTTGCGGTCAATATGTGAAGCTTTTTTCATATAAATGAATATGATGCTGAAGAAGGCCATGCATAGCCAGCTGACCCACAAATTAAGATTTTAGAAGGCATACACCACCAAAAAATGCATTTTTGATATAAAAATCCACATCCTGTTGGCTTGAAAGGTGTCTCTGAATGCTTTAGAACCACAGATCCTTTGCTAGCCTTGGATAGCTCCTTTATGGTGGATGGCAGCTGTATTCAGCTAGGATCAATATTGGCAAAGGATTCTAATGGAGACCCAGAGCCACAGCAAAAACACGTATTGCAGCATCCTTAGAAACCTCTCAAACCGCCTCTGCAGTACAGAGCATGTCAGCAGAGTGAAGCGGTGAGAATTTCCGCTCCTTGCTAACAAACCGTTTTCTTCCTTTAGCTCCCGGCCATTCAATTCCACTCAGCGCTCAACTCAGATTTCACCCCCCTCTACTGAAATCGCTCACCTCTTTCTCTAAAAAAAGCAAAAAAAGCTGCATGGTACGTATCAGATGAACGGTGTCCACCCTGATGGAAGGCGCTGGCGGCATGGAGAGAGAGAGAGCGGGCGGCGTTCATCTGCATGTAGCAAAATTGGAGCAGGGCAGATAATACGATGCTCTATGCTAGGGCTGCACAATTGATTGCAATTTTATCGAAATCGCCATATGGACTAGTGCAATACCCAAATTTCAGGGGGGTCCAATATTTGTTAAAGGCAAATGTGTCAAAACATTTTTTATTATTTATTGCGGTGCTGCAAAGACGTTTGGTACAGATCCTCACAGAAATCACACTAACAATTTTATTTTCAATGAAAATGAGAATAGTTATACAAACATGATCATTCCCTCCAATATCGCGAGTCATGTCGCAAATGCAATATCAATTTAAAATAATCACAATTTGACATTTTCTTCGACATTAAAAATCCTCTCTCTCCGCTCACATGCTCTGCTGCAGTACAATCCACTGTTCTGCCACTGGTCCTGGTCTGTCAATCAGTCTGAACTGTTATCATGTGCGTGGTAAAGAAGGCATGGTAAAGTTTTGCTTTGATGTAACGATGCATCGTGAATCGGTTTAGCCTGCCTTAGTCTATATCCACGATGTTCCACTTCTGGGATTGATAAACTAGCTAGACTATCTGTCCAATCAGAGGACTATGGTTACCTGGTCCTCAGATCTCTGCTGGGTAAATCCAGACAGCTAGCTAGACTATCTGTCCAATCTGAGGACTATGGTTACCTGGTCCTCAGATCTCTGCTGTCTAGCAATCCAATCTGAGGACTATGGTTACCTGGTCCTCAGATCTCTGCTGGGTAAATCCAGACAGCTAGCTAGACTATCTGTCCAATCTGAGGACTATGGTTACCTGGTCCTCAGATCTCTGCTGGGTAAATCCAGACAGGTAACTAGACTATCTGTCCAATCAGAGGACTGTGGTTACCTGGTCCTCAGATCTCTGCAGGGTAAATCCAGACAGCTAGCTAGACTATCTGTCCAATCTGAGGACTATGGTTACCTGGTCCTCAGATCTCTGGGGTAAATCCAGACAGCTAGCTAGACTATCAGTCCAATCAGAGGACTATGGTTACCTGGTCCTCAGATCTCTGCAGGGTAAATCCAGACAGCTAGCTAGACTATCTGTCCAATCTGAGGACTATGGTTACCTGGTCCTCAGATCTCTGCTGTGTAAATCCAGACAGCTAGCTAGACTATCTGTCTAATCTGAGTTTTCTGTCTACAACTAAAGCTACTTCTGAATATACACACGTTCCACCAAAACAACTTCCTTCCTGAGACTATTTAGCCGTGGCTCTGTCCGGAGCTAATCCCCGCCCATGACAATTGTGATTGGTTTAAAGAAATGCCAATAAACCAGAGCATGTTGTTTTCTCATCCCCGAGTGCTGTGTGGACCCTCCTCAGCAGCGCTGTGAAGAAGGGTCTGGCAATGCGAGACTGCACAATCACAGACCACTGCTAACCAAAGGCCAAATGTCAGCTTGTCAGGTCCAGGCTTTGAGAATCATGGGAAACCCCCACGTCAACTTGAGCCTGTTTACTTCTTTGTTCCTTTTTAGGTTGTAATCTAAAAATCTTCAACAACCAGGAATTTGCAGCCCTGCTGGCTCAGTCAGTCAACCAGGGCTTTGAGGCTGTTTACCAGCTCACCAGGATGTGCACCATCCGCATGAGCTTTGTCAAAGGCTGGGGAGCCGAGTACAGGTGAGCCCTACCAGCCATACTATATTTGAATAGCATAATTCATACATGCTGCATATCTTTTCAGGAAGTAAGCACATTTTCTACTAATTTTTACCTATTTTATTTTATAACTGTTTATCTGTTATGGGGAAAGACATGGGAAATTCATCTAAAACCTTTTTAGTTAAGGAATTGATTCTGATGCCTCAAAAACTCAGCCTACACATGATTATACATTATGGACTTAAGTCAAGTTTTGTTTCCCTAGTAGTGTGAAGCTTCATAAGTCAGATGTAGAAGAGCACAGATGTCCGGTATTACAAAGTACGTGTTGTTTTCCAGGCGGCAGACTGTCACAAGCACTCCTTGCTGGATCGAGCTGCATTTGAACGGCCCCCTGCAGTGGCTGGACAAGGTTCTGACCCAGATGGGTTCCCCATCTGCACGCTGCTCCAGCATGTCCTAAACAGCTCAAGAAATGCCCCAAAAAACGCAGCCCATTACATCATTAAATTCCCAACTTGTGAGTCCTTTCACGAAAAAAATGGATCCCCCACAGAATGAATTTTCTGTAACATTCTCCATAGTATTTGTGGCCCAGTTCCACATCCCTCTTTTAACTTTATATATATATATATACACACACACACACACACACACACACACACAAGAACAAATGCACCTATACTGTTGCACTCACACACAGACTTCAGTTAAAAAGAAAAAAATAATTGGCACTTTGTTACCCATCTATGTCATGCACCTTGTTAAATTGTTTTCCCCAAATCCTTAATATTAGATCTATTTGTGGTACAAATTAAATGTATATTGGTTTTTAGTCCAGGAAGTAGGGGAAATACCAAAAATATCTGTGAATAGTTTCTCAGTATTGAAGATTGCTTGTATGAGTAACACAAGCTTGAATGGTAAAATGATCTTTGTTCCAGCCCACCTCAACCATTGTTCTGAACCTAAGTTTACTTTACTTTGGGAAACTTGGCCCCATCTTTGTCAAGGGGAGGTGGCTTGGTGAAGAAACGATGATGGCCTTGGTGGCCGTTCTCCTCTGAAGGAAACGCCACAATGTGTTTATGAAATTTGAATTGGCTTTGCCAGAATGGCCCTTTTTGTAACTCCCGGACGTGTGTCGTTATAAGACATACTTCTTAATGGACAAATAGGAATGTTAGTTTAAAAAAGAGAAAAAAAAAAAAAAAGTAATTCCAAAATCCCCAACAAACTGCAAACTCGATCTGGATGTAGTTTATTTCTTTGTCATTATATGGCACTCTACATGTCCGTGGTGTAGTTGATTTCCATCCCCACTGAACAGCCTGATGTGGAAGCTAATGAGGTGTTGGCCAGGCTTTGCAAGGGGCACTGGGCAGGGACCAGAGAATATCAGCTGTTTATCAAAAGCTTTTTCTCTCTTTTTTGACTGGACACTGAGAGTCCTGGGGCTCTCCGTGGTCAAGCATTAAATGTGTCACCAGGAGAGATTGAAGGTATCAATGAATTAATTCTGTTTTTAGCCTATATCCCCATTGTTTTGCTACTTTTTTGTATTCTCATGTATTTTTATATATAAATATACTTAAAAATTTTCTGTCGTTCACTTTTTATTAAAGTAATATTTTCAAGACCACAGCTGTTTCTAAGTGACATGGAGGGCAGGGATCATTCTTTAGTTTTACCCAAAAGGTTTAATTTGAATTAATTTCCAATTGCAGCTCTTTGTCTTGTTAAAAAAAAAAAAAAAAATAACTCACTGCCCCATATGATGTGTAGCCTGTTTCTATCCTTTGTTTTTCCAAAGAAATCTGGTGCATTTAAAGTACACAAAACAGATTGCTGAAAGCCCTAATCAACTTTACTGTAATGGTTTTAATGATTCCAGAGGCATGTAAAACTTTGTAATGGCCAATCATTTAGTCATCTCTTCACCTTTTTTGAAAAACACTTGTGACCTCTTTTAGCATTTTGGTGCTTAGTCAAGCGGGTTAAGGTCAACCAGATACAATTGGCTTTAAAAATGTTACCGAAACATGGAAGGAAAGTGGTTTTCTTCCATGGGGAAAGAAGAGTGAATGTGCCTGCACACTAGGACATTCTGTGTTAATGTGTGTGTTGTATTTGTTCTGTCTATTGAATACAGTATGTACAACAAAGACTTATTAGCTTAAACTCTGCCGTTATTGTCATTATGAGGCTGTTGCGAGTTTAACATGACCCCCCCCTTCCCCCTCCCTTCTTTTTGATGTAAATGTGTTTACCTTACGGCACTAGTGATTGTACTTTAAGTGCACCTAGTGAAGTTTGGATTGGGGGAATTGAATCATGTGTTATAGGGTCCAGTGTTACATTGTTTTTATCTTTGGCCTACAACATATGAATGTGAAAAAAAAAAACATTACAAAAACTGACGTGGACCAGACGTACATATACATAACAGTAGTGCAGTATGTGTGTATTTAACAGTAATCCTTTTGCAAAGCAGTCAGTACAGTAGATGTCGCAGTTGTTTTACCAGTAGAGGGCGGTATTGATAGAGCAGTTTTCTATTTTTTTTTTTTTTTCTTTGACCATAAGCTTCTCAGGCGTGTGGCATATTATGCAGACTTCATAAAACACTAATAAAGATTTTTATTCTCATGATACTGTCTGTCATGTGTGTTTCTGTATTGGTGATATTTGTCAAAGAAATTATAATTGAAGACTGGTACTTCGAGTTACATATAGTCATTTTAAGTACAAATGTGATATTCTACTTCTAAATTGTATTTTACTTCATAGTTCTACTTGACTATATTTCAGTGGCAAAACAGTTACTTTTTAGTTTGCACATACGTTTTACATGCAAATCATTATTCTGTAAAATAAGATGCATTTCTTCCACAAACTACTCAACAGTAAATAGAGTCCTTAAAGTAGCTCTAACCAGAAGAGCTACAACACTCAATGTGTATTTTTCAGGCGATGCTTGCTGAAAGTTAGATATTGGTAATTTTACTATGATATCATTTTGAATGCAGGACTTGAAATAGACCATTTTCATATTGTGTTATTACTACTCTAGTGAAGGGTGTGTCAGCCTCCTCAATCAGCTACATTTAATTACTGTTTACATGTTAATGCATCAATCCTATACCTGCAATAATATATCTGACACAGTGTCATGGTCAATTCTGTGCAATAACCCAGCAACACTGTCTCTAACCAACACCTGTTTACTGGCTCCACTTATTAGTTATTCATCATTCTCTATTTGAGAGCTGTTCATATTGTCATATAACAACATAATACTATTTATTCCAGCACCCTTTGCACTATGCTCCACAATTAAAATAATTACAGTATCATAACTTACTCCTGTATGCTTTACACTCTTCATTGCTCTTCATTCATTTTAGAGTGTGTATATATTGGTTGTTTTGTATGAGTAAGCACGTTGTGAGCAATGATGATCCAAAGCAAAATTCCTCGTGTGTCTTCATACCTGGTAAATAAAGCTGATTCTGATTCTAATAAGGGGCCAATAATATAATAACCACCTATGCATTTACTTGTGATACCTTGATAATAGGCCTACGTCTTGATAGACGTTATAGGTGGTAGCCTATTGCTACTTTTACTCAAGAGTCGTTTCATTAATTCGTTGACTGAAATAACTCTGTGTGTGTATTATTCGTCTGACAAGCAGCTGTCATTCGGTTTGACCTTCCTTAGCCACCGTAGGCTACTTCAGACTGCTAGTTTAGTGTAGCCTTCAGCTAGCTAGCTAGCTAGCTACTTGTGAAAACAACATGGCTTTTACTTTGTACTCTCTTATTCAAGCAGCGATTCTGTGCGTCAATGCTGTCGCTGTGTTACACGAAGAAAGATTTCTGAGTAAAAGTAAGTGGCTTTAATTCCAATGTCATGTTGAATTCGCCAATGTTAACCAGACAGTACATTGAAGACTGAATTATTAATCGGTGAAGGTGACAGTTAATCTTCCTAAACTCAGTCTAACAAACATTACTGTACCGGACTCTAATGACATGTGTGTGACACAGTCTAGGTACAGCTAAGAAATCTGCTGCTACGACAATTTCCTACTGTAAAAAGGGTTGTTGAACAACTTTATTAACACAGCCAATGTACAACAATCAGGCAGTATAGGCTCAAAATACTGTTAGCAACATGACAGTATGAAGGAAACGGTACTCGGGGAATCTGATTTCATTAATGATGCTGAATGGCCACCCGTCTTCCTTCCTTTCTTCCTTCCCTCCCTCCCACCCCCCTGTAGTCGGCTGGGGGGTCGACCAGACTGTCGGAGGTTTTGGTGATGAACCAGGCATCAAAGTGCAGCTAATGAACCTTGTCCGCTCTGTGAGGACAGTGATGAGAGGTTGGTGTTGCTACTTCACACGCACACCCACCCACTGTGTGTGCCCTATAGCGCTCAGTGATCATGTCATCTCCTGTCTCCAACAGTGCCATTGATTGCAGTGAATGCAGTCTGTATAGTGCTGCTGCTTCTGTTTGGATGACGAGTGAAGATGGGCCAGGCTGGGCCAGACCAGGCTGGGACAGACCAGACTGCTGTTGGGAACTCTTCTGCAGAAACATTTGAATACTTTGGCTCACAACGTCTCCTGTCAGCCTGAATATTCATGCTATCATTTAATATTCCACATCAATAATTTGTTAGGCCTGTTTTATACAGCTCAGTGCTTTCAAATAAGGACATATGCAGCTATTTAGAATGCACCCTATTATTTTGAATAGTTCAATAAAATGCTGAATAGTTAACACTTACTTTGCAGAATGTAAATGCTGTGAAAACATGTAAATTGATAAGTCTTTATACGTGGTATTGTTGAAATAAGAATAAAATGGGTTTGGTTGGCTGGTAACTTGACGCGTGTCCTGAAATATTCGAAGGTGGATAGTTTGTCCCGTCTCGCGCTCCGTACTGTTAGCAACGTCATAGACAGCAATGATGAAATATGGCTCAGGTCAATATGTAATACACCTACTGTATAGTAACGCACAGTGCGAAGGCCTTTAGTATTGGAGTTGTTTCTCTGGAGCTCTAATGGGGAATGCGCAGAGTCCCATTGTGGCCTCGCTCTCTTTATGCTCTATGTATTTAGTTTATGTTCATATTTACCGTTCTCGTAACTTGTTGAAGACAAATGTACTCAGCAGCGACAAAGTGCCAAGTTTGGTGTATCTGTCCATCAGATACGTGACTAGAGCTGGGACTCGGAGGACAGGGGTCCTGTACCCAGCAGCTCTACGGGGGCAGCACGTTGTCTACACTGTGCTGAACTGCAGGTACGCGTCATAGGTACGCACGTGGACAGGTACGCATAGTCCACATCGTGTGTGTGTGTGTGTATATATATATATATATATATATATATATATATATATATATATATATATATATATATATATATATATATATATATATATATATATATATATATATATATATTTGCCTATACAGTCTATGCCGAATGTAGCCCCGCCCACAACCTCCGAGGTCGGGAAGTTCAATTAGATCGGTTTGTCAGGCTACAAAAGAATAAAGAATTATTATTTTTTTTCTCTCTGAAATCTGACTTAATGCTAAAAATGTTCCCTTTTTTTAGATTAATGTAAGAATTCCGACGAAAAAAGGGTTAGGGTTAGAGGTCTTAGAGATCTGAGGAAAAAGTCTGAATTCAGATTTTATCTCAGAATTCAGACTTGTTTTTACTTTAAAGAAAAACCTTTCAGAATTCAGAGGAAAATACTTATGAATTCGGACTATTTTTTCTCGTAATCACACGTGGCCCTGATCCCTGATCCTCTTCAGTAACTTCCATTGTAGTTTTAGGAGCCAAAGACAGCTGGCCATCCGTTGAGTCGGTGTGTTTGTCTACAGCCTGGAGACTTCCACGTTGAGGAGGTTCTGCAGTGCTGTAGGATACGGTTGGGACTACCCAGACAGCGAATATAGAGATGTCCCACTGTGCTTCCCTGAGATTCTCTGCTGCAGGCTGCTGCTTATGGTGCTAACCGATGACAACTTCCGGCTCAGTCCAGCAGGTAAGACATAAGACACTTTCAGCATGTCTCATTTAAACGGATGGTTTTTGGTTTAAGCCTATTACTCCACTTTGTGTTTTTGCAGATGTCTCATGAACTAGAGCATGTTGAATACATTAGTATTTGGAGTATTGACACAATTCAATGTTATTTATAGTGTCAAATTACAACAGGAGTTATCTCAGGACACTTTACAGATAGGTCTAGGTCACTCTCTATAATTTACAAAGACCCAACAATTCCCCCCTCCCAAGAGCAAGGGAAGGAAGGGAAAACTTCCTTTTTACAGGCAGAAACCTTGGACAGACCCAGGCTGCCGCTCCCGATTAAGACACAGAGACAGATATGTGATTCATAATAATTCTAGCAATTGGCATGATGCATCGTTGTTACAATAAAGATAACAGAGTTATGACTAGATTTAATAGTTGTAGCAGTACAGGGTGTTGAGCGGGACCACGGCAGCAGCTGCCAGTAGGACCCAGGTGCCACCTGGTCCGCCAACATCTGTGAGGCAAGAATGTCAGGTGATATGATGAACTTTGGATATTTTTACAGGTCTTGTTCGTGTGTGTCAGAGTTTGAAAACCCTTCAGCCAGTGGATGAACTAAAGAAGGGTCCGTTCATGCTGCAGGTTCGAGTCCTGGAGTACCGGCAAATTGATGCAGGGGTGGAGGTTGACATCTGTCTGTCTGCCACGTCTCGTACCAGAAGCCCCGTGTGGGAGAGCGTCCTGATGCTGCTGTCAAAAAACAAGTTCCAAAAAGTCGTCAGACGCTTATCCAAGAATGAACATGAGCGGCAATGTGGTAAACTTAGATTTCAGCTTCCATTTTATTTTGGCCTTTTCACACAACAGTTATTATCTTCCTGTTAATAATGATTCTGACTCATTTTCTGGTCATATGTCTTTTGACAGGCCAACCAGATGAGCCTGTGCCAGAAAATGTGAAGCAGATAGAGCTCCGAGTTCCCAGTACTACCGGCCTGCAGTGTGTATGGTCCTTCTCCCTATATCGGCTCCTCTCTCTACCGGCCCGGCTCTTTGGCTACAGGTTGCACACCGCACCCAGTCTCTGGATGCTGTCTGCCTGCTTGGCTGAAATAGAAAAGCACAAAGGTAAAAGATATTAAGGGGAAGACCAAACTGATCGATAGGTTGATGTAACATAGTAATTTAACCTGAAGCTAGTCCACAAATGCTTTTATATTAGCTATTAAAAGGGATTTTGCCTTTTTCATTGTTTTTTTTTTTTTTCTTTCTGTTTGATCCTTTTCTTGCTGTGGCTGATCAGACTTTTTTATTGCTCTCTTGTGTCGTCAGGGGTTGGAGTCATCACAGCTCCCATCAACGTCACTGCCCAGTTTGGGGAGCCTCTCTTGGTACCAGGCAGAGTGGCGATCAAGTTTTGGGAAAAGACCAAAAATCAGAGTCAGTCTCCAACCCAAGGCCTCAGCTTTCACGTGCAGCAACATGGAAGCAACATATCTCACATGATGGGATTGATTTCTAGGTGATTGATTAACATAGAAGGTACATGTCTGTTTCTGGTTTTGTATTGCAACCATTTGGATAAGACGGTGTCTAATCAATGCAACATACGGACAATCAGCTAATCAACGTTTAAGTTTGTTCTGATATGATCATAAAATAACTTGTTGTAAATTTGAAATAAATATTTTCTAAGAGGATGTATTGATAGATGTATCTTTGGGCCACCTCTTTCATAGTTTTATTTTTATTTTAAGATTATTTTTGGGGCATTTTAGGCCTTTAATTCCACAGGACAGCTGAAGACATGAAAGGGGAGGGGTGAATGACATGCAGCAAAGAGCCGCAGGTCGGAGTTGAACCTGTGTCTGCTGCATGGAGAAGTAAACCTCTTTATGTATGTATTTCAAGTCCATCACCTTAACCACTCAGCCACAACAAATCCCCGCTCAGTCATGGATGTAACCAAGTACATTTACTCAAGTACTGGACCTGAGTCAGACAGCTTTAGTTACTCTAGTTACTTTAGTTACTCCACTACATTCATCTGACAGCTTTAGTTACTAGTTACTTTAGTTACTCCACTACATTCATCCAACTGCTTTAGTTACTAGTTACTTTAGTTACTAGTAACTTTAGTTGGTAGTTACTTTAGTTACTCCACTACATTCATCTGACAGCTTTAGTTACAAGTTAATTTAGTTACTAGTTACTTCAGTTACTCCATTACATTCATGTGACAGCTTTAGTTACTAGTTACTTTAGTTATTAGTTACTTTAGTTACTCCACTACATTAATCTGACAGCTTTGGTTACTAGTTACTTTAGTTATTAGTTACTTTAGTTACTCCACTACATTCATCTGACAGCTTTGGTTACTAGTTACTTTAGTTACTCCACTACATTCATCTGACAGCTTTAGTTACTAGTTACTTTAGTTACTAATTACTTTAGTTACAGCTTTAGTTACTAGTTACTTTAGTTACTAGTTACTTTACTTACTCCACTACATTCATCTGACAGCTTTGGTTACTAGTTACTTTAGTTACTAATTACTTTAGTTACAGCTTTAGTTACAAGTTACTTTAGTTACTAGTTACTTTATTACTCCACTACATTCATCTGACAGCTTTAGTTACTAGTTAATTTAGTTACTAGTTACTTTAGTTACTCATTCACTACATTACTATCTGACAGTTACTTTAGTTACTCAACTACATTCATTAGCTTTAGTTACTAGTTCCTTTAGTTAGTAGTTACTTTAGTTACTCCACTACATTAATCTGACATGCAGCTTTAGTTACTAGTTACTTTAGTTACTAGTTACTTTAATTACTAGTTACATTACAAATAAGGATTGTTGCACACAAACACACATGGCCATTCCTGTGTTTCTTCTGATATCTGATTTCCTGTTAGAAGCTCAGTTTTCCAATTCTTGGTGTTGTTGAACTGATTTATTGTGACTCAGGGAACTCCTTGAGGGTGTGATGGTGCTGCAGATGAAGACACATCTGGAGCTGCTCGTCCTCACTGGAAAAAGACAAAGACAGAGGGAATAACAGTTGATCGCATAAGCAACACTATTTATTAGTATATTCATTCTGACAACATAAAATAAATGCATATTTATCTTTTAAAAAGGATAGTTAGAGGGAAGATAAGGAGTGCAAAAAAGCTAGTTAGCTTAGCTTAGCATAAATGCTGGAAGGGGGGGGAAACGGCTTGCCTGGCTCTGTCCAAAAGTAACAAAATCTGCCTGCCAGCACCTCTAAAGCAAACTCGTAACTTTTAAGTTTTTCCTTTATGAAATGTTGCGGTGGTGCAAGGATGCATGGCTTCACATTCAGTCAAATGCCCTGAATGTGTTCTAATTAATAATACAGGAGGACAGACACACATGAAAGCTGCAAACAGGAATAACGGAGTGATAAAATATTGAAGAGTTTTGATTCCCTATAGGGATGATGTGTGCATTAGCCTATAGTCAACCAGGAGACATGCATCTGACAGAGTGGTCATGTACAGCACAGAGCCCTGCTGATAAAACCCATCACAGATCTTTCAATTTCAATTAGTTTACAGCTATTCTGGTCCTTTTAGCTTTAAGCAAATATCTGACAAGAACACAATGCTGTGAGGAAAATGTCTAATGAACTGATAAATATGAGCAGCCATACATATATACTGGTACTAAACACTTGCAAGTGAAGTACTGTAAATGTATGCTAAAGTGAAGTATATGTAAGAATGTATTAAACACTTGAACATACATATATATGTCACTTGCGCATATGTATGCACAATTGAAGTATGCATGTACTGTATGTGCAAGTGAAGTATATATGTATGTGCATGTGGTTAGTAATAGTATACTATATATATATATATATATATATATATATATATATATATATATATATATATATATATATATATGTATGTGTGTGTGTGTGTGTGTGTGTGTGTGTGTGTGTGTGTGCAAGTGAAGTATATATGTATGTGCAAGTGTTTAGTACCAGTATATATAATATATATATGTGCAAGTAAAGTATTTAATTCTGGCCTAGGTTGCTTGAATGAAACCACAAGCCAGGAAGCCAGACGTGCTGACGGCTTGCTGAAGGTCCAATATGTAATTCTGACTGCTAGTGTTTAAAATAGTTACTGCAGTACAAATTCAAAATACTGGAGAGAGTCGTAGCTGCTAACCTGCTCACCTTAAAATTACTGCAACAACAGCTAAAAACAACACTACCTAACCTTAATATCTAATGACGCATTGCGGCCATTTTTGGATTTAATACAGTAAATATATTACATATTGCACTTTTAAAGGCAACATTTCTGAATATGGGCTGTGTTTTTCTCTGTGGATTAAGCGTTTTGATACTCTCACAGTATTTATATTTTACCTTGGCCTGCTCTATAATAAAAAAGTCATGGAGATATCACTTTCTACAATATTGGACATTTAAGCGAAATCTTGAACGTAAGACTTTTTCTTGAAAGGGAGTATTTTTACAGTGTGGTACCGTTACTTTTAAATGATCTGAGCACTTCCTCAACTCCATGCATGAGTCTTGAGGAGCTGCAGCATTTATTCATGGATAAACTAAAAACCTCCACTCCACATTTATAATGTAACCCACTCTAAAATAGCCTGCATGCTGTTATGTTTAGTTATGTAGACCGTTAATATTAATAAATATGCAGTCTATGGCTGTACACCATATTTGTCCAGTAGGTGGCAGTGGTGGCGCTGCATATGGGGGAAGCTGCTTCGCTGAACTTTAGAGAAGAAAAGACACCGTGAAGGCTGTGCGTGAAGGTAGCACAACAATAGCGAGCTGAAGCTATATATAATCTATTTAGATTTTCTACACATTAAAAAGTAAAAAAAAAAGAAAGAAATAAATAACATTGAGAGTAAGTTAAAAGATTTTTTCCCCTACCAAACCAACTTCTAAGGAAGGAATAGCAGAGCAAAGGGTCGAAATTAAGACAAGGAGCTTTCTCCAGTGAGTGGTCGACATTTGTCGCGAGTTTACTGAGTCAAGCACGTGGAGTTCTCTATTTTTCTATTATGATATTAATTCTGTTGTTTAATGCATTGTGTAAAAATGTATTGATATGTTTATTGCATAAATAAAAAAACCAAACCAATTGGATTTGAACATGAGTTTAGGGATTTGAAATGCTAGTCCATGTTACGGTGAAGCGACGTTGCTACGTGGAAAGCTAGTGCTTGAGTTACACGTCTGCAGTCAATGCGAAGATTGAAAATAAGAATTTAAACAACTTCACCATTAGACACGTGGGGTAGAGGCCATGAATGCAACACGGACTGCTTTTACTCACCGTGTCTTCATTGCAGAGCCCATGAATGCAACACGGACTGCTTTTACTCACCGTGTCTTCAAACCAAGCGCGAGATCTCGCCACGCTAAAAAAAAACATAGTTATTGTAGCAGAGCTTTGAGGTCATTTTAATTTTTCCTGTTTTCTCAAATTATGTGGAAATAGTTTGAAACTAAGACATACTGATTTTCACAACTAACAGGACATTACGAAAGAAAAGAGAAACAAGATATTGTTTGATAATTGATGTTTAATAAATGCTGGCTATATGTTATAAGTAAACTATTTTGGTATTTTTCTCTCCCCTTTTTGAAAGTTCCTTAAAGGCAGCACTTCACTCCACGTTGTAATAAGTGCCCCAATAACTACAATAATATGACAATGAGAAGAGTTACCCCAAAAGTAAATATTTAATTTGATGTCCTGTAGAAACTGATGGTTTCCAGGTGAAAAGATGTGCAAGATCATTTCACTTGGTGAAAAAGCCAAATAAAGGACAGAGGGGGGGTGGATCAGGCGTACTGGTGGGATTCCAATAGGTGGAGCATCCTGTGACTGCAAATACTGTGAGCAGTTGTAGTTTACAAGATAGTGAGTGAGTGAGTGAATGAATGTGTGTGTGTGAGAGAGTGAGAGAGTGTGAGAGTGAGTGAGTGAGTGAGAAGAGTCTCTGTTTATAGACTCCAGACTGAGGAGAAATCACTTTCACCAGCTGGACAGTTTACGGACACATGCTGGCTCAGCCCACTTCTGCCATGTGATTTTTATTACAACAACTTGGGGAAGGGCTCAACTGTGGAAGTCTCAAGGTAAAAGCATTTTTAAATATCTGAATTAATATTAATATTGGGATTGATTTCTGTATGTATGATTCTGTTTTTATTCTTGTTCTCACTGGGATTAATAATGCCTAGAGGTCTAGTTAGTGTATATGGCATAAATGTTCTGTCACACTACAGCGTTCAACAGTAACACTGGTCTGGTCAGCCTTGCTCACAGTCAGTTTTTACTGGCACCTATACACATTTTTTATTAGTACTTATAAAATAACCAAGACACAAGTTATATTATTACTTATAGAAAAACACCATGAACAGTGTCCTAGATGAGTTAAAATGTATACTTAAACGTTATTTAATAGCAACTAATAGCAATAACTAAGACAGTGGTTTCTATCTGTAATTTGTTTGTCTGCATACATTTAAAAAAAGAAAATGCCAGAAAAAGCAAGTGTGTTAATACATTTAGTTGCCCAACGTTGTTTTACTTGCCCCAAGTCATCCGGCAACCCTTATTGTTGAACCCTGCACTAAGGTGAAATTTGGGCCTTTCAGACATGGTTAAACCAACTTTATTGGCTAATTTCTCTTCTGTTCCCGGAAGTGGAACTACACACGGTGCAAAGGAACTGGAACCAGTGTTTTATTTGCCTTTGCTCACAGAGGCTTGAAGTGAAACGGATCCTAAGGCGTCTTTCAGACATACTGTAGATAAATCATGATTATTGTCTAATTTCTCTTTGTCCTGCTAGTTTAAGTTCCCACTGGCACAGTTAAAGCTGTTGCCAACCTTCTTATAGTTACTGCTGAGACAGAAACGGCCACCGACAAAGTGCAAACTAAAGTGATAATGCAGAGAGTGTGTTTAAATCAAATCTATTTTTTATCTATTGTTGCTCAGTCACCACTACAAGCTGGAGTGCAACACGGCCGCTCTCGCTTGCACATGTACATTCCTGTTATTATTCATTTATAGTCCCGATTCTGTCAGGCATATGAGTCAGTCAAGTGTAAGAAGGTCAGTCTGTCTAGCTCTTGTACCGAGTGGATTGCATTTAGAATGTAGAGACATAAAGTGGAAACACTCCTCTTTTAATCTTTTATTTAGTGTAAATATTTAATTTGTCTTAATGTCATTTATCTGTCACTTGTTCTTTTAAATATATCACACAAAACAAAACGTACACATTAGCAGCTTTGGCTGACAGCAGATATCCAGTTTTTAAGTCACTCAGAGTGATGCATTTACACATCTCTGTGTGTGTGTGTGTGTGTGTGTGTGTGTGTGTGTGTGTGAGTATTTTGTCTCTCTGAAACACACACACACACACACACACACACATTCCTTCCTTTGTTAGAGCACTTTAGAGGAGCTCATCTGTCTCCTTCTTTAAAGGGCTGATCCTTAGGGAATTGAAGTTATTTTTGCTTCTTTTACAAGTACCAGCTTCATTTATTTATTTAGAGGCCAATACTAAATGACAGCTTGTTCTCTCCTACTGTTGTTCAAAAAGTCCGCTGCACTTACTATTACCTGTCCCAGTTGCTGTTAGTCACAGTCAGTGTGACTATTATTAGAACTGTACAATAGCACCATGTATACTAGGGCTGAGTGATATGGATAACAACATTTCCTGTTACAGTGCATGTTATTTACAGGACAGCAATGAATCTGCGGGTGCTGAATTTTGAGCAGATAATTAAACTCCGATTGTTGAACATTGTTCATCCCAAGCTGAAAAACAGCCCACTAAATTCCTCATTCCAAACTTTAAAAAAATATAATAATATCTGTTGATTCCGTTTGAGTCTGGTTTTTAGTAATGGTGCACAAACCTGAATAGATAAGCGCAAATTACAGGGCTCAATGAATGGTTTGAGTATGAACGTGCTTCAACCTTAACGGTCATCACCTTACACCTAACCGCTTACACCTATCACATTTCTAGCCACTGGGGGACCATAGGCAGGCTGGGGGAAGTCATATTAATGTTAAAAAAAAACTCAGAAAGTAAAATTTTTCCTGCCAAGGCACCTTTAAGGCCTGTCAGGCTCGGGCCGGGTTCGGTCATGGCTCTGTCAGACGCGGGCCGGGCTCAGACAGAAAAATTCAGCCCGATCCGGACTGTAATGCACACACACATGCTGACCCTGCTATTCTCTTAAAGAGATTGACGTACACACCAACGCACAATTATAGACTTCAGGCCACTTATGTAGGCTACGGCAAAAAGCTCTATGGGAAGCTTGCGCACAAGCATAAATCACGCTTAAACATGCCAAAGTGGAGACTTTAAAGTCTGTCTTTTCACACACACAAATCCTCAATCATCTTAACTCAAGGTCGACTAGCTTTCTCGGGACTTTTCAACCATACGTTATGGTCTTCATCATTAATGATGCTAGCTAGTAAAAAGAACTTGAGTTAAGTTTTGATCAAACTACTATTTCCAGGGTCAAGAATTAACTTCCAATTTTCTGTTTTGTCTCAGTGAGCCAAGGGAAAAAAAATACATGAAGAAGCAAGGAAAAGGCAACACTGCTGTCAGCATCCCCCTCTCTTCCCCACCAGGGAGCAGCAGTGTGCAGGTCTACCATGACTACCACAGTGTGGCTTTTAAGAGGTATCCTGGGAATGGTCATACTTTAGAAAATGTCTCTCACACCAGGAGAGACCGAGATAGTGCTGACAAGATGTCCTCTGTCCCAGACATCTTCTCTGACAGCCAGGACCAGAGGTACAGCATGAGAGACGAGAGTGTTGAAAGGAACTCCACATTGATGATTAATTCGAGCAGTCAGGCCTATTCAGGGCCAGAGGACAACTCCACAGACCCACATGAGGCCCTGACAGAGACTTCAACTCTGACCTTTGTGGATGTCCACACCATGGAGGAATCAGCAGAGAACCACAGTCTCCACGGTGTGGCGATGGTTTACCTCAAGGAGTTTGTGCTGATAGATGATGATGACGATGGAGACATGTCGCTAAGAGAGAAAACCGTTACTGACTTGTCCGTCATGGATGGAAAAGCTGCTGACCTGGTGTGTGGGAGGCTGTTGTCCACCTCCAGTGGCTCAGTGTCCGAGTGTAAGGAGGAATCTCTAGCTTCTGAAGCACCTCCGTCTGGGGAAGTTGAGACTGCACGTGGAAAGAAACGCTGCTGTTTCTGCACTGTTTTATGACAAAGCAGCAGTTTTTGTGTCCAAGATCAGGATTGGAAAGTAGGCCTGCACGAATAATCATTATAAAACCGCAATCTCAATTCACCCTGTTCACAAGTTCATTTTTAAATAACTTTGATTTTCTTTTTAAATAAACATTTTTTCCTCCTTTTTTTTAAATGACTTTGATGATTTAATTTTACGAGCCGACTGCATCCCAAACGCTGCTACTTTCTTCTATAAGTTTTAATCATAGACTGTACAAAAATAGGTTTTAAAGCGTGCCCAAGTGCTGCGATGCTCTCCCTTCTCTTCATTGAAGCCTCTCTGTTTACAGGCTTGTGGTGATGACCAAGGTGCTCTAGTTGCTAAAATAAATCTGTTTGGTACTGCCAATAAGTTTTGTTTTGTCATGGTCAAAAAACTTGTGGCAGAGAATTGTGATATCAATTCTAAGCTATAAACATGGTGAATCGTGCAGGCCTAGTGTAAAGTTCATTTCTGATCACTCTGGCAAACTTTTACTACATGCAACTGGGTTGTGTGTGTTCCTGTTAAAGTGCAGAGCACATTTATTGGTATAAGACATACATTATTGTAAATTGAAAGAAAAATTTTTTGTCCGTCTCAAATGTCAGCAATTAATGTTTTTGTAACACTCATTATTTATAATGCTTTCTGGTTATTTTACATTGAAGTAATTTAATCAGTTAAGATATTCATTTTTAAGTTTAACAAACAATACCTCTGAAATCTATTAAACAATTTTGATACTAAAACATGCACGTTCCAGTAGTATTTGATATTAATAACAGACTTTGTGATAACTACACAAGTCTACAAAGATCAGGTGCTAACAACAAATAAAGAAATCTCCAATAACCAATTTTTGTGTCTACCTGTGTCTCTGTTTAGTCATGCATTTAACCAAATACACCAACGATGGGAAGAACGCACTGATTGCATCATAGAGTCCATGGTCACACAGACCTTGTTCAGTCACACGGTGTACCTATTTGTAATGTTGACGTACACGACGCTGTCTTCTCTGATTAAGCGCCTGTTTTATTTGACGTTTCTCTTCCCTATCAGCCCCGTTAAGCAATACGTTCCACAACATATGTGCAGGATGATCAAACCCACCAATGCTGCGCAGTTCTCTGGCTGCTATGGGATCACAGAGTTAAATTCTTCTTTTTTATCTACCTGATGCAACATTCATGACACCACTGCCCCATTTAAATCCATGTGTTCAAAACCCAAATCTGAACCTTGGATAAATGACTCAACTCGGGGTGCTGGACAACAGTGTAGCAAAGCTGAGCGCAAATGGAAAGAAGATCATCTGCAAGTTTCTTATGAAATTTTTAGAAAAAGTTTGCGCAATTATCAGAGAACTGTTAAAGCTGAGAAGACCAAGTATCTCTCAGATTTTATTTCAAATAATTACCACAAACAACAACTCATGTTCTTTTTAAAACAATTAACTCTGTTCTTAATACTCCCCAATCCGTCTACCATGTAGAATCCTCTGAGGCTTGTGAAAAATGTCTCCATTTTTTTGTGGATAAGATTGCCTCAATTAGAACAAGCATCTCACTTCCTGCTTTTGACCGCTCCATTTCCATAGTGTGCAGCTGTTTTCAACCGATTTGAGACTATATCCATCTCTACTCTCAAAAATATTGTTACACATTTGAAACCCTCAGTTTGTCCCACTGATATTGTCCAGCCTTGCCTTTTTAAAGAGGTGTGGGACACTATTGGACCTAACATCCAAGAAATTATAAATAGCAGCCTTACTTCAGGTTCTGTACCAGCCTTTTCTAAACAAGCAGTGGTGCGCCCACTCATCAAAAAAACAAATTTGGACCCATCTGTACTTTCAAACTATCGCCCTATCTCTAAACTCCCTTTTGTCTCGAAGATTTTAGAGAAGGCAGTTCTTTTACAGTTGCAGTCGTTTTTAGATACACATGGTGTTCTTGATGTGTTCCAATCTGGTTTTAAGACATTTCATAGCACTGAATCTGCACTTTTAAGAGTTTCTAATGATCTTTTAATCTTTTAAAACTGACTGGAGATTATGTAATTGTTATTCTTTTTGATCTTACAGCAGCATTTGACACAGTTGACCACAGCATCCTTATTTCATGCCTCGAGCATGGCGTGGGGATTAATGGCACTGCCTTAGAGTGGTTTAGGTCATACTTGTCAGATGGAGATTTTAAAGTCAGTTTTCGTGGCTCTATTTCACCTTTTGTGTCCCTCACATGTGGAGTTCCCCAGGGTTTGATTCTCAGGCCAATTCTTTTTTCACTCTATCTGCTTCCCCTTGGATGTATCTTACAAAGACACATCATCAGCTTCCATCTTTTTGCAGATGATTCACAAATCTACCTGCCCATCAAGAGAAATGATGGTAGTTCTTTATATAGAGGCATGAGTGCAAAGGATACTGGGATAAATACTATTATGTTATTATATTACAATATGAACAGTATGAACATTATGAATAGCTCTGGAATAGGGAATGAGAATGATGAATAAATAACCAATAATAAGTGAGATATGGGAATGATGAGTAAATAGTAAATAATTAAGTGAGATATGAGAATGATGAATACATACTAAATAAGTGGAATAATAAATGGAACTAGTAAACAGGTGCTGTTTGGAGACAGTGTTACTGGGTTATTAACCAGAATTGAACCTGACACTGTGGGTCAGAAGTCAGCTGTTCATCAGAGTGATGGCTTGTGGAAAGAAACTGTTCCTGAATCTGTTGGTTTTGGTGTTCTGTAGCGCCTACTAGAGGGGAGAAGCTGGAACAGGTTGTGTCCGGGGTGAGATGGGTCTGCAGGAATTAATTTTTATTTTTATTTTTTTTTAAGTCATGAACGGAGGGCAGGTTGGCACCGATGATCTTTTCTGCAGTCCTAACCGTCCATTGTAGTCTGCTCCTGTCCTTTTTGGTGGCAGATCCAAACCAGACAGTGATGGACGTGCAGAGGACAGACTGGGCGATGGCTGTGTAGAAGTGGACCAGCAGCTCCTTAGGTAGGTTGAGCTTCCTGAGCTGACGCAGGAAGTACATCCTCTGCTGGGCCTTTTTGATGATGGTGTCTGTGTTGGGCTCCCACTTCAGGTCCTGGGATATAGTGGATCCCAGAAACCTGAAGGATTCCACAGCAGACACAGGGCTGTTGAGTATGGTGATGGGGGGAAGAGTGGGGGGTCTCCTCCTGAAGTCCATGATCATCTCCACAGTTTTGAGCGTGTTAAGCTCAAGGTTGTTCTGACTGCACCAGAGAGCCAGCTGATCCACCTCCTGTCTGTAGGCCGACTCATCACCGTCCCGGATGAGGCCGATGACCGTTGTGTCGTCAGCGAACTTCAGGAGTTTAACAGATGGGTCTCCTGAGGTGCAGTCATTGGTGAAGAGGGAGAAGAGCAGTGGGGAGAGCACACACCCCTGGGGGAGCTATGTGCTAGATGTGATGTTCCCCAGCCTCACTTGCTGACTCCTATCAGTCAGGAAGTTTGTGATCCACTGACAGGTGGAGGCTGGCACAGTGAGCTTGGAGAGTTTGGTGCTGAGGATGTCCGGGATGATGGTGGGATGAAGCCGAGCTGAAGTCCATGAACAGGATCCTTGCATAAGCCCCTGGGGAGTCTAGGTGTTGCAGGATGTAATGCAGTCCAAAAGTTGACTGCATCATCCGCAGACCTGTTATCCCTGTAGGCAAACTGCAGGGGGTCCAGCAAGGGGACTGTGATGTCCTTCAGGTGGCCCAACACCAGTCTTTCAAAGGACTTCATGAGTACAGATGTCAGGGCGACAGGCCTGTAGTCATTTAGTCCAGAGATGGAGTGTTTTTTGGGGACTTGGATGATTGTGGAGCGTTTGAAGTAGAAGGTAACTTCAGATAGCTCCAGAGATCTGAGTGAAGATGGGGGCCAGCTGGTCTGCACAGATTTTCAGGCAAGATGGTGACACACCTTCTGGGCCAGGTGTCTTTCTGGTCTTCTGCCTCTGGAAGAGCTGGCGCACATCCACTTCACAGATCGTGAGTGCAGGTGAGGGGTCAGGGGGTGACTGACTGAAGTTTGAGTTGGTGTGGGGGAAGGGTGTGACTGTGGGCTTTTCAAACCTACAGTAAAAACCATTCAGCTCGTCACCCATTTGTTGAGGACCAGCAGTGTTGGGGGGGTGGTCTCCTGTAGTTTGTTAGTGTCTGCAGGCCTCTCCACACTGACCGAGGGTCAGTGTTGGGGGATGGTCTCCTGTAGTTTGTGAGTGTCTGCAGGCCTCTCCACACTGACTGAGGATCAGTGTTTGTAAAGCTGTTTTCCAGCTCATCAGCATAGCTCTTCTTAGCTGCTTTGATCTCTTTGGTCCGTGAGTTCCTGGCCTGGTTATACAGGACTCCGTCCCCACTTCTGAAGGCCTCCTCTTTGGACAGACGAAGCTGCCTGAGTCTTGCTGTGAACCAGGGTTTTTGGTTGTTGTATGTGCTGAATGTTTTAGTCGGCACACAAATGTCCTCACAAAAGATGATGTAAGATGTCACAGTGCCAGTTAGTTCGTCCAGATCCGTGGCTGCAGCCTCAAAAACACTCCAATCAGTACAGTCTAAGCAGGCCTGTAAATCCAGCTTTGATTTGTTGGTCCATCTTTTCACCCTCTTAACAACAAGTTTAACAGATTTTAGTTTCTGCCTGTTGTTGGGCTCAAATCCTGCCCTTCTAGATTCTTTAAGGAAGAAGGGTTCAAGTCTGTAGGTTGGATAAAAGAACGTTTATTCAGATAGAATATATTCTAGAGACAAAGTTACAGAGAACATGCATCCATAGCTCTCCCAAGTTTGTCTAACCCTCTAGCCTTTTCTGTGTAACCGATTGGTTAAAGTTTGGTCACGTGAGCTGTCACGTGACCGATGCGGAAATAAAGGCTCCGCCGGTAATAGCGCACGGTCTCTTCCTTCTGCTGCTGTTTTCCTCGCGTGCTGGGTTTGGGCCAAGTATTCGGTGTGTCGTGTGCGTGCGGGTCTCTGAAGCATACAGCCAAGGTGAGTTGTGTGACATGTACTGCACCGTTTGCCGGATAGCTATTAAGGGTACTAACTGTTGTCTGTTTTTGTTCATGCAGCCAAGCCGAGTCCTAGTGTCACTGCTGTTTTGTCTTACTCAGATTGTGTTTTGTCCTACTCAGGTTGTGGTTTGTCTTACTCAGACTGTGTTGCTTTGATTATTTTACTCACAGGTTCTGAAGTACAAGCGCCCGTGTTTTAGTTAGATTTATGGGTTATTGACTGTGTTTTACGGAGGTTTTAGGGAGAACGTTGGTCCGGGTCTGGGTGTTCCCGTCCTAGTGACTTTTAATCAGGTCATAGTATTAGTAAACTTAATGGTTGTGTCAGTAATAGTTAACAGGTGGTGAAATATAACAAACTGATCTTAAGTGTATTGCATGGTTTTTATGTTATATTTGCATGTGGTGTTTTTATTGGTAACGTTAAACTAGTTATACAATCCACGTGTTAACACTGTAGCAATCAGTTGTTTTAATTAGCTCTGTTTAAATTCATTAAAACTACTTTTACCAGACCAACTTAAACTTCTCCCGGGCCCTAAGTATTTGTGTCTTTTGTTTTCCTTAGTTGCAGTAGTGGAGTTATTTATTTGTTCTTTTATAGTCAAAGTTTAACTAAATGTTTTTTTTTTTTTGTTACAATAAACCTTTTGTATAGTTAAACTTAACCACGCCTCTGATCTCTCTGTGGCCTTGCCTGCGTAGTGGGAAATCCCTGGGATTGTTGATAATCAAATTTATACATTAAACTCTTTGGGTGAAAGTCCCAAGGTGGCGTTGTCGAAGTTTAAATTGCTAAGTTTGGCTAAGCCCTCCATTGGGCCTGGTTACATCTGCATGATCTTATGTCCTCAGGGGGGGTTCAGTTGCTACCACGTGACATGTTTGTGCCCCAACTTTTGTCTCCAGAAGGTTAGTGTCTAGCAGAGCTCGGCCTGCACAGTAGATAACAGGTCTAAGACTTCTACTGGAGAGGACCTTCACCCAAACACAGGACGTGTCCCTAACCACCCTTGGCCCTGCTTTTCAGAATTAACACACTCTGCAGAGCTATGGTTGTACACATTGTACCAAAACAACTTATTATAAGGTCACATTGAACTTTATGAACCACATGCTTCTTATATAGAAGTGAACCCAATAATCACATTGAAACCAAGCAGACTATGTGTAAGGCTTTTGCTCTTTAGCTCAAAATATAATGAATTGAACACACATGAATAATATATTGCACTACGTAAATATAATGTTTATGAGCACACATGATATGAATATATTTTATTCCAACACTGTATGTCGGGACACAATGAACCAGACAGTGATCAGAGAGTCCCAAGGCTGCACGTGGGACAGAGCGATAGGCGTCCTTTAATGTAGTATAGCAGTTGTCCAGTATGTTAGTGTCCCTGGTGGGACACTTAATATGCTGTCTATACTTTGGAAGTTCATGGCTCAGGTTTGCTCTGTTGAAGTCCCCAAGGACAATGAGCAGGGAGTCAGGATGTCAGTTATCTGGTCCGCCAGTGCAGTAGTGCCTCACTAACACAGGCCTGAGGTGGAATGTAGACGGCGACCAGAATGAATGAGGAAAACTCCCGTGAGGAATAAAAGGGTTTGCAGTTTATGAATAGTGACTCTAAGTGGGGGTTGCATGATTTTTCCAGCACTGTGACATCTGTACACCAACCTTCGTTAATTTAGAAACAGAGTCTGCCTCCCTTTGTTTTCCCCGTGAGCTCCAGTACGCGATCCGCCCGGTAAAGATTGAATCCCGGGAGGAGAAGTGCACTGTCCGGGATGAGGGGAGTGAGCCTGGATTTGGTAAAGCAGAGTGCGGCAGATCTGCAGAAGTCCGAGTTAGTTCTGTTGAGGAGCAGCAGTTCATCCATTTTGTTGGACAGAGAGCCGACATTCGCCAGGTGGATAGAGGGGAGCACACTGCGAAAGCCCCACTGCCTCAGTTTAATCAGCGCCCCAGCACGCTTCCCCCTTCTTTGTCTCCGGTGGATCCCATAGAGAGCTGCTGTGCCTCCAACTAATAACTCAGAGAAAGTTCCAGGTTCGGAAAAGAGCAGTGGAATAATATGAGGAAAAGTTAAAAGTCCAATATTTAAGAGCTCCTCTCTGGTATATGTTACCAGAGAGTGTTGGCAGAAAACAGAGGTAATAAACAAAAACACGAAAAGCACAATGGAGCGTAATCCAGAGGCGGCCATCTGCGATGCCATCTTGAATAATCATGATATCAAGAATGGTAATACACACCAAGTGACAAGGAAAATCAAGTAGAAAAGAAGTACACTTCAAGTCAGATAAAGACAAAGACTTACTGTTCAGACAGTTTTGGGGGCTGTCTGCTCTGAGGGACAGACTGGGGTTAATCAGTCCAATCCAGCAGGCACTGGTGTGAGGCGGTAGCTGGTTGGTTTGAGTGACAGAGATACCCTACTTAGAACCATGCTGGGCTCAAAGATAGCAGCTCACCACACTTATCTTCCCCTCCCACAGCAAGCCAACTGACACCCCCTCAGCTCTACCTACTACAGACCCTGTTGTAGGACAAGGAGGGATGTTGGTTGGTTGAATACATTTGTGTTTTATACTAAAACTTAATTAAGTCACATTTAATTTAATAAGAGTTCCAAAGTCTTTAAATTGCATTGGACAAAGGGTAAGGGTGCACCATGGTATTCATAGCATTATATTAAGTACTGGATGTAGTTTCTCAGTCATCTAGTTAAAGACCCTTACCCTTAGGTCATATACACATTTAGTAATGATGTGGTTGACAGACTTTTAAAAGACACTTAAAAAGCCACAATGTTTGTAAGAGGGCATCCAACAGGTTTGTTAGGCCAAATATAGCCCTTATCAGCCACCGCAGCATGAATATGCAGTTCACCAGAGTGGGCACTGAACGTATCAACACATGTAAAGTGTAACTGAATGTGTCAGAGAATGACAGATTAACCCACAAAACCCACCAGCTGCAAGAGGAACATTGAGAAAAGGAGCTATATCTCAGTGTGACCTCAGCTCACCCACTCACCGCATCCTCTCAGTCCTGGTTATCAAATCCGCTCAGTGTCATTGTCCACAAGACAGAAGTAAAGGATGGAAAAAAGAAGATGGGGATGAGGAGGTTAGTGTCTGGTGAAGTAAAGAGAGAGCGAGAGGAAGACGCTCAGAGAGGATGGCCGATAGAAACAGAGCAATGATCATGGCTTTTCTGCTCTGTGTCATTGCAGGTGAGAATACTGGTGGCTTTTTGTCCCATTATTCACAGTCGGTGATTATCTAATATCTCTATTTTTTTTTTATTGTTGTGTATCACTGATAATTGGAGAAGGTGTGAAAAACCTCTGAAGAGATTGTCGGATGTTCTTTCTATCCTCTCAGAAAAGAGAGCAGCAGAAGGCTTCCCTCTGGACGTGTGTGCCTCCTGCCACGCTAACGCCACGTGTGACGATAAGTCGGACGGCTCTGGCAAAGTTTGTAACTGCAATTACGGGTTTGTTGGAAATGGGAGAACCTTCTGTCAAGGTAGGAAAATAAAAACTTTTCTGTGTTAATTTAAAACATTTTCAGAAATTTCTGTTGCGTATTTTGGAAAAGGAAACACTTATTGCCTTCACAAATTTCTTTTGGACAATTTTTTAAAAGTTTTTCTTGTCTTTCTGGAGTTTTTGTGTTGCTTCTTTCAGAGTGTTTGTCAACTTTTCTAAGGTTTTTATCTGTTTTTTTAGGTTTTTGTTGTCGTTGTTTTTCATCTTTTGACATTTTTTACGTTTTTTTTCTACAAATCTTTCTGGGTTGTAGTTGCTTTTTTCGACGTTCCGTTTTTTAAAGTGCCCATATTATTGAAAAAAATCTCTTTCTGGGATTTGGGGGTTTATTTTATGTCTCTGGTGCTTCCACACGCATACAAACTTGGAAAAAAAACTATCCATGGTGTTCTGAGTGAGATCCGGTTTCTGAGTGTCCTCTGTCTTCAGTCTCCGGGTGAACTGTTCAACATCTGCACGGCTTTCTACGGCACTAGAGACGAGGTGGCTAACCGTAGCATGCTAGCTTTTTCTCAATGGAAAACACTGCTCCAACAGCCACTAGTTGACCATAATATTAACAAGTTAATGAGCATGTGCAGCTCCCAACAAAGTGAGATAGAAGTGAGATGTCTCACTCTGTAGCTAAAACAAGTGAGATGTCTCACTCTGTAGCTAAAACAAGAGCGATGTCTCACTCTGAAGCTAAAACAAGAGAGATATCTCACTCTGGAGCTAAAACAAGTGAGATGTCTCACTCTGGAGCTAAAACTAGTGAGATGTCTCACTCTGGAGCTAAAACAGAGACCTAAACACACAGGGCGAAAACAGGATCTGCAGCAATGTGAATTACAACAAAAATATGGTGTTTTTTCAAAATGAAACCATGGAAACCTATTCTGGTACAATTTCAAAATACAATTGTGAACCTGAAGATGAGCAGAATAACGGGCGCTTTAATGTTCCTCAACACAAACAGTCATTCATGAGTTGCATTTCCAAAGTAGTCTGGGGAAGAAACTTGTTTTGGTGGAACATTTGCACCCCAAAAGAAAAGACACAAAAGATATGGTATAATATGTATGGTATCACGATAACCTTTACGGCAAAGCAAATTAAACACAGATGGAATTAATAACATTTCAACTCCTTCTCTTCTATGTTGAAGAGCAATACATATTTTTTTTCCTCCAGATAAAGATGAGTGTCAGATAGGAGCCAGTAAGATCTGTGGACAACACACCACCTGCCAGAACACATATGGCAGCTACTACTGTACCTGCCTGGCTGGATACAGCCCTTCGAACAACATGGCCATCTTCATCCCGAATGATGGAACCCACTGCCAGGGTAAGTTCAGGCTGGACCTGGCTTTCTTTCATTACAGGACTGTTAAAGGCATAACACCACAGAAAGGAAATGGTCCCACATCACAGACAAGACAATGTTGACTAACATCCACGGCATTCCACTTCCGGGATTGCTCCATTGGAGACAGACTTATTAATACTGTTTTATGTCATGTGATCATTTACCATTGCAGACATTGATGAGTGCATGGCCACAGGCCTGTGTGGAGAGGGAGGTCAGTGCAGGAATCTCGAGGGCAGTTTTGACTGCAGCTGCCTGCTGGGATATCAAGTCCACAATGGAGTGGAGCCCTTCCATCCTCAAAGAGACAAAGCTTGCTGCAAAGGTAAAACTATGTTAATGGGATTTGGATAAGCATTGACAGACTTTCAAACCCTCTAAAGCAGGGGTGTTCAATGTTTTTTAAGCAAAGGACCCCTTTACAGAGAAAGAGACGGAGCAGCTACCCCCATTACATATATTGTATAAAATGAAGTTGCATTTTAAACTGGGCCTACAATAACATGTAGTAGCATACATACCTTTTTTAGTGCAGATAATACTATGCTATTGAAATAATAATTGTAGTGGCAAATTGTCTTCAGATTGAACAAAACAAACTAAACACTCAATTTTCAACAGCCACTGAGGCACCGAAGAAATGAATTGTGCGCAGAGATTAAAACTGATTGGCCAGGCAGAGATGGCATTCTGTGAGGTTTATTAATCCATTTACTCGGCATACAAATATTTCACGAGAAGGATCAATGGCGTCTCTAGGCTCTGATGCTGTAACTCTGTAACACTGTGATTCTGTAACCCTGTGGCTCTGTAACTCTGCAACTCTGTAACTCTGTGTCTCTGTGTCTCTGGTAAAAAACCATCAGCCCTCCCCGGTGTCTACCTCCCACATCCCTGTTCACCCATATATGTAGACTACACCTGGTGGCTAAGGCTGCCTGGTACCTTCAAAACAAAAGTACTAACAAATATTAAAAATAACACAAAGAGAATATTAATGATAAACTAATTTATGTAGCTGTATAATTCAAGCAAAACTGAAATTTAATAAATCAAATAATTAACTATTATATATAACAAAATAATGAATAGCACCAACAATAATTGTTATAATTTTATCGTTTTAATGTTGAACCTACATGTGGCACGGTGAATCCTTAGGGTTAACTGTATATGTGGAGGGTTACATTACCTATAGGCCAGTAAGCCTACAATCAATGTTGTAGTTTTTTGCACCAATAGGGTAATTTATATTTGCTAATAATATGTCAGATTTAAGCTAGTACATTTTGAACTGCCCCTTGGGAACAAATACAGTTTTTGAATTGAATTGATTTGAATTGAATGGTAACACATTTTGTTCAAAAAGTTCCTCCCCGATGCTAGTTTTGCAAAGGCGCTGTTGCTCTGTACGGCGCTACGTGCCGCCCAAGATGCCCAATTGTAATTGGTTTATAGAAATGCCAATAAAGCAGAGCACGTTTTTCTCCCATCTTGGAATACAGTGTGGACTGGCCAGACCTTCCTCAACAGCACTGTGGAGGAGGATCTGGCAATGCAAGACTAATTGTAATGTTACTCACCGCCGCTGGGAGACTTACTTCGTCGGTGGGCGTGCTTTCTGACTTTTCTGACTGAAGTCTCCTAACGCCGGGGAGTAAGGCAGACGGACCTGAGTGTGATAGGTGCTAACTTAGCATTAGATTACCGGTAATTAATTACGTGGTGAATTTCACATCGTGGGTTAGCCCATTACAGTTAGTCATGGACAAAACATTTAATCTTTAATGCCAGTAGTGTGTGTGCCCCTCAGTTGGTTGCCTGCTAAATCCAGGAAGATGGTGTGTTCAGTGGGCCAACAGCTGCCTTTAATCCAGAGTTTTTCATGTTCTTGTCCCACTCAGTGGTTGACTGTGGCCCACCTACCCCTGTGGAGGACACAGTGCTACTGTCTGTCACAGGGACCACATACAGCAGCGTGGCCATGTTTGTCTGTGATGAAGGCTTTGTGTGGAAGAGGGGAGACAACCGCTCTGCGTGTGGAGCTGATGGACTGTGGAAAGGACCCACCCTGGTCTGTGAAGGTAACAAAACACACACACACACACACACACACACACTGCCTTTTTCCACAACCTCGTCTTTCCCCTTCTAACATTATATAACTATTCAAGATCATTCATTTGCTTGCTTTCTCTGCTTGTAGGTGCTTGTAACCTTTATGATCTAGAAGGCTGTATTTTTTCGATTGTTTCATTGTTTCAGGACTTCCAAATAGTGCCAATTAAATTTGTATAAGGTAAATGTGACACACATAGGGTTGGTAGATATGACCTCAAGGCTATAGCTCTATGAATTGAAGCATTTATCTTGATAAATTGTATCACAACAAAAATGTATAATAAGCTAATAATAATATGCTAGTAATTTTAGCCATGGTAAAAAAGGTCTGTCTGTTGGTCTGTTCACCTGAAAATATCTGGATTGCCTTGAATGTTGTTTTTTTACTTTGATGTGTACATTAAGTTGCAACGTTGCAGTGGCTTTTATACAATAGGAACTTTCCAATATTGGTAATTCAATATATTGGGCCCCAGTAGGCAACCTAACGATGTAATACCAAACATTTTCAGCATCATTAGGCAATTCACATACAGTGTTTATTAAATCAATGTAACTACACTAATATTGGCTCATTAGTCACTCATATGCTGAAATATTTCTTTATTACATTTCTTAAAAATAAAGAGTAGAGCTGCAAAGATTAATCAATTGATCTTTAGTTTTCTACTATTAATTTAATTGGCAACTATTTTGATAATACGTTTAAGTAATTTATTATTTAAAAAAGTAGAAGAAGTAAAAGAAGTTTCCAGCTTCTTTAATAGAAATATTTTCTAGTTTCTTTTCTTCTCTGTGACAGTGAAATGAATATCTTTGAGTTGGACAAACAAGACATTTGAATGTCGTCATTTTGGATTTGGGAAAACACTGATCGTCATTTTACACCATTTCTGACATTTTAGAGACCAAACAACCAATCAAAAATTAATTGACAGTGAAAATAGTAGTGTGAGTTGCAGCCCTAACAAAGAGCCCATCAGTTGACCTCACAGTTACAACCCCATGTAAGCAGCATCTAAGTGCCTAGAAAAGAAGCGCAAGCATAAGTGTTTTTAAAGCATAGGTTCACAATGTTAGGTTCACAAGTCTTAATACAGTACTTGCTTGAAACATAATGAACCTATCCTTTAAATATGATAATATATTGAATCTCCCCCTGGTGACAGTGTAGCTTTTTCCAGTGAATTTTCAACCAGTTTCAGGAGCACAGGGATCATGAAAGTGATTGGCCGGCCAGAGTTCCTGGAGATTTTCCAGTGAATACGGTTTCATGCAGCATGTCACTGCTTTGGCCCTCAGAGGTTGACTGTGGCTCTCCCCCTGCCCTACCTCACTCTCACATGCTGTGGAATAAGAAGTCAAACATGGGCACCGAGGTGCTTTATCAGTGTAACTCTGGATATCATAATGTTGGAAAGGGCAATGTATCCATCTGTACCGCTGCTGGACAGTGGGAGAGGCCGTCCGTGCTCTGTCAAGGTACAGTTACTGTTTTATCACTTACACTTTAACCTCCTTTAACACATGGATCCTGGTGTTCATGGTACATGCTTGTGGTGCATGTTATTCTTTGTAGAGACCTTGTGTGGAAGTCCCCCTATAATTGAATCCACTGAGCAGGTGTGGGACAGTAATTCAACTCCTGGCAGCACTGTGTTCTATGTTTGTAAAGATGGCTTTTATAACCAAGGAGGAGATAATGTATCGATCTGTAATGAAAACGCTCAGTGGACCCCCCCAACTGTGTCGTGCCAAGGTAATTCACACAATGACTGAAACCCCCTAAAATTGTTTTCTCTTCAAACATGAAATGGTGGGAATTTATTTCTATCATGTTCTGCCATGACTTTGTGTAGCTAGTTTTAGGAAAAAAAATAGTTAATTACAGTAAAAATGTTTTACAAAACAAAATGACACTGGCCTTAACACACAGACAGGTGTGTCACATGTCCAGGGGCATGTTCAATCTCTAAGGTTTCCTGGTTGAACGACATGGTTTCCTCTGAATGGCGTGAAACATCTTTGAGTTACGTTTTCTCTCGTTTATTGGCTGTGTCCCAGGTGATGCCCAATCAGCAGATACATTTATGTAAACTCGTGGTAATAAAAAGGCGCAGTGCTTGCACACACAACGGGGTGATCAAAGCACCCCTGTTTCAGTGAAAAAAAATGTGTTGTGTCGGGGATGAGCGTGACCCTGGCTTATTAGTTTGTGCATGGCCACCAAGTCCTGGGCCACATTCAGTGCCAACAAAACGTAGCAACAGGCTTATTTAAAGAGCAGATATTATGCTCATTTTTAGGTTCATAATTATATTTAGAGGTTTACATGGTTTAAGGGTTAGGGTTAGCCCATTGCTGCAGCAAGGCATTTGCAGGGAGGCATCTCACTTCTGTTCCAACTGTCAGTTGCAGAGCATGAGGGCGTGCTACGCTAGCAGCTAGGCGATTATTATGTGTGTTACAAAGTGGTGCAAAATGACGAGCGTTTGTCATGGCGGTGACTACAATAGAGCTGTTTGGAGCAGGTTGTGAAAAGTGTTTCCTGTTGGAGATGGTAAGTCCCTTTGGGGGGGGACTTTGGGCTTTTACACTTTTTAATCCTATTACATATGCACAAAAAAGATATATAACACACTTAAGGAAAGGGAAAATGCCCCAAAAAAAACCAACTATGAGTCATCGAGGAAGAGGTGAAGTTACCCTGCCCGGAGGAAGCCCGGGGCCCCCGTCTAGAGCCAGGCAGGTCAGCGAGTGCCTGGTGGCCGGGTTTGTCATGGAGCCCGGCCGGGCACAGCTTGAAAAAGCAACTTGGCACCTCCCTTTCCATCCCATGGGCCCACCACCCGTGAGAGGAACCTGTGGGGGCGGGAGCGTTGCCACACGGGTGGCAGTGAAGGTCAGGGGCCTCGACGGACTAGACCCTGGCGACAGAAGCTGGCTCTGGGGACGGGAAATGTCACCTCTCTGTGGGGGAAGGAGCTGTAGAAAAATGGTGCACACCATGTTGAGATTGAACATGCCCCAGGTTTATTAGTCTTTGCATGGCCACACATGTCCTGAGAAGAGCTAATCAACATAGTGAAATCACCTGTGTGACTGTATTAGTCTATTGGCGTTTTTCCACTGATGGTAGCAGCTCGACTCGACTCGCCTCGCCTCTACTCGACTCGGCGCACTCTGCATCCGTTTTCCATTGCAGATTGACGCAGCTGGTAACTGCTATGATGTAATTTTCAACGCGACTCACAACAGCACGTTGGAGGTGTTTGTTTTGATTCTCGGCCAGAAGAAAATTAGTTTCAAAAGAAGCTGAAGGAAGCAACAAAAATCACTGCTGAAAAAAAAACAGGAGTTTGGGAATTCCGACGGAGTTCAGACGTCAACGTGACTATTGTTCGCCAACACAAAAGGGTAAGTTAAGTTTCCTGTAACGTTAGCTAACATTTGCATGTGTTCAGGGTCACAGTCGGTATTTACTATACGCTATATAAAGTACATTAACTTTAGCAACCATGATTACACACCAAAATATGTCTACTGTGTGTTTCAGATCCTTCACGCTTTGCAAAATTGCCGCCGCAGACGTCTGTTCGGGCGTTCGATGTCCGACGGGTGAAATCTCTGGTTCTGACCTGCTGTGCTTTGTAAAATGTTTATGAGAGTCACGGAGAGGCGCTTATGAAAATGACTGGGATGCATCTGGGCCAGCAGAGCCGGAGGGCTCTGAAATCTTTTCTTTGATATATTGTCTTTTTTATTTTTTAAAGTAACAGTGGGCAATATTAAAAAATTATAAAATTATAAACGACATGCAAAATAATTGCCCTTGATATTGAATAGTGAAAATAGAAAAGTGTGAATAGTGCAGAGAGTAGATAATCTTTTTTTTTTTTTTTTTTTTTTTTTTAAATGGCACGGTTGTTCCGGACACACACTCTGCACTCTTGTTTGCTAAAAACGCAGTCATAAGTGACGGTCCTCCGACCAACCAGTAGTCTGCAGGTTTTCACGTCACCTTTTGGTATCACCTCAGCTCGCTTGGAACCTCGACTGAGGTAGTACTAAAAAAAGTACCTGGTAGCAGGTCCCAGGGACTTTTTTTCGTAATGGAAAACCAAAAAAGGCGAGTCGAGTCGAGGCGATTAGATACCACGCAGTGGAAAAACGCTATATGTATACTCTGCACAAATCCTCATGTGCACTTCCACTTAATTTAAATTGCTAAGAATTAATTACAATAAAACTTGCATTGTATGCACTCTTAAAGCATTATATTTCTTTGAAAGATTTTTTTATTCTGTATGTAAAGGCAAAGTCCCTCCCCTTCCGGTGGACCACCATAGGATCTTAATTCAGAAAAGATTTGAATGGTAGTGAACTGGAAAAAAAAATATTTTTTTGATCTTTTTGAAATGAGCAATGGATTACAAATATGTTTGTCAGTATAAAAGATAATTGTGCATGTCAAGAAGGTTTCAGTTTATTGTTAAAGGTCCCATGGCATGGAAATTTCACTTTATGATTTTTTAAACATTAATATGAGTTCCCCCAGCCTGCCTATGTTACCAGTAAAATGAACCATATATATGTCATTAAAAAAATAAGTTAAGCAACCACTAGCTTTCTAAAAAGTCAGGGCAGATTAAAAGTCACCAAACAAATGTACAATATCTAAACAAAATGAACTCTCCTCAATACAAACACAAAACCAAATCAGGCAACGGTTCCAGTACAGACACGTTAAAAGTTATAAAACAGATAAGCTAAGAGTAGTAAATGTAAAAGTCAGACTAGACAAAACAGCAGCGGCGTTATGGACTTGGCTGTAGCCTCAGCAAAGCCACAAACCACACCGTGCATTAATCTCGAACAGATAACAGCACTCAAGGCACCCCAGGCTACAACAACAGCAGAAAAAAGGAAAGTCGGATCTTACCGGACCTCCATTTATTTCCATGTGCCTCACGTGACGCCTTACTTGAGGCGTGTATTTCACCTACCGGTTACATAAGGAAAGCTCATTGTGACACTGGTTCTAGTGGCTATAATTCTGCACCAAAGCTGAATTTTGGGAAAGAGACTTCAGATACAGTATTAGGGAAACTTTAAGGTCTATATAAAAGAGACTTCAGATCCAGTATTAGGGGACCCCTAAGGTCTATATAAGAGACTTCAGATACAGAATTAGGGGACCACAAAGGTCTATATAAAGAGACTTCAGATACAGTATTAGGGGACCACTAAGGTCTATATAAAAAGACTTCAGATACAGTATTAGGGACCACTAAGGTCTATATAAAAGAGACTTCAGATACAGTATTAATGGACCACTAAGGTCTATATAAAAGAGACTTCAGATACAGTATTAATGGACCATTAAGGTCTATATAAAAGAGACTTCAGATCCAGTATTAGGGGACCACTAAGGTCTATATAAAAGAGACTTCAGATACATATATAAAAGCATCCAAAAAAGCACCATTAGTAGTAATTAGAAAAACTAGACATTTCAAAGCATGGATGACGTCTTGCTGAAGCTACGATGTGTGTTTGGTACCGGGATGTAACGTTTCTCTTACAAGCAGCAGGCCTTGCTCATTCTTTGGCTTCTCGGCTTGTAAAACTTCACTGGATAAAACACAACAGGTGCAATAACGTTAAGTTTAGTGGAACAGTGCTAAATTTGCTTGCTAGCTAGCTAGCGAGCAAGCCGAGCATCATGCAAGGTGATCTAAATTGCTTGAGACAAGAGCTTTAGTTCACTGAGCTGTTTCACACAAAACTAAATGGTCATACAACAAACCTGCGGCTAACTGAGACTTTCTTCAGTTGAAAAATTATCTTTTAAATTGACAAACATCATATGTGTAATCTATGGCTCGATTCAAACGGGATAAAAAAATTATTTGTCACTCCCTGGTCACATTTCTTCCGAATTAAGGTCCCATGAGGTCCACCGGAAACGGAGGGATTTTGCCTCTCTATAACTCCTGTGTGCATCATTTCCTGTCCCAGAGATATTTTGTGGGGACCCTCCTATAATGCCCCATACTTGGCAAGTGTGGAATGGCAGCTCCACCCCTGGAAGCACTGTGATCTACTACTGTAAAATCGGATTTTATCACAATGAAGGAAATGACATATCATTGTGCACAGTTAATGGTTACTGGACAAAACCAAACATCTCATGCAAAGGTAACAACCTGCTCCAAATTACGTTAATGCTGTGGTTGGCATTATTTTACTCAATTGCAATTTCCATCCTTTTTAGAGGTTCACTGTGGTGTGCCCCAACCCATCCCACATTCAATCATGCTGTGGGATAAAATATCCACTGTGGGCTCTCAGGTTGTTTATCAGTGTAACTCTGGATATCGCAGTGTTGGAGAGGGAAATGTATCAGTTTGTACTGCCAGTGGAGAATGGGATGAAGCCTCCCTGCTCTGTCAAGGTGATACATACATTAGTCTAGACAGTACTGGGATGCCTGCCTCCATAGAAAGAAATAATGCAATCCTCTCAAATGTCAGCAATATATCCAAATGTGCACGCTGTAATTGAACAGTATGAATGTTACTGTCATTTAACTGCCATTCCACGCATTTATTCAGGATGTGTCAATTGTATCTTGAAACCTGTCTCATTGGTTTTAACAATTTTCTACAATGACGTTGTCTTTTTTTGTAGAAATCAATTGTCAAGAGCCTGTTTTTAAACCTCATGCTAAAACGATTTGGGACGGCACATCACACATTGGCCGTGTGGTGTATTACCAATGTGAGGAAGGATATAAAACCAGGAGCCTGATAAACTACTCAGTGTGTGGAGAGAATGGACTGTGGGAGGATATAGATCTATGGTGTGAAGGTGCAATATTTGATGACAGATATATTGATGAACCACAGTTTGCTTTCAGAACATTTGGAGTTATTTGCACAAAATATTTGAAGCAATGGTTTGCCATTTTTTTTTAAATACACTTATTTGCTTTCTTGCCTAGAGTTGATTGAGAAGATTGATAACACTCTCAGTTCTGTCCGTTTAATAATGCTACAGCCAGCAGCCGGTTAAGCAGGATTTATGGTTCAAGTGTGAAAATATGTTGGTGGTCCCGTAGCTTCCACTCCATATTAAAGACTGTGACGCCTTACCTTATTTTCTGTGATAAACATGTATTCCTGACTCAATTCAGAAAATTATTCTGGATATGACCACTGTTTTTGGTGGACTTATGTCCATAGTGGATTTTTAACATGAAGTATAACCTTATGACAAAAAATGAATCCTACTTCCATTTTTAATTGTGTTCTAGTAAAGACTGATAGCCTTCCCTAAACACATGTTATCTCAATTGTTTGAAATTGAGATAAAGACAATATTTGTCACCATAAGTGAAGACAATACAAGGGTCAACTGTTACTCATAGTGCACTGCATTTGGCCATACTTGTATGTAATTAAAATAGCAAATGGAAGTACAGATGTGCAATTAAAATAGCAAATGGAAGTTTAATAGTTTGTTTCCCCATTTCCTGTCTTTGTGCTAAGCAAAGCTAGCTGGCTGCTAGCTGAAGCTTCATATTTACTGTAGAGACATGTGGTATTGATCTTTTCATAGAATTGGGAGGTGATGGCGCAGTAGATACGACCCATGCCTAGGGTGTGTGTCCCACTGCAATACATCAACCAACGTGTCCCTGAGCAAGACACTTAACCCCTAGTTGCTCCAAAGGCGTGCAACCTCTGACACATGTATCAATTGTAAGTCGCTGTGGATGAAAGCATCAGCTAAATGACAAGTAATGTAAATAATTCTTGTTAAGAAACCATAAGTGTATTTCCCAAAATGTAAAACTGCTGCTTTAAAATATAGGTGTAGGTATATCACTTTGTAAATAGTTGAGATATAAAGCTTATTTATTTGGATCCCCCATTAGCTTCTACTACGGTAGCCGCTACTCTTCCTGGGGTCCACACACAACAAAACATATGAACAACAAGACATAACGCAAATAAAAAGTTACAATAAAAACATGTTCAAGACAATTAAAAGTCAAGTAAAGAACAAAACAGTTGATATTGGGGTTGTTGTGGACGTGTTTGTTTTTTACTATGAATTTGCATATTAATTTCAGGAATTATTATTTGCATGTGATACAGAATATACATACTTTTTGTGTGACTTTTTAAATTGAATGTAACTTTTTTAAACAATTTTGTAAAAAAAAAGGAAGAGGCAGAATCAGTCAGGCTTGACTCATTTTACTTTATCACATGTTCTCATTATGCTGCATCTCCTGTTCAGCTGTGATTCTTTGTGATATATTACATGCCTGTAAATAGCACACCGTTTGTGCTAATTCATATCTGTGTGCAGAAGTAAGCTGTGGCCCCCCACTAACCCTCCCTGATACTAACCTCCTGTGGGATCGCACCAGTAGACCGGGCAGTGTGGTGCTCTATGAGTGCATGGATGGATTTTACCAGGAAAGTGGAAATAATATTTCAACATGTTTACTATCAGGACAGTGGAGGGAAGTATCTGTAAAGTGCAAAGGTACAGTAATCATCTCTAGACATGTATACTGTATATCTATTCCACTGTGGAAGAGTCATTGTCAGTTCTAAAATATTTTTTTGTTGACTCATTGATTTATCTGGTAAATAACTGATAAATGCTCAGCTCTATACTGCTTCAGTTGTGGTTAGAGGCTTCTTGTATATTCCTGCTTGGACTCTATGTTCTGTGCATGTTGCAGGTTTTAAGGTAAATTAAGGTGACATAATGTTGTGTAACCTTCACATTGTCCGGGGTGATGCTGGTACATTTATTTCTGTGGGTCAATCCACTGCTCTCTGAATGTTGTGGAAACATGTTGTGTGGGATTTATTTGACTTTACTCAGCAATGGTGTTTACTCAAACCCAACCAAGATAGATATGTGTGGAATATACAGTATATAACCATGCTTATAAAGCCATACAATACCTGCAGTCATTTCAGTGTCATTGTTTTCCTAGCCAAATGTGGTCCGGTTCCCTTCCTTACCAAATCCGAGGTGGTGTGGCATAACAGAAGTGTTGTGATCCACCGCTGTGTGGATGGATATCACAGCTGGAGAGGCAGCAACGTCTCTGTGTGCTGCAGCTCTGGGCAGTGGCAGAGAGCTACACTGAGATGCATAGGTGAGTTAGAACACAGCAAGTTCATATAATGTCATTAGAAACATACTGTATGTAAGTTGCAATGTTCATTAGGATGCACAAAATAAAAGCATCTGGATAGATATAATGCTTGTGTGATGTTACTGATTTGCATTGTGAACATGTTTGTGAAGAGATTTGGAATGTGACAAATAAACGGTGAAGATTTGGTGTACCATCACTCTTTTAATTTCCATATCTCTTACAGAAATTAAGCCAGCTGTCAATCACTTATCTGTCCTTAATGACAAATGTCTGCACTGGAGAGCAGAGAAGTATGAGGAGGATACAGAAGTATACAAGGTAACGGGGAGACTCAACCTTATTCTCTGGTTATACTGTATGTGAATGTGTACGGACAGTAGGGATGTAACAATACACTCAACTCACGATTTGCGATTTTAAGTTTACAATACAATTTTAACACGATTTATTTAACAGAATAAGCAGACAAATTACTGAAAAAAACAGTCCTTTATTTAAATTTATATCTGTGCAAAACAACAGATGCATTCTCTAATCAAAAGTGCAAAAGAAATTGTATTTTACCTAAAATCAAATAGAAAAATAACAATTTCATTCCCGCATCAAAATAACTAAATAAATAGAGAAAAGTTCTCTTTCAATAAATAAACTAAGAACACGTAGTGACATCTGAAGTCAAACAAGTGGAATTACGCCCTAAAGTAGATTAGTAGATTACGCCCAAGGCCGTTTAAAAATTGCATTTTTTATGTCCATTTTTAACCGATTCACAATGTATCAGTACACCCCTAATGGACAGTTTATGCAATTACCCTTCCATATTTTTTGTTTACCTTCATCTATGAGTAAGGGTTAGTGTTTTGGAAACCTGACTGATGCCACATTCAATGTAACCACTCCAGGTGACATACATAGGATCTAGAGACTACCAGAGGTCTTTTCATGACAGAAGGATTCGGTTTCTGAGTTCTAAGGCTGACCAGCTGGAACTTTGTCTGAACCTGCTTCCAGTCACAAACTACAGCATCTCCATCACTGCAATATCTTCCAGATTCACAGCCACCATCAACACTACCACCAGTTTACCAGGTATTAATGCACGGCCAACTCTTACATTTACTCTACTCTGACAAAACGATTCCCTAACTGTAACCTGGAGTTATAAGTTTTATGGAAATATTTAAGATTGATACAATTCTATTTACCGTGAGTCTTCTTTATACTGATCATGATGCACATTTGACAGTGCCTCCAGCACCAATTGTCCACTACAGAGAATTTGAGACTCCTTTACCAACGTTGAGGCTACGCAGATTGACGAACACACTGGACCCAATAAGGTAACAACCAGGACATGTGACCACTCTTCTGTTCTGCTACGTCACAGGGGAATCCAAAACCCTAAACAGATAAAAACAGACAGTCATGTACCAGCATGCTTCAAATGACCTACTGATGTCCACAATTTATAATGCTGGTTGAAACTTTATAATTCCTTACAATATATTCAGATTGGCATTCCGTTATAGTCCATTAGATTAGCATAAAATTAAATGAATTGTCGTTGGCATATAAGACAACACAACAATGCACAATAAACATGCCTCTAAAAATGTTAGGACCCTATTTTAACAATCTATGCCCAAGGTGTGAAGCGTGTGGTGCAGGTGTGTTTAGGTCGTATCCAAATCCACTTTGGTTGTTTGACGGAGGAAAAAAGGGTCTGTGTGCCAGGCACATGGTTCAAAACAGTTGTACTTACTGTCTTCATTAATCAGAGATTTGTTCTAGGCGTAACATGCAATCAACCAATCAGAGGTCCTCTTCCATTCCCTTTAAAAGCCACATTTAGACCTTGGCGCATTGCTATTATGATGGAGGATTTACACCACAATATTTTTATATGTAATCTTTTGCATGTGTGTGTGTGTGTGTGTGTGTGTGCTGCTGCGCTTTCCTGTGTGTGTGTGTGTGTGTGTGTAACAAGCATAGTGTGTACACACTGTGCACGAGCCTAGGTGCATTTTAATAATGCGCTGTTGAAATAACAATAAAATGCTGCGTTATTGACTTTAGAGCATGTTTATTGTTGGTCAATGGTGCCATCACTTCCCGCTGCCTCAAGATAGCAATACACACAGAATGCAACTGAACACTCCTCCCAGTAAGTCCAGCACGCCCATGGGCGCGGAGATGGACGCAGGTGTATTTCCTATTTAAATGACGTGGGCGCTGGCCGGGAAATTAACAACTGCGTTGGTCTTAAAACAGCAAAGACACTTGCGCCACGCTGGGTGCAACATAGGGCCCTTAGAGTGACTGTGTGGCAGTAATGAAAAGTGATGTGTGGATTGCTCTTACACTGGCATAAATTTACACTGTACTTGCAGCCCATTAATGCCTAGAATTTACTGTATTTTAACTTTTTTTTAACTAACTTCCAAAGTAAAACGTATCATTTATAAATCTTTATAACAATTCTACTTCATGACACATGTTGATCTCCTGGGAAAAAAATCTGCTGATATTTCTGTAGCTTATTGCAGATATACAGGTAAGTACTGTATATAGAAACATTTGATAGGATCTGAAATCATTGTGTCTGTTGCGTTGTTTGACCACCAGAGGACACTGATGCTGTGAAATGTCCAGTTTAGTATGTATATTGTAGTATGGATATTACAATTCTTTCAAAACAAATATAAGAAATCTGTATTAAAGATGCTAAGCAATATTAGGTGATGTCACTATTTGTTGGAGAAGGCTAGCTCGCCCCTCCCTCCTCCTCATCCTGTCCCCTCCCCCTCATTTCAACGGACTAACCCCCCAATGTTTTTTACAGTGTGTTCAGGGGACAGACAGCTAGCAGATAGTGAGGAGATGTTTTTTACAGTGTGTTCTGGGGAAAGGCAGCTAGCAGATAGTGAGGAGATGTTTTTTACAGTGTGTTCTGGGGAAAGGCAGCTAGCAGATAGTGAGGAGATGTTTTTTACAGTGTGTTCAGGGGACAGGCAGCCAGCAGATAGTGAGGAGATGTTTTTTACAGTGTGTTCAGGGGACAGACAGATGGTGAGATGTTTTTTACAGTGTGTTCAGGGGACAGACAGCTCGCAGATAGTGAGGAGATGTTTTTTACAGTGTGTTATGAGGACAGACAGATGGTGAGATGTTTTTTACAGTGTGTTCAGGGGACAGGCAGCTCGCAGATAGTGAGATGTTTTTTACAGTGTGTTCTGGGGACAGGCAGCTATCACATAGTGAGATGTTTTTTACAGTGTTCAGTGGACAGGCAGCTAGCAGGTGGTGAGGAGATGTTTTTAAACGTGTGTTCAGGGGACAGACAGCTAGCAGACAGTGAGATGTTTTTTACAGTGTGTTCAGGGGACAGGCAGCTAGCAGATAGTGAGGAGGTGTTTTTTACAGTGTGTTCTGGGGACAGGCAGCTAGCAGATAGTGAGGAGATGTTTTTTACAGTGTGTTCAGGGGACAGGCAGCTAGCAGATAGTGAGGAGATGTTTTTTACAGTGTGTTCAGGGGACAGGCAGCTAGCAGATAGTGAGGAGATTTATTTTACAGTGTGTTCAGGGGACAGGCAGATACTGAGATGTTTTTTACAGTGTGTTCAGGGGACAGACAGATGGTGAGATGTTTTTTACAGTGTGTTCAGGGGACAGACAGCTAGCAGATAGCGAGGAGATGTTTTTTACAGTGTGTTCTGTGGAAAGGCAGCTAGCAGATAGTGAGATGTTTTTTACAGTGTGTTCAGGGGACAGGCAGCTAGCAGATAGTGAGAAGATGTTTTTTACAGTGTGTTCTGGGGACAGGCAGCTAGCAGATATTGAGGAGATGTTTGCTGTATGTAACAAGCTTAAGAAAATAGCCTAAAAAATGCGTGACATCGTTTATAGCAACTCTAAGATTGTTTGGGTTTATCATTTGTCATGTCACTCCAAAATAATTACTATCATATTTTTTTTTTTTAACTCTCACATATCAATAACATTATCTACTACAAAAAAATCTACAATTGGTTGGGCTAAAATATGAGTTGAATCACATTCATGCAAGTACCATTTCGCCTTTATGTGATGAAATGAATGTGTTAAAGCATAGTTTCTGTCCCCCCATGAGGAATTCTAAGTAAGTAACACTGTTGACAAGTCCACATTATACAAGCCTTACGTTATCTCGTATTGCCCCTCAACCCTCCTCCACGCAGTTGCTAGTAGCCAAGGAGGACACAGAGGGTTAAAAAAGTATGATGGGCTCTTCAGAAAAGGTAAGTATCTTCTCTTGAGTTTCTGCACGTCGGAACCCACAGTCTTCTGAACATAGCCATATAGAGAAACACAGAGTTGTGTGAAGCGGATACTCTAAATTAGCTTTGTAACAGCTCATTTGGTAACGGCTTGAATGTAACGGACGTTCATTAATATCAAAAAGTTACGCACTAAAGCTTTAACATATCGTTATTTGGTTTAGCGTATAGCCATGATTTCTTTTGTTCTTCATGTTGCAGTTTGTACCAGGTGTTTGTGCTTCCTGTAGAGGGGATTATGATGTTTGACTGTTCCTCTCCTGCGAGCTCAGACCCCTCAGGCAAAATAAAGTCCCCCACAGAGTACATCACTGCCCAGATAGATGTCAGCCATGTCGGCCCAGAGATTAACTTTACTGTGGGGGATGGACTCTACTATGGAGGCTTCTTCAATGCACCACTGGAGAATGGCAGGAACTATTACATAACCTTACGAGCCGTCAGTCAGTGGAAATTGGTGGGTATACAATAAAGTATCAGTTTAAAGATGTTTTGACTTAGAAACTGCTCCTTTATGGAAAAAAATCATAATTGCGATTATTTTGATAATCAATATAGTCAATATTTAAATCATCCTTATTTTAAAAAGACTACTTATTGATTTTGGAAAGATATTGCACTTGAAACAGTACAGAACAGTGAAACAGGTCAACAAATCAACAGTGAAAACATCTAGAACTGAAATGTACCTTCATATTTTCACTGTTTAAAAAAAAAAAATTATCCATTCAGAACACAGGACAAAATAAGAGTGTATCTGCAAAACATTATTTGCAAAATAATACTTTTTCTCAGCTACTCTGTTTTTGTGATCATTAGGAGCCAAAATCAGGATTAAAATGTTGATTACTGTAATTGCACAGCCCTACTAGAAACTACATCCAACTTTGAAGTTTACTTATTAAAATTACCTGTATGTCTTTTTCTCCTAGGCTTTAAAAAGTTCCTGTGTCCTGTGGGCTAAAGTAAGAGGTAATTCACTCGCCAAAACACCCAAATCCTTTAGTGTCAGTTATAAAATTAGGATTTTTGGATTGAGATTTATTTTTGGGAAATGACATTTTACATTTTAGTTAGAAAATAGAAAATGAATAGAAATTATTTTCAAATCGGCCGGCAACCAACACTTATTTACGATTTACTATGTTCATGGTTGATTAATCTTTCTCAATTATTCAGTTAGGTGGTCTATGTCAGAAAATGTGTAAGAACTGATGATGAGGGTTTTCCAAAGCCCAAGATGACCTCCTCATGTCTTGTTTTGTCCACAACTCAAAGAGTTTACTATCACAGAGGAGTGACAAAACTAGAAACAAATGTACACACACTTATTAAGAAGCTGAAATAAGAGAATTTTTTAAAACTTTTTTTCACAAAACATTACTCAAACCAATTGATAATCCAAATAGTTGGCAATTATTTTAATAGCTGACAACTCATCAATTATTCTATAAATGTTTGCAGCTCTATTTAAAAATGCACTTTAAAATGCAAAAACAAGCAGATGTAGAAATGCTGGTTGCCAGGTACTATCACAGCTTTTCCTTGTTCCAGGTACATCCTATGTTCTGAGGGTCTCCTCTCTGTCTGCTGCTGCAACAATAGGACTGGTTGCCTTCATCATTTTGGTCGGATACAGTTTCACCTGGTATAGAAGATTGTACAATTCAGTATAATGCCCACCCTGTTAATATAATGTTACACGTGAAACAATGGTATATTAATTCAACCAAGTGTCTAAAGTGATTCTGGTGTTTCTTGAAGTTTCAAAGATTAAATACATACATTTCAGTGGATAGTTAAGGCAGTTAATTGTAACCACACTTGCAAATTAAATAGTCCTTATAGGTGACAAAGTCAAGTAATCCTGCATATAGTGAAAGTATCCTGTTAGTTATATTTCACTATGAATGTCCGTAACGTAGATGTTTTGTTCATCCATCCATCCATACATCTTCATCCGCTTATCCGGTATTGGGTCGCTGGGGCAGCAGCTCCAGTAGGGGACCCCAAACTTCCCTTTCCCGAGCCACATCAACCAGCTCCGACTGGGGGATCCCGAGGCGTTCCCAGGCCAGGTTGGAGATATAATCTCTCCACCTAGTCCTGGGTCTTCCCCGAGGCCTCCTCCCAGCTGGACGTGCCTGGAACACCTCCCTAGGGAGGCGCCCAGGAGGCATCCTTACCAGATGCCCGAACCACCTCAACTGGCTCCTTTCGACGCAAAGGAGCAGCGGCTCTACTCCGAGCTTCTCTCGGATGACTGAGCTTCTCACCCTATCTCTAAGGGAGACGTCATCCACCCCCCTGAGGAAACCCATTTTGGCCGCTTGTACCCTGGATCTCGTTCTTTTGGTCATGACCCAGCCTTCATAACCATAGGTGAGGGTAGGAACGAAAATTGCCCGGTAGATCGAGAGCTTTGCCTTCTGGCTCAGCTCCCTTTTCGTCACAACAGTGCGATAAACGGAATGTAATACCGCACCAGCTGCTCCGATTCTCCGACCAATCTCACGCTCCATGGTCCCCTCACTCGCGAACAAGACCCCAAGGTACTTAAACTCTTTCACTTGGGGTAAGGATCACTCACTACCTGAAGAAAGCACTCCATCGGTTTCCTGCTAAGAACCATGGCCTCAGATTTAGACGTGCTGATCCTCATCCCAGCCGCTTCACACTCGGCTGAAAACCGATCCAGTGAGTGCTGAAGGTCACAGACCGATGACCCCATCAGGACCACATCATCTGCAAAAAGCAGCGATGAGTTCCCGAGCCCACCAAACTGCAACCCTTCCCCGCCTCGATATCCTGTCCATAAATATTACAAACAGGATTGGTGACAAAGCCCAGCCCTGGCGTAGGCCAACCCTCACCTGGAACGAGTCCGACTTACTGCCGAGAACCGGGACACAGCTCTCGCTTTGGTCAGAGATACAGAGATTGGATGGCCCTGAGAAGGGACCCCCTATCCCCATACTCCCGCAGCACCTCCCACAATTTCTCCCAGGGGACCCGGTCATATGCCTTCTCCAGATCCACAAAACACATGTAGACTGGTTGAGCATACTCCCAGGCCCCCTCCAAGATCCTTGCGAGAGTGAAGATCTGATCCGTTGTTCCACGGCCAGGACGGAATCTGCATTGTTCCTCTTTAATCCGAGGTTTGACTATCGGCTGAACCGTCCTTTTTTTTTTTTTTTACTGTTTTTGTGTAAAGCACTTTGAATTGCCCTGTTGCTGAAATGTGCTATACAAATAAAGCTGCCTTGCCTTGCCTTGCCTTTCCAGCACCTTGGAGTAGACTTTACCAGGGAGGCTGAGAAGTGTATAACATATATGGATAACATATCCCGGAAAGACTCCTTCTTCAGTTGGACGGCTTCCCTGACCACCGGTGTCCACCAGGGTGTTCGTGGGTTACCGCCCCTTGAGGCACCTAAGACCCTAAGACCACAGCTTGCAGCCGCAGCTTCAGCGATGGAAACTTTGGACATTGTCCACTCAGGTTCAATGCCCCTAGCCTCCACAGGGATGCCCGAAAAGCTCCGCCGGAGGTGTGAATTGAAAGTCTGTCGGACAGGGGCCTCCTCCAGACGTTACCAATTTACCCGCACTATGCGTTTGGGCTTACCAGGTCTGTCCAGATTCCTCTCCCATCCCCTGACCCAACTCACCACCAGATGGTGATCAGTTAACAGCTGTCCAAAACATACGGCCTCAGATCAGATGAAACGATTACAAAATCGATCATTGACCTTTGGCCTAGGGTGCTCTGGTACCACGTACACTTATGAGCATCCCTATGTTCAAACATGGTGTTTGTGATGGACAATCCATGACTAGCACAGAAGTCCAACAACAGACAACCACTCTGGTTTAGATCAGGGAGGCCGTTCCTCCCAATCACGCCTCTCCAAGTATCTCCATCATCACCCACGTGTGCGTTGAAGTCCCCCAGAAAAACTATGGAGTCCCCTACCGGAGCCCCATACAGGACTCCATTCAACAACAGTCAGAGTTTTCCCCTCCATCACCCGCAGGCATAGGGAGGCGACCCTCTCGTCCACCGGGGTAAACTCCAACGCAGCGGCGCTCAGCCGGGGGCTTGTGAGTATCCCCACACCCGCCCGGCGCCTCACATCTTGGGCAACCGGAGTAGGACAGATTTATGTTTTGTTCAGTTCTGCTAAAACACAGCACTTGTACAGTAATTGTAATTGAATGACCTGGTTTCCTATGTCTTCTTTTCCAGGTTTTTCAAGAGGACATGACACTGCTGATGTTCTGTCAATTTATTTGTCTGTATGACAAATGAAATACAGTCTTGACTTCCTATCAGTAAATTTTGTTTTGTACATTTTGTAAATAATTATAATAAACTTTTGTTTTCACTTCATAGATACTTACATGATTATTGGATGTGAATATGCACTTGGAACTAGAAGTAAAGAAGACCATTTGTCGATTTGATGTTTGATGAGCCTTCTGACATACCCTGGAAATCCAAAGTTCTCGCGAGAGCTGAATTTCCATTTGCTCAGCGAGTTACTCTGGCATTGAGTAATGCTGCTCATTAATTATGCTCTTGTAGCCGAGCTGCACCAATCACATCAGTGTATCTGATATAGGCGGGGCCAGAGGCGAGTTGCACCAATCACATTGGTGAGATTTTCAAATGCATGCTTGGTGCCGCCCCTCGAGATTTGTCCAACTTTCATTACTCAATGCCAGACCCTTAATCTTTCTGATTTGGGTCTGGATTCCTAGCTACTTCTGACACACTCCCATTAGAGACTGCAGGAGGAAGCCATGCCAGGAATAGAAAGCCTAAGCATACCAAGACTATAAAAATGCTTTGGTGTCCCTTTGTTTTTACAATCATTACAGTTAAAGGAAAGTAAACCCTACAATACTAAATTTGAGTTCCTAAAACTAAACCAAAGTAAACTACATGTCTCTTATATACAGACTTCCTTACCTTATAGGCAGTGGTGGAATGTAACTTAATACATTTACTCAAGTACTTAATTACAAATTTGAGGAACTTGTACTTTACTTGAGTCTTTTATTTTCAGGACACTTTCTACTTCTACTCTGTTACATTTTAGAGAGAAATATTCAGATTTTTACTCCTCTACATTCATCTGACAGCTTTAGTTACTAGTTACTTTAGTTACTAGTTACTTTAGTTTCTCCACTACATTCAACTGACAGCTTTAGTTACTAGTTACTTTAGTTACTCTAGTACATTCATGTGACATCTTTAGTTACTAGTTACTTTAGTTACTCCACTACATTTATCTGACGGCTTTAGTTACTAGTTACTTTAGTTACTCCACTACATTCATCTGACAGCTTTAGTTACTTTAGTTACTAGTTATTTTAGTTACTCCACTACATTCAGCTGACAGCTTTAGTTACTAGTTACTTTAGTTACTCCAGTACATTCATCTGACATCTTTAGTTACTAGTTACTTTAGTTACTCCACTACATTCATTTGACAGTTTTAGTTACTAGTTACTTTAGTTACTAGTTACTTTAGTTACTCCACTACATTCACCTGACAGCTTTAGTTACTAGTTATTTTATTTACTCCACTATATTAATCTGGCAGCTTTAGTTACTAGTTACTTTAGTTACTCCACTACATTTCATCTGACAGCTTTAGTTACTTTAGTTACTTCACTACATTCATCTGACAGCTTTAGTTACTTTAGTTACTAGTTATTTTAATTACTCCACTACATTCAGCTGACAGCTTTAGTTACTAGTTACTTTAGTTACTCCAGTACATTCATCTGACAGCTTTAGTTACTAGTTACTTTAGTTACTAGTTACTTTAGTTACTCCACTACATTCATCTGACAGCTTTAGTTACTAGTTACTTTATTTACTCCACTACATTAATCTTGCAGCTTTAGTTACTAGTTAATTTAGTTACTCCACTATATTCATCTGACAGCTTTAGTTACTAGTTATTTTATTTACTCCACTACATTAAACTGGCAGCTTTAGTTACTAGTTACTTTAGTTACTCCACTACTTTTATCTGACAACTTTAGTTACTAGTTACTTTAATTACTCCACTACATTAATCTGACAGCTTTAGTTACTAGTTACTTTAGTTACTAGTTATTTTAGTTACTCCACTACATTCAGCTGACAGCTTTAGTTACTAGTTACTTTAGTTACGCCACTACATTCCTCTGACAGCTTTAGTTACTAGTTACTTTATTTACTAGTTACTAGTTACTTTAGTTACTCTACTACATTCATCTGACAGCTTTAGTTACTAGTTACTTTAGTTACTCCACTACATTCATCTGACACCTTTAGTTACTAGTTACTTTAGTTACTATAAAATACCATGGTTTATTATAAATAAAACTAGGCAACAATATACAGGCCTACAAACCCTGAATTGATCGACAGAACTGATTGGATTGATACTTCAAGTACATTTCCCTGATGAAACTTACATACTTATACTTGAGTAACATTTTCACTAATGTTGCTTTTACTTGTAACAGAGTATTTTTTACAGTGTGGTACTAGTACTTTTACTTAATATCTGAATACTTCTTCCACCACTGCTTAAAGGTTAAGAGGATGCCTAATGGATGAGAGATACTAAAAAAAATTACAGGACATATTTTCATTTAAAAACAGAGGTAGACTGAAAAATTGATAGATTGTCTTTATCATAATATTATTACTTTTGCCGTTATGTGATAAAAGCATCGTTGGCTTATTTAAATGTAGGAAAGTATTAGAAGAGATTGGTGATGAGAGCTGACGGTTGTGTTGCACTGGGCCTTTAAATGGATTTTGCATCCGGATCAGCGCCTTCAATGCCCGGGCAGACCTACCGATGACAACCCATCGTTAACGTGTTTGTTGAAAGGGCTTAACAGGTACGCAACACTTAATATTGTGTCAACTTAAGCATAAAGGTCAAGTAGTCGGTTCGCTACAGTTGCATGTTCTCATCAGATCGCCTGATATGACTGCAAGGCTCCATTCACTCTGTGAAGACCGGAGAGTAACGTTAGGCCAAAGGGAAATATGGAGGAGATTTGTGATTAATCGTTCACATACAGCTAAAGCAAGACGTGGAGAGTGACTTTATACAATATTACTTTTTTGTCTTGCTCTAAGCCAAACAGTTAGCTATACCCAGGCTAGCCGTTGTACCTAAATGAAAGCCACTACTTTAACGTTACTTTACTCATAGCGCTAAGCTAACATCGATGGTCCAGTCGACTCGGACAGCGGAAACTAATCTGTTAGAATTTGACATTAATGTCTTGTGTATCGCAAACATTAGTAACACTTTAACAAGTAGTGTTTTAAACGTTTTATGCCATTTTTTTTTTAATTTGGCTTTAAGCTGTAAGCACTTTTCAACAAATATTTCATATTTTTTGCTAACGTTACACTGCCCATTGCCCACCAATGTTACCACAAGGCAAACCAGTTATTATCTAGCTAGCTAACAACAGTTCGCTATAGAATGTGATACAATTCGATACTGGTATATGTTGTTACCATAACCTTATATTGAGTGGATGAACGGCGTGCTCACGAGTGGACATTGCTTCCGAAAATATAATGAAACATCATGGTATTTGATTAAAGTTAACTAATGTTAGTTAACTTTAGGTGACGAAACAGACACGCTAGCTCGTGTTAAATTTGCATGTTTTTGAACCAAGTCTGGTTCTCAGTCTCATCCTATCCATGAGAGTTGCACGCGCCGGGTTTGATATAACTAGATTATGATTGAGGTGATTGTGATTGACGCAAGACGTACTCGGATCTTTAAGAGTAGCAATACTACTGTGTTATAATACCCTGTTCGATTAAAAGTCTTACATTCACTACTCAATTAAAAGTAAAAAACTATCAGCATAAAAATATAATTCAAGTACCCAAGTAGAAGAAAACGTAAATACTAAGTGAAGTAGGCTACAAAAGCTGAGTAAATATGCTTATTTACATTCTACCACTGGAGACAGGTGACTGTATTTAAATTAATTAGCTTGTAGTCTTTAATGGATTTCTCTTAATGGATCAGCACCTTAACCATGGGTCTGAAAGGTGCTTTATAACTAAAGTGGCTTATTATTAATGTAGAATATAGTGCATATAGAGTTTAATGCAAGGTAAGTCTACAGTTGTGTATTCTTAGACGACATCCTTTGATGTCATTGACATCCATAAGATGGCATCTACAATAAAGTACGATAGTGAAAAACAAAATATTAAAGTCACACTATTGATAACATGCGACTGTCAAAACGTCACATGCTGTTTTGCGGTCAAATTGTGGAATCGTTTACATTAACATTCAAGCTAAAATTTTTGAACAACGTGGAAAATGGATCGCCCCTTCTACCTACAAATGATTAATATTGCACTGGTTGTAATAGTGCTTATGTGCCAGCTAATAGCAACATGTCAAGCTATAATAAGACAACAACGATGCTATCAAAACAGATGTGATGTTGCAGATGTAAATACCATACAACTATCTAAAATGGCCATTATATTTAGCTTGTAAAGTAAATTTAAAAAGTCTCTGTCTCCTCGTTTGTCCACTTATATCTGTCTTTGTTGACACCCTCTATGTTTGCAAAAAAAGCAGAAATGACCTTGTTTTATGAAATCTCATACAGGAAGGGGGTGGTCGGCCACAAAACACACAAACGCTATATCTGCTAGAACAAATGTGTCTCTTTATTCCGCCACAGAATACAGCAAAGCAGCGAGCACACACACACTACGTGATGCTAATGAACCTCTCATCAGAGCTCTTACCATGACACAGGACTGGAGAGCCGTCAGTCCGGGCAGAGCAGCATCAACGTGGCTGGGCGTCCGTACGCGACCCGCAGCTGACTCTACCAGGCCGAGGGACTTCTCCGTCTTTTATACTTTAACAAATAAGGATCAAATGCGAGCAGAGATGGCCAGTCCCCGCTATCAGTTGACCCCATGGTGAACCATCCTGTCTCGGAAACATGTTTTCGAGACAGGAATACCGTTCCCATCAGTCTAGGAAAAACATGAGCTCTGCACGTGTTCAAAACAGGTTAAACAAGGCTTCCAAAGCAGGTTATATAAGTGAAACAATGATAAGTGTAAAATGAAACAATGATAAGTGTAAAGTGAAACAACAAGTGACCTACTAAGTTGCCAAGGAACATAATAAAAACATTTTCCCTACAGACCTAAACCTTCTTTGTTTTATGGCAGGTTGCAAACATAAAATTAGTAAGTAATCGCAATTCATTATTCATTCGACAAATAACATTTCCATCAGTGTTTATCCTTAAGTCGTTTACCCATTAACAGAAAATTGTACAAACTTTGTATTGATATTTATGTAATTCAATTGAATGTTATAGTTTCTTTATTGATATGACTTAATTTGCATGAAAACGTGGATGGAAAACATGGCTACACTCTCTGTTTTTGTCCACAATAGGTGCAGTGCTGCTGCTGGCTGTCGGCTCACTATGGCCCAGAACCAGGTGATCCTGCAGTTCCGCTTCGCCACATTTGGGGACTCGATGCTGCAGAAGATGAACCTCCTACGACACCAGAGACGCTTCTGTGATGTCACTGTGCGCATCAACCAGCTGGAGGTCCCTGGTCATAAGGTAGTGTTTGCTGCTGGCTCGTCTTTCTTGAGGGACCAGTTCATCCTTCAGCAGGACTCCGGGGAGGTCCAGATTTCTATGATCCAGGAGGCGGAGGTGGGCCGGCAGCTGCTGCTGTCCTGCTACACAGGGCAGCTGGAGTTTCCGGAGCTGGAGCTGGTGCATTACCTGACAGTGGCCAGCTTCCTCCAAATGGGCCACATTGTGGAGCAGTGCACCCAAGCTCTCAGCAAGTTCATCAAACCTCAGCCTGCTCGCCAGCTGGAGCTGGATGTGGAGATAAGTAGGGAGAAGAAGGAGAAAGAGGGGTTATCCTCCCAGGCCCAGAGAGAGCAGGAGCACTCCCAGGTCCGGACTGTCCATCAAGACGGGGGGGAGGTGATGCAGGTTGGGGACGACAACAATGGCGATAATGATGATCAAGAGGATGACGACGATGATGATGTGATCATACAGCCTGTGTCCCCTCTTCATAACTTAGGCAGACGTCCAAAGCAGGGCGTGGTGGAGAGCGACATCACTATCATAAAAGTGGAGTCTGTGTCTGACGTAGCGGAAAACTCCATTGCTGGTCACTTCCCCGCCAGCCCACCTCCTGCCCTTCACTCTCCCGAGCCCCAGCACTCCCTCATAAACTCCACCGTGGACAGCCGTGGCAGTGAGATGGCGGCTCCGCCCGGCGGGACCGGGTGCCCACTCAGCCCCCCTCCTGCGTACCCTCTGGCAGAGAAACACAGTGTGCACCAGAGGAACTACGACAAACCCCTCCAGTGGTACCACCAGTGTCCAAAGTGCTCGCGGGTCTTCCGCCAGCTGGAAAACTACGCTAACCACCTCAAGATGCACAAGCTGTTCATGTGCCTGCTGTGTGGCAAGACCTTCACGCAGAAGGGCAACCTGCATCGGCACATGCGGGTCCACGCCGGCATCAAGCCCTTCCAGTGTAAAATCTGTGGGAAGACCTTCACGCAAAAGTGTTCTCTGCTGGATCACCTCAACCTGCACAGCGGGGACAAGCCACACCGCTGCAACTATTGCGACATGGTTTTCGCTCACAAGCCAGTTCTCCGCAAACACCTCAAACAGATCCACGGGAAGAACAGCTTTGACAACGCAAATGAAGGCAACCTGCACGACGGTGGGCTTGACTTTGATTTTGGGCAAATATGAAATCTGTGGACCTTTTTTGTTTTTTTTAGTTGCTTTAGTAGACTTTCCTTCAGATGGAACATTAGAATCCTAAATTTAGAAGTTCGAGAAACTGACACAGTTTATACAAAGCTGGAGCACAGAAGCTGTTATTCTCTGTGGGAGAAGCCTTTGTATTATTGAAGATTGGCAGATGAGTGGAGATGGTGGCTGGTTTCCTCCAGCCTCATCCTGATGGGTTTAACTGGAGAATGCAAACGTAAAAGGAGACGTTTTCCTCTGTCTACATTTAACTGTAGCTTCATTACTGTGGACAATGTTTTTTTCTACAACACGTTGTAGATGCCTTCATATCGTACTTGAAAATTCAGCACTGAAACACTAATTATATAGACTGTACTTCATTAGTTTTATTGATGAATTAGCATGTCTTTGTCTACGCTGTCCAATGACAAAAAAACATTGATAATGTAAAAGATCCATATGTATATTGTGTATACAGTCTACTGTAGCCTTTCTTTCTTTCTTACCTGTGTGAATATGACAACATGGACTTAATAACTTAAAGAAACTTGAAACATGGTGGTTAGGAAAAATATTTTATTGAAGGCAAGCTATGCCAGTGACCAACACAGATGCCAAAGTGTCTATGTGAACTGAAATGGTTCTTTTATACAGAATTTATATCTGAGGTACTATTGGACCAAAGTTACAATGTATCTGTCCTGTGTTCACGGAAATCAATGTGTGTTATGAAATTAAAAACTGACTCTTAATCAGTGTTGGTTTCAAGTGTTCTCACTTGTGACACACTAGTGTCCACCATTCAGGCACATACAAATTATATTTATGAAAATATAGTGAATCCAAAATGTAAATACTGAATTTGAGCGTAGTGAAAATATTGAAAGAGTTCTAGTTATGTAGATATTATTTTACTATGATGGAGAAGAAGCATAAGTGTTTAACACCCTCCTCAGTGTGCAGGCTTGGTTTTACAAGCTTTTTGATCAGTTAGGGTTTCACAGTGCGAGTATCTGAAAGTAAAATGTAAATGTGTGGTGAGTTTTTTTACAAAAAGTTTCATTGTGTCTACTGCAGTATGTTGTCTCGGTACCGTCACACCGGTGAGTAGATTACTAAAGAGGGGCACACAGCAGTGCACCTTTGCATGTCAAACTGATAATTTGCCGATATGTGCAAAGTTGCGCCATAATATTATCATACTCAGTCATTACCACATCCTTTTATTATAATGAAAGGATTATTATTTAGCTGAGGCTTTTATCCAAAGCGACTAATATCAGAGGTTGCACGCCTCTGGAGCAATAGGGTTCAAGTGTCTTGCTCAGGGACACATTGGTTGATGTATCACAGTGGGAATCAAACCCAGATCTCCCACACTGTATCCACTGCACCATCACTACCACTACATCCTAATACTAGTCAACACTAACTCCCTCACTCTCCCCCCCCCCCACTGTCACATTATACACACACACAGAGTAATTCATATATGGGTACAAGTTCATTGTGACAATATCCAGTGTTTTCATCAAGCATAAAAAGGTTTGAAGCTGTGCACATGTAATTAGCTGTGATGGGAGGGTATTCCACTGCCATAATTACTGTATGTATGTATGTATGGTCCACTGTGTCACCAGCTCCTCCTCCTCTGATGGACTCTTGATACAAGTCTGGAGGCAAGAATTGGACCTCTGCTTTATACATGGTGTCTACTGAAGACTTTCTTTCATGATACACAGCAAAGGCTCCTGGGACACATGCAGTCCTGAGTTGAATACTTTGAATGGACAGAGTATCACATAGAGAATTAAAGAAAAGTTAATAAGTAATAATAAGTGGTTTCAACAATCTGCAGTTAGTGAAGTGTATTTGGCATGTTCACATCCATATATTATTGCTGATGGGCGGAAGCCTTGTATCTCCATATTTTATTATTTTTAATTTTCCCCTCTTAATCAATACTATTGGTCTCACTTTACGTCTGTCTATGAGTTTTACAAATACTTAGACACTGTTGTGGTGATTTTGTCTGACTTCATCTGAGAAAGATGGCTCAGTAAAATGTTTTTTTTAAATTTGCCATTTTTCATTTCATCAGCAACAGTTTTGGACCTATAAGGTTTTTGCTTCCACAGTGACACTATGTAATATAAGTATAATATATAATAGCATTTATTTCCTCATAATGTTATAGCTAAATTATTCAACTCTACTCCACATGTACAATATTATAATACTGTAGTCTGATCATGTATTTATAATGTTTTACTACAGCATTTACACTTTTACATACCAATCAAACCAAATCATAAATGTAGTCATATAACGCTGGTGAAAGGATTCCCATTGGAAATATATCCAGATAATATTTGCTAATGATAATAATAATGTGACTTACTGTATGTATTTCAGGTTCTCTGGGTCAGCTAACAGTGTTGCAAAGCTCAAAAGTGCTTATGAACTTCACATTGTCATTCAATGTGTGACAATGGCCCATACCAGCTCAATGATCTTTCTCTGGCTCACCACTTTTTTTTGTTCCGCCTGGTTAGTTTAAACCTACTGTATGTTCAATACTATGTGTGTACTACTTGTAAAACGCACTCAGGACAAAGAAGATTTGAATACAATGATTTGAATAAGGGCAGCTATGTTTACTCATCATCATCATCATCATCACTGCACAGTTCATCACTGCACAGTTCATCACTGGTGTGTGCGGTGCAAAGGTCAGAATGACTGCAGGCTTCTGTCAGCGCTGTCTGCATTACGCGTTTGACTATGAAACACCTATAACACTGGTTATTCCAACCATTAGGGTAGGATGTGTCTTCAGGTTCACCCAGCTTCTGGTGGTGCTGTATGTGGTGGGGTAAGTATCAAATGATGGTGGGGGCATGGTGTACTTGGTTGGGATTTGGTGAAATGTGGAAGAAGTTTTCAGATCCTTAACTAAAGTAATGTATGTCACAATGTAAGAATACTCTGTTACAAGTAGAAGTCCTGTATTGAAAATGTTACTTATGTAAAAGTATGTAAGTATCATCAGGAAAATGTATTTAAAGCAGTGGTCAATGTTTTTTAAGCCATGGACCCCTTAACTGAAAGAGAGATGGAGCAGGGACTTCCTACTATGAAATGAAGTTCCACATTAAACTGGGCCTACAATAACGTGTACGGCAGCCTAAAGCCTTTAGACATACCCCTTTTGCATAGAATACTAAGCTATACAAATAGCCTAATAATTGTTGGAAGGAAAAAGTACTCAATGCAAGGAAAATCCTTACATTTTAGAAACTGGGAACAGGTCTGTCAATCAGCTAAGCGTTAAACTGGCTAATCATTTCAGCTCAACTTGTACAGTATGTCTATAGACTGTAGTTTACATTATAAAACATTGTATTTTATAAACTACATTTGGTTTATGTGCAAAGTCTGTGTGGAAAGCTAATCTGAAGAGGTGTGTTTCGGTTAGTTTAGAATGTGTCCAGGTCAGTACGGTCACATATGTGTATGGGTAGGGAGTTCCAGAGGGAGGGGGCTGCAATGGTGAAAAGCTCTGTCAGCCCAGGTATGGTGCTTGGTCCTGAGTGGTGGGGAGAGGAGGTTATGGGGGGAGGGGGGGATTGTGGCAGTGGAGTAGGTCTGTGAGGTAGAAAGGAGCCTGGTTATGGAGGGCTTAGTGGATGATGAGGAGGACTCAACATTTGGTTGAGGTTTAACATTTGTACCTCAGCATTGTACTTAAGGACAGTACTTGAATATACTTGTCATGGAATGCTGTTGTAATGAGCTGCCTGGTGATTTGTCTGGATCGGATTGCATTGTGAAAAGTTCCCTACTGCTGTAAACCTGCAGGTATGTGTGTGTGGTGCAGAAGGCCTACCAGGAAACAGACTCTGTCATCAGTAGCGTCACCACCAAAGTGAAAGGTTTTGCCTTCACCAACACATCTGACATGGACCCCCGGTTTTGGGATGTGGCTGATTATGTTATCTCATCCCAGGTATCCAACCATACATTTTGTTTTTATTACAGAAATACTTAAGCACAAAAATATTAAATCATCCTCTATGGCAGTGGTTCTCAAACTTTTTTCAATAATGTGTAATATCCGAACATAATACTAAAGTACCCCCTGAACAGCGCAAAGCATTTTTAGTAGAAAAAAAGCCTATATAAAGAGGGACAATGCTGCGCCTGTTTAGGCTAAACAACAACCGTGTAACTGAAAAATACTTAAATGCTATCTTACATTTCAAATGTTTAGATTCCATCAGTTCATTATTATAGTATGCTTATTTTAGGAAATATTATGCATGAAAACAATCTCTTGTACTCCACATTATCCCCCCATTTGAGAAACACTGCTCCATGGTAAATTACATGGCAATTGTGATGAACTGACTCAATTTAGTTAATTTAAGAAGGGGAGAGCTGAAATTAATAAAACACTTGATTGTACTTTGGTTTAAAGTGCCAGAATTAGTCAAAAGGCTGTTTTCATCTGAAGTCCCATAAGCTCAATTTTAAAAAAGGCTTTTGAAAATACAAATAAACAAGATAGAAAAGCAAAAAACAAGATACAGCACAGATTTGGAAAAACAATGCCCCGTAGCAAAACAAGTTGCATAATGTACAGTAAGTTCAACTATGACTATGAGCAAGACGAGTGTTTCATTGCCTTGTGACGTGCTTCTCTTCTGTGTAACAGGGTGATAACTCATTCTTTGTTTTAACAAATATGGTTGTTACCCGCGGTCAGACTCAGTCACGCTGTCCTGAGGTGAGTCACTGATGCTACCTGATATGATATTTATAAATGGAATGTTATGGACAAGTCATAGAAGCTCAGGTCAGGGCCAACTAGACATTATTTAGATTAATTGTTATTGTTCATCTTACATGAACACTGTTATGAAACAATATGATCACGATTGTTTTGTGGTTCTTATCCTGTCATTTACTGGCTTGACCTCTTGAGTTGATTCTGAAAGTTACAAGTGCGCGGGGAAGAAAGTGACACAAAGCATTGTTCAGTTCATAATATTCTATATCGACGACGTTTCATGGGACTGAGTACACTGACCCATGTGAGTAAACCTATTACATGCATAAAAAAGATATAGTCAAAAAGTGTAATATGAGCGCTTTAAAAACAGTGCTCAAGTAAATGTACTTAGTTACATTCCACCACTGCCAATTACTTTTGTAAAAAGGCATTCTGAGATGCCCCATACTACATTAGCAGATTAACACCAGTGATTTCTCTTCCAGCTTCCAAACTCATCAACTACTTGTGTGGATGATTGTGACTGCATCGAAGGACACAGTGATCCTCGAGGAAATGGTAGGCTTTCCTCAGTAGGTGGCATCAGATTAATATTGGTTGATAAAGGATGTCTACATACAGCAAACACCACCTGATTGACCAATTTCCATCTCAGGTATACAGACAGGGCTTTGTGAGAACTATACCACAACTGCCAAGACCTGTGAAGTGCTCTCATGGTGCCCTCTTGAAATAGACACTAAGCTGCCCGAGTAAGAATATATGCAATGTTATAGTATTTATAAGTAATTATAGTATAATGTAGGTATCGTTTGATATGTTGTTTCCCACAGACATGCACTGCTGGCTTCAGCAGAGAACTTCACTGTGTTGATCAAAAACAGCATAACATACCCAAAGTTCAACGTTCACAGGTCAGAGTTTCTAAATGGTTTATCATATGCAAAGCTGCTGTTTCATTGTATGCCATTATATCAAATGTATTTATTGGCTTCCTTCCTCCCCCAGAAGAAATATTCTACCACATATTAACTCCTCATACCTGAAGAGGTGTGAATTCAATCGCGCAACAGACCCTGACTGCCCCATATTTCGCCTCAAAAGCATTGTCTCAGAGGCTGGAGAGGAATTCCAAGACATGGCTGTAAAGGTATGGCCAGAATTAAATATATACAATTTTTTAGAATATGTTCATTTCTGTCTAATTTACCTCTCCACACTCCCTTATCTCTTATCTCCCTTACATTTAAGTTGTAAACATAACAGGATAATGCATGATCTTTCTAAAGGGTGGTGTCCTCGGTATTATTATTGACTGGAGCTGTGACCTGGACTGGTGGGCAGGGAAATGTTACCCCAAGTACAGCTTCCGCAGGCTGGACAGCAAACATCCGGTGAACAATGTGGCTCCTGGATACAACTTTAGGTAAAATGATTGTTAACAAATGCTAATGCTAATTAAATAAATGGATTAACTTGGGGATAGAAAACATTAAAAAACAAACAAATTTTTGTTTTTTTAGGTTTGCAAAATACTACAAGACCCAAGATGGAGAGGAAACTAGAACCTTAATCAAAGCATACGGGATCCGGTTTGACGTCATTGTATTTGGAACTGTGAGGCCAGAATAAATCTTTAAGTTGCAAAAACTTAACTTGTATGTTCTTTTTGTTCTGACAATACCTGGGTTTGTTCATTTATCTTGCAGGCAGGGAAATTTGGAGTTGTACCAACCATAGTGAACTTGGGTGCAGCATTATCTTTCCTAAGTTTGGTGAGTAGACATGCTCAATCCTGCACGAAATATGTGATTAAAAAGAATGCTATTTTCTAGACAAAGCATTGATGTTTTCCTTCAGGTCCCCGTGGTTACTGACTGGTTTATGCTGTCATGCATGCGTAAAAGAGATCTTTACAGAAAACACAAAGTCACAAATCTGAATGAGGATGGGGAAACTGAATCAGTAAGTGGCCAATCCTTTACGTTTCACATTCTACATTCCTCACTGCTTACAGTAATTAGCATTGAATAAAAAAGATATTTTGTGTGGTCAATTTTACTCAACAGATTATCAGTTTTCTTCTATTTTTACAAAACAGGTGTCATTGGGACTGGGCACCAGCTACGGAACCCAGTAACATGGTCTCATCAACATGGGAACATTTTTCTGCAGAGGGAACCTGCTGAACCTGCTCTAAAAAAAATATGACATAACAACATAAATCTTCCACATCATTTGAATTCTTAAATAAAACTGTTGAAATGTTGAAAATGAGTGTAGGTTGTTGATGAACTGAACCCACCTTCTAGTCTGAAACCTTTCCAAGAAGACTACCCCGCACCGCATGGGGGCAGCATAACTTACTTATGATAATAATAACAAGGGTTTTCTCAGAGGATGCAGTCTTGCTAAACGTTCCTGTCATTCGGCAGCTCTTCCACTGGAACTGTGAGTTAGCCTGCTCCAGGATGGTCCTGAAGTAAGTGCACAGCAAAGTTACTAACTTCTTGCTAACTTCGTGTGTTAATAATTTTTTTGTATTATGTAGTCTGCAAAGGTCTTCTGAATAACTACAGTAAACACAAAGAACATATGAATAGTGGTTCACTACAGTTAACCCATAGGGATTCATGGGCTAACTGTCTAATTTTGCAGGTACCTCTATCCAGTCAGTGATGAGGAGTTTCAGAGAGCATGCTGGGAGCGTGTGTGGACTATTGACCTGGCCTGCCTCATGTGCCATCTAGGAATCAAGCACTGCTTTTTCGCGCAGACCTTGGGTGTTGATAAGGGCTTTAGGAATCAGGTACTTTGCTGTGTCTACACAGTGTGAAACCTTTCTTATCCATGAAAAAGAAAAAACTTCAACTTCATGGAAGTTTTTTTTTTTTTCTTTCTCACTGTAGATGACTTCATATCATACTTGAAAATACAGCACTGAAACACGGATGCCAAAGTGTCCATGTGAACTGAAATGATTGTTCATACGGAATATTTTATCTGAGGTGCTAGTGGACTAACGTTAGAATGTATACATCCTGTGTTCATGGAATGTGTTAGGAAATTAAAACTTAGAATTCAATCTGACACACTACTGTCCACCATTCAGGCACATACACATGACATTTAAGGAAATATAGTAAACTAAAAAAGGTAAATACTCAATTCCAACATAATGATCATATTGGTCATTGTTCCATTAACTTTATTGTGACCATTATTGCCAATTTTCTGGGTCTGTTCGAGGTTTCTCCATAAAAGGAGATTTTCATTGCCACTGTCACACTAAATGCTTGCTCTTGGGGGAATTAGTGGAATTGTTGGGTCTTTGTAAATTTTAGAATGTGCTCTAGACCTACTCTCTCCGTAAACTGTCCTGAGATAACTCTTGTTATGATTTGATACTATAAATAAAATTGAATAGAAACTGTAATTGACAAAGTTGAGTTCTGGTCATTGAGTTTAATCACAGGAGTGCTTGGAGTAGAAGGTAGATACTAGCTTAACAAACACATGATTGTTCTGTAAAGTACTTGTGGAGACCATAAAATCCACAAGTCAGGTAGCAAGACGCTCTGCTTCTGAGACTCTCCCATTGTGGTATGGCAGAAGATGGAACAAAACCGGAACGCAGCCACAACGCAGCAAAGATGGAGAATCGGAGAAACACCCTCCTCAGTGTGCAGGCTTGGTTTTACAAGCTTTTTGATCAGTTAGGGTTTCACAGTGCGAGTATCTGAAAGTAAAATGTAAATGTGTGGTGGGTTTTGACAAACGTTTCATTGTGTTTGCTGCAGTATGTTGTCTCTGTATCTTCACACAGGTGAGTAGATTACTCAAGAGGGGCACACAGCAGTGCACCTTTGCATGTTAAACTGACAGCTTCACCCTCACAGATGTGCACATGTAATTAGCTGTGATGGGAAGGTATTCCACTGACATACTTGTGTTGTGACACATGCACACATGGTCCACTGTGTCACCATCTCCTCCTCCTCTGAAGGACTGTTGATACAAGTTTGGAGGCAAGAATTGGACCCCTGCCTTATACATGGTGTCTACTGAAGACTTTCTTTCATGATAGACAGCAAAGGCTCCTGGGACACATGCATTCCTGAGTTGAATACTTTGAATGGACAGAGTATCACATAGAGAATTAAAGAAAAGTTATTAAGTAATAATAGGTGGTTTCAACAATCTGCAGTTAGTGCAGTGTGTTTGGCATGTTCACATCCATATATTATCGCTGATGAAACCTTGTATCTCCATTTTTCATCATTTTAAATTTTTCCCCTGCTAATAAATGCTATGAGTTTTACAAATACTTAGACAATGTTGTGGTGATTTTGTTTCACTTAATCTGAAAACAATAGCTCAATAAAATGTTTTGGCCCTTCACTTATACAGTCAGAAAATATAGTGTTTTGTCGTCTATACTGTATGTGGTCAGTTTAAACCTACTGTATGTTCACTACTATGTTTGTACTACATGTAAAACACACTCTGGACAAAGATGATTTGATTACAATAATTTGAATAAGGGATGCTATGTTCACTCATCATCATTGCACAGTCCATCACTGGTGTGTGCGGTGCAGAGATGAGCAAGCGTGCAGGCTTCTTCCAGAGCTGTCTGGATTGCATTAGTCACTATGAAACACCTAAAACACTGGTTATTTCAAACGTTGGGGTAGGATGTGTCTTCAGGTTTACCCAGCTTCTGGTGGTGCTGTATGTGGTGGGGTAAGTAACAAATGATGGTGGGTTTATATACTGTGTGTATATATATATATATATATATATATATATATATATATATATATATATATATATATATATATATATATATATATATATATATATATATATATGGTGTTCTTGGTTGGGATTTGGTCAAATGTGGCAGTGGTGGAAGAAGTATATGTATACATATATATATGTATATATATATATATATATATATATATATATATATATATATATATATATATATATATATATATATATATTAATACCACACTGCAAAAATACAAATAAAATCTGGCATTGAAAATGGCAGTAACTATCATCAGGAAAATATGCTACTTTTGAAAAGTATCAAAAGTAAAAGTACTGAATGGAGAAACATCCTCACATTTTAGAAACTGGAAACAATCAATCAGTTCTTTCAATCAACTCATTTTTTAATTGGCTAATCATTACAGCTTTTCACTTGTAGGCCCTTATAATGTTGGTAAGTTTAATTTATAATAAAATATTGTATTTTATAAATGACTGTGAACAACTTTGTTTTGTGTGCAAAAATCTTAGTAAAGTGACCAGTGACTAAAGCTGACAGATGAATGTAGTGTACAATATTTTCCTCGTAAATGTAGTGGAGTAGAAGTATTCATTCATTCATTCATTCATTAATTCATTCATATTTATTATACAAGAAAGTTAAAAGTAACATTACATCACAATATAAACGGGCCTGATTCAGTTTAAAAACTGGGTTTCAGCAGGTTCTTATTCTGCAGAAACATAAAACATGGTACAGCACATCGGCAAAGACATTTGTATAGGACATCGACATGGACTAGACAAATTTAGACAACTAAAATAACAACACACAAAGACATTTATACAAGACATCAGCTGGGCTATAGTACGGACAGTACAAACAAGGCATGAACAATACATGATCAATTAATGTGTGAGAGTGTAACTGTTAAGAAGGAGCGGTTTGTATTCCTTTTTGAAATATGTGATGGATGGATGGTAGAAAGTGGTATGAAAAGAAAAGGCTCAAGTGAAGTACACGTACCTCAAATTTGTACTTAAGGATATTACTTGAATATACTTAGTTACAATATGTCATGGAATACTGTTGTAATGAGCTGCCTGGTGATTTGTCTGGATCGGATTGCATTGTGAAAAGTTCCCTACTGCTGTAAACCTGCAGGTATGTGTGTGTGGTGCAGAAGGCCTACCAGGAAACAGACTCTGTCATCAGTAGCGTCACCACCAAAGTGAAAGGTTTTGCCTTCACCAACACATCTGACATGGACCCCCGGTTTTGGGATGTGGCTGATTATGTTATCCCATCCCAGGTATCCAACCATAAATTTAGTCTTTATTACAGAAATACCCACGCACAAACTTAACAACCCCTCTCCATTTTAACCATTTGAAACAGCTGTTAAAGAAAGCAGAATCCATTCTGTCTGACAACACCCACCTCCTGCACCCAGAGTTTCAGACCCTGCCTTTTGGTTTGAGCTTCACATACACTAGTCAAAAACAAGAGATATAAACACTCATTCATACCTGCAGCCACCTTGACTGCTAAACTCAAAGCGTAACTCTCGCCAAAATGCAACCTAGAGTCGTTTTGTGAATGTAGCTGAGTCAAGCTTTCGCTTAAAAGCATATTTAGGATTGAGGTGCCACTTTTCTCGAGCCATCTTGCTAGTCAAAAAGTGTTGATCTCCGAATGCGAATGAACAGACTCCATAGGAGGAAATGTCATTCTTATATGAGGTTCCCTTTTCAACTACAAGGTCAATATTGTTTTTCAATAATGATAAAACAACACATTTCCCATGCATTTGTATGGAACTAAGCTTTAGGAGCTTTCCATCTTTACTCTCCTCCCGGTTACATTGCATTCGGAGATTTTTACTGGCTAAATGGGCAGTGACCAGAAAAACCAACTGCTAAATTGTTCGAGTTCATGTGTAGAGCAGCTGGTGATACTTTAAGCAAAGTTTAATGTTGTGTTGAGCCTTCTTAGTGTATTAAAGGTCCCATGGCATGACAATTTCCCTTTCTGAGGTTTTTTAACATTAATATGTGTTCACCCAGCCTGCCTATGTCATCAGTGGATAGAAATGGTGATAGGTATAAACCGAGCCCTGGGTATTCTGCTCGGCCTTTGAGAAAATGAAAGCTCAGATGTGCCGATCTGGAATCTTGTCCCTTATGAGGTCATAAGGGGCAAGATTACCTCCCCTTTCTCTGCTTTGACCGACCAGAGAAGTTGGCCCACCCATGAGAGAAAGACATCATGCCTTTCAAATGAGCAAAGTGGCAGTTGGTCAAGGCCACACCCCCAGCCTGCACCTTGCCCCCCCCTCCTCAAAAGCTACAGACTCAGAAATGGCACATACTAAGTAAAGCTCATTGTGGGACTAGCTCTAGTGGCTGGAATTCTGCACCAAGGCTGGATTTTGGGAAAGAGACTTGAGATATAGTATTAGGGGAGCACTAAGGTCTTTACAAAAGCATCCAAAGAGCACCATGTCACAGCACCTTTTAAAAATAGCGATTTTAATGCAATCATAGTATCCCTTGCACTCCCATTCAAAAGGCCATTTGACCAAAAATGAGAATATGGTGAATCTTAAAGTGGCATATCCATCCTAATCATGCTTTTAAACTAAAGTTTGACTCAACTTCATTTTGGCAAGAATTACGCTTTAAATAGGATAAGAAAATATCAGCTGACTTGACTACAGATAATACATGTGGCTTTTTTTATTTGAATTAAGATTAGATATGTTGAAAAATGTTGTTATACATTTTTGCTCTTAATTTGTATTTGTATTGATATTGTAGATTTCCCATTACAGTACTTGTCACTGCTGCAAAACCAATTGACTAATTACCAATTAAAGAAAGTTCTACTTGAACATTTGAGAAACACTGCTCAATGGGAAATGTCTATTTTGTTGAACTAGTCTCGCTTTTCCAAACCTTCCTGCACAGCACTGCTGAGGAGGGCCTGGCATGTCCACACAGCATTCTGGGATGGGAGAACATCGTGCTCTGGTTTATAGGCATTTCTTTAAACCAATCACAATCGTCTTGGGCAGATCTAAGATCTGCTTAATAGTTTTAGGAAGGAAGTTGTTTTGGTGGAACATGTGTACGTTCAGAAGTAGTTTTAGTCGTCAACAGAAAACTCAGATTGGACAAATAGTCTAACTAGCTGTCTGGATTTACCCTGCAGAGATCTGAGGACCAGGTAACCATAGTCCTCAGATTGGACAGATAGTCTAGCTAGCTGTATGGATTTACCCTGCAGAGATCTGAGGACCAGGTAACCAGAGTCCTCAGAAATCCACCAGAGGTTAGAACGCCAACACAGAGACAGAGGACGGGGACAAGCATCCAGCCTTCATGAGGGACATTCAGCGTAATTTCTGGCAGCATCGGAGCAATCAACACGTGGTGTATGTAAACTAGTGTTGAACTGATTTAATTCAGTTTATTTAAGAAGGGTACAGTGGTAATTATTAAAGCACTTTTTGTTATACATGGGTTAAAAGTGCCAAAATTAGCCAGAAGGTAATTTTTCATCTGTAGTCCCCTGCCCTTGATGTTAAGAAAGCTTTTGAACACAGCACAGAACCAAAAAATGCCCATAGCAAAAAAGGTTGCATAATGTACAGTTAGTTCAACTATGACTATGAGCAAGACAAGTGTTTCATTTCCTTGTGACATGTGCTTCTCTTCTGTGTAACAGGGTGATAACTCATTCTTTGTTTTAACAAATATGGTTGTTACCCGCGGTCAGACTCAGTCACGCTGTCCTGAGGTGAGTCACTGATGCTATCTGATATGATATATATAAATGGAATATTATGGACAAGTCATAGAAGCTCAGGTCAGGGCCAACTAGACATTATTTAGATTAATTGTTATTGTTCATCTTACATGAACACTGTTATGAAACAATCCGATCGTGATTGGTTTGTGGTTCTTATCCTATCATTTACTGACATAACCTCTGTGAGTTGATTCTGAAAGCAGTTACAAGCGCATAGGGTACAAAGTGTTACATGGTTCACAATGTTCTAAAAGTTTAATGACACAATAATATTTACATTTTCCAAAAAATCTCTATTGACTTTGATGATGATGTGAGTAGATAGGTAAGAAAGAGGCACCAGGAGAGTGTTGGTTTAAGGTAGGTTCAAGCAGGTACATCTTCAGGAAGCGAAACTGAGATACCAATTTACCAGTTGAAAAAGATGTGAGAGGCTTTGTTCAGACTTTCTTGAGTGGAATGTCACATATTTACAACAAACACCAACATGCTTAGGCCAATAATCAATCAATAAAGTATTCTGATCCTGATTCTGATGAAAGGGTCACATCATTTTAATGGATTAACACCAGTGCTTTCTCCTCCAGCTTCCAAACCCATCAACTACTTGTGTGGATGATTGTGACTGCATCAAAGGACACAGTGATCCTCGAGGCAATGGTAGGCTTTCCTCAGTAGGTGGCATCAGATTAATATTGGTTGATAAAGGATGTCTACATACAGCAAACCCCACCTGATTGACCAATTTCCATCTCAGGTATACAGACAGGGCTTTGTGAGAACTATACCACAACTGCCAAGACCTGTGAAGTGCTCTCATGGTGCCCTCTTGAAATAGACACTAAGCTGCCCGAGTAAGAATATATGCAATGTTATAGTATTTATAACTTATTATAGTATAATGTAGGTATTGTTTGATATGTTGTTTCCCACAGATATGCACTGCTGGCTTCAGCAGAGAACTTCACTGTGTTGATCAAAAACAGCATAACATACCCAAAGTTCAATGTTCACAGGTCAGGTTTTTAAATGGTTTATCATATGCAAAGCTGCTGTTTCATTGTATGCCATTATATCAAATGTATTTCTTGGCTTCCTTCCTCCCCCAGAAGAAATATTCTACCACATATTAACTCCTCATACCTGAAGAGGTGTGAATTCAATCGCGCAACAGACCCTGACTGCCCCATATTTCGCCTCAAAAGCATTGTCTCAGAGGCTGGAGAGGAATTCCAAGACATGGCTGTAAAGGTATGGCCAGAATTAAATAAGACACAATCTTTTACAATTATAATTTCTGTATAATTTAACTCTCCACGCTTCTTAGTCTATTATCTCTTTTTAAAGGTAATGTAACACTGACAGCTAGCGCTTAAAATGCTTACTGCAGTCCAAATTCAAAATAACAGCAAGAGTTGTCTCTCTTGTCCCCTCCTCCCCAGCGTTGAAGTTCACGGCCGGGAGTTGCCACACTTAGTCTTGTTTTGCCAGACTCTCCTCCAAAGTGCGCTGGAGGAGAGTCTGGCTACTCCACATAGCATTCAGGGATGGGAGGAGAACATGCTCTGGTTTATTGGCATTTCTTTAAACTGTCTTGCGTGGTGCTAAGCGCTGGAGAACAGCTGCGGTGCCGCTGCAAAATAGGCTCGGAAGGAACTTGTTTTGGTGAAACATGTGTACGTTTAAAAGTAGTTATATTCATGCAACAGAAACCTCAGATTGGACAGATAGTCTAGCTGTCTGGATTTACCCTGCAGAGATCTGAGAAAGGGTTAACCATAGTCCTCAGAAATCCACAGCAGTTAAAAAAGATCAACACAAAGCAAGCCCAAGGCAACAGATATCCAGCCTGAATCAGTGAAATTAGTGGATTTTCTTGTGGTGACAAAGCAATCCCGGAAGTGAAAAGTCAAGGATATAAACTAGAGAACACTAAACCCAACTTGGTCGTCTGTACCCAGGGCACAGTCACTGTCTGTCGCCACGCCCGCTGAACAGAGGTGGGGGAACAATTTCAGCAGGGGGGAGATTGTCCGTACTACAACTACTTCCAGACCCGTTATACAGCTTGTCTATACACTGTTCAATCAGTACATTAAGAAGTTTTATAAGAAAGTGGGAATCTTCTTGCAGTCCAATATATGATAACCTTGAAGTGTGTGATGGTAACATTAGCCATTTTAACATAACATTACATACATTTCAAAGCAACTTGTAGAGAATACTGTGTCCTTGTGTTTTGCCAAAGTTAAATTGCATGTTTCCATTATGAGTCCAAACTTGCAGTTTCTGGCATATGTCATGGATCCTACGTTAGCACTTAGTGTGTATTAGCATGGCAGTCAGGATCACTTCACCGGCTTTGTCTAAAAAAACCTAACCTTGAGTACTCTATATAATGCTATATAATGCGAGCACATGAATGATGAAATGAATGAAAATGACTATCTATATGTTAGCGTGATAGAAATGAATGAAGCTCAATGCTCACCTGTTTAGGAGGAAATTAGTCAAATCTGTGTCCTTTTTGGCCCTAAACTGTCTCCATCTTTTAAATGCATCTTCAGTATTTACCCATGTTTTACTTCTTCTGTGGTTATGCAACTGTTCAGAAAGAGGGTTAAAGAAGTTTTATATATTTTTTAGGGTATAATGAATCTTGTTAATTTGTTTGCTGCTTCTGTGGCTGAACTACAGCTGTAGCACGCTGGGTTTGCAATTTTACAGGTATGTCTGGCTACCCGGCCTGGCTGTCAAAATAGGCAGTTGATATCAACACACAAGCAAAAACACAAACAGACATTCCGTCGTGGAATGGAAATTTCAAAAAGGGAAAATACTGGCTTTAGCATTGTTGTCAGAAAACATAGCATGTTTCCTTTATTTCTGATGACACATTGTGGTCATGTTTTGATTAAATACAGTACATATATAACATATTGCATCAATTTTAGTTGTAAAGTAAGAAGTGTTTATAGTGTCATATTTGTCTACACTTGAGTACTATACACAGCTGGATAATGCATGATTTTTATTGTATGTTTCTAAAGGGTGGTGTCCTTGGTATTATTATTGACTGGAGCTGTGACCTGGACTGGTGGGCAGAGAAATGTTACCCCAAGTACAGCTTCCGCAGGCTGGACAGCAAACATCCGGTCAACAATGTGGCTCCTGGATACAACTTTAGGTGAAACCATTGTTAACAAATGCTAATGCTAATTAACTAAATGGATTAACTTGGGGATAAAAAAATATTAAAATTAATTTTTTTTTAGGTTTGCAAAATACTACAAGACCCAAGATGGAGAGGAAACTAGAACCTTAATCAAAGCATACGGGATCCGGTTTGACGTCATTGTATTTGGAACTGTGAGGCCAGAATAAATCTTTAAATTGCAAATACTTCATCAGCTAAATGTGTGTTCTTTTTGTTTTGACAATACCTGGGTTTGTTCATTTATCAGGCAGGGAAATTTGGAATTGTACCAACCATAGTAAACTTGGGTGCAGCATTATCAATCCTCAGATTGGTGAGTAGACATGCTCAATCCTACACGTAATATTTGAGTAAAAATAATGCTATTTTCTAGACAAAGCATTGATGTTTTCCTACAGGTCCCCGTTGTTACTGACTGGTTCATGCTGTCATGCATGCGTAAAAGAGATCTTTACAGAAACCACAAAATCACAAATCTGAATGAGGATGGGGAAACTGAATCAGTAAGTGAACGATACGTTAAAGGAACACACCATTGTTTGTTGAATTAGGGCTTATCACAGTCTCCCTTACTGTAAATACTTGCATTTTTTTCCTCAGTCCATGATTTGTTTTAGACTGGTGCAACACAGGCAGCGCTGCCGCTAGTTAGCTTAGCATAGTGAATGGAATCCTATGTTGCCGGTTAGCATGTCGTGAGTGAAATTGATCCGACAAAAAATCAACAACCTAATTACTTCTTGTGGGCTGGATATTCACAACGAGTACAAATAGCAATGCAGATTAAGACTAGACCATTTCCTAGGCAGATATTTAGCCTTTTTGTAAGAAATACAGTAAAAGACAGTATAGAGAAAACAATAATAACAGTAAAAGTAATAGTAGCAGTCTTCCACTGAACAGGCTCCTCTGGGTGCTGATGATGGGGTGCAGGGGGGGGCTGGCATTGTCAATAATGTCCAGCAGTTTGTCCAGTGTCCTCCTCTTTGCCACTGTCACCATGCCAACCACAGAGCTGGCCCGCCTGATCAGTTTAGCCAGCCTGTGGGTGTCCTTCTTTGATATGCTGCCCCCCCAGCACACCACAGTGTAGAAGAGGACACTGGTGACCACAGACTGGTAAAACATCCACAGCAGTTTGTTGCAGATGTTAAAGGACCGCAGTCTCCTCAGGAAGTACAGCCTGCTCTGTGACAGTGAATGGCGATGAACATGGCGGGTTTTGTGAGCGACAAAGAGGATGACTTCTCAGACAGTCAAGATCCGGAAGCATACCTCTACGATCCAGAGTTTTCAGAAAAGGAGCTGCATGCTTTGGGAATAGAACGAGAGGAGGAGGAGGTTGTTATCACTCAACAATCCTAGGACATGAGGGATCCTGCAGCCCTCGACTTTCTTTTTTTTTTGTGATAAAGTCAACTGGAAAAAATACTGAATGGACCCAATAAACAGCTGTCCACAGAGTAAGTGATCACTGTAAACATGACGCATGGTTATTTTTTTATTTACTTTCACGGGATAGATCAACCCACGTTAGACCTGTACTCACACAGAGTTGCTGCGTGATATCTCGGCACCATGTTGCAATGCTTTGGCTGTGCTTCCACCCAATATAGTCCCAAATCAATATCTGCCTAAGAAATTGTCTAGTCTTAATCTGCATTTCCATTTTTACTCGTTGTGAATACGCAGGCCACAAGAAGTAATTAGGTTGTTGTCTCACTTTTACTCACAACATGCTACCGCCAACATAGGATTCCATTCACTATGCTAAGCTAACTAGCGTTGGTGCTGCCAGTGTTGCACCAGACTTAAACAATGCATGCACTGAGACAAAAAATGCGTTGGCCCCCCTAGCTACAGCTAGAAGAGACCATGATAAGACCTATTTCAACAAACGGTGGTATGTTCCTTTAGGTTTCACATTCTACATTCCTCACTGCTTACAGTAATTCGCATTGAATGAAAAAGATATTTTGTGGGGTCAATATTAATCGACATTTTCCTTCTATTTTTATAAAACAGGTGTCATTGGGACTGGGCACCAGCTATGGAACCCAGTAACATGGTCTCATCAACATGGGAACATTTTTCTGCAGAGGGAACCTGCTGAACCTGCTCTAAAAAAAATATGACATAACAACATAAATCTTCCACATCATTTGAATTCTTCAATAAAACTGTTGAAATGTTGAAAATGAGTGTAGGTTGTTGATGAACTGAACCCACTTTCTAGTCTGAAACCTTTCCAAGAAGACTACCCCGCACCGCATGGGGGCAGCATAATTTAAAGCATGACAACATGAAGAAACACAAGAAAGAGGCTTCTCAGTATGCTAGAAGACAGCAGCTAACCAAAGCAGAGCTTCGCCGTCTCAAGAAACTTGGCAAAAGAGTTTTTCTTGCTTATAACGCGTATTTGTTTAGTTAACTAATAATTGTATGTGCAACAGTGGTGTGCGCTGAGGCGCTAGCTTCGCTGTATAAGCAGTGAACCTGCCAACAGACTAGTTTACGTTAGCACTGTTAGCCTGACAGCAAATACTGCAGTTGGCCAGCTGCTTTCGGCTGCTAAGCATCCATGAAGAAACCCCACCGCGGCTTCAATGCTGTAAACAAGGCCGGCCAGCTTGTCTCGAGTTAACATTAGCTAGTGGGCTCCTTGTCTAAGAAAGAATACAACAGAATGACAGGTGAGTGGCTCAACCTGCTGTCAATAACTTGAAACATAACGTGACGAATTGAGCTAGCGTGACATTGTTTTTCTGTTAGCAGCGTCCGTTTCCAGTTGTGAAAGTGTAACTAACATTAATAATAATAACACGGCTTTTCTCAGAGGATGCCGTCTTGCTGAACGTTCCTGTCATTCGGCAGCTCTTCCACTGGGACTGTGGGTTAGCCTGCTCCAGGATGGTCCTGAAGTAAGTGCACAGCAAAGCAGCTAACTTCTTGAATCGGTGTGTTAATCTTTTTTTTTTTTTTTTGCATTATGTAGTCTGCAAAGGTCTTCTGAATAACTACAGTAAACACGAAGAATATGTTAATATTGGTTCACTATAGTTAACCCATGGGGATTCACATGCTAACTGTCTAATTTTGCAGGTACCTCCATCCAGTCAGTGATGAGGAGTTTCAGAGAGCATGCTGGGAGCTCCAGCTGACAGAGAGTGTGTGGACTATTGACCTGGCCTACCTCATGTGCCATCTAGGAATCAAACACTGCTTTTTCACGCAGACCTTGGGTGTTGATAAGGGCTTTAGGAATCAGGTACTTTGCTGAGTCTACACCATTGCTACTGTCCTAGCAAGATTGTGATGTTCTGTGTATATGATTGAGGCTTTGTCTTTTTGTATGGTTTGCAGTCCTTCTATAAGAAGCACTTCGATACAGAAGAAGACAGAGTGAATGAGCTTTTCCTTAAAGCAGAGAGCAAAGGTGTGGTGGTAAAGAAATGGTGAGTTTGGCTGTAATACTCATTCACTATGACAAGCCACCAGCTTTTGGTTTAGATAAAGTAAATCTAACACATGACCTGTCTTTGTGGATGTCTTCTCACATAGCTCTGTGACAGTTCAGGAAATCCAGGCTCATCTGGAGCATGGCCATGTTGCCATAGTGCTGGTCAACGCTGTTGTCTTGACATGTGAACTGTGCTCCTCGCCTGTCAAATACTGCTGCTTCCTGCCTGTGGGCCAGAAGTGTTTCTGCAGGAAGCCAGAGTACCAGGGCCACTTTGTGGTATTGTGTGGCTTCAACAGGACCACTGGCTGTGTTTTCTACAACAACCCTGCATATTCAGACCGTGAGTAATCTCATATGTCCAAAGCACATGCAGAATGTTGCATAACTGGAATTGAATAAGAGAAATGTTACAACAAATTTTCTGAAAACAGTTTAAAATATAGATTTAATATCAGAGTTTTAAAAAAATATAATGCCAAGAAACTGTGTCATACGTTACATCAGGACTTGGATGCCCTGACACTTGTGGCCCCTTTTTGCCACATAAAGGGATATTAGTTGTCTTTTTAAATAAAAATAGTGCTGAAAAAATGTGTACGTTAACTGACAAGTTGATCAACAGAAAAATAATTACCAACCCTTCTGATACTTGTTTAATTGTCCAGGTCATTTATCTAGCAAACACTGCAGTTTCAATTAAGGATTTTTGGCTTTTCATAATTAATAATTACATACATGATTGACAAAACGTAAAATATGAAGTCTTCACTAGGCCTGCACAATAAATCTTTAAAAAATCGCAATCTCGGTTGACAATTAAATTTTTAAATACCTTCAAATTTCTTTTTTAAAGATTTATTCTCATTTGATTTTAGGAGCCGACTGCATCACAAACGCTGCTACTTTCTTCAGTGAATTTTAATCATAGTATGTATAAAATAGATTTTAAAGCGTCTATTTTAGTCAGTTTACTTTTTGATTGTTAACTCAAAGATAATTTAATTCTGCATTCAAAACAATCAACAACAGTTTGTGGAATAGCCAACCTTTGAGATCATTGAAATTTTGATTAAATAAGTGTGCAATGTGAGAAGTAGCCTCGCATTGCCAGACATTTCTTCACAGCGCTGTGGAGCAGGGACTGGCGAGTCCAAACAGCATTCGGGGATGGGAGAAAAATGAGCTCTCCTTAATTAGCATTTCTTTAAGCCAATCACAATAATCTTGGGCGGTGCTAAGTGCCGGACGAAGCCATGGTGCCGCTGCAATATAGCCTCGGGAAGGAACTTGTTTTGGTGGAACATGTGTCCGTTCAGAAGTAGTTTTAGTCGTCAACAAAAAACTCAGATTGGACGGATAGTCTAGCTAGCTGTCTGGATTTATCCTGCAGAGATCTGAGGACCAGGTAACTATAGTCCTCAGATTGGACAGGTAGTCTAGCTAGCGGTCTGGATTTATCCTGAAGAGATCTGAGGACCAGGTAACCATAGTCCTTTAGAAATCAACACAAAGAAAGCGGAAGGTAATGGACATCCGAAAAGAGTGACATCCAGCGGAATGTCTCAAACGGAGGAAACCCGGAAGTGGAACGCCATGGCTATAGACCATGTGTTATGTAAAATAATCATTTAAAGTATTAGAATTCATCTTGAGGGGGACATGAATGTCTGTACCAAATTTCACGGCAATCCATCCAATAAATGTTGAGATATTTCACTCGTGTACCTCATTGTGACACCAAAGGAAACACAGACAGACACACTGCTTGTGGCTAAAAAAAGACAATTAACTGATTCTTGAACTACTATAATCCTTTGACTGCTACTGTAGTAAAAAGTTGTGTGTGTGTCTGTGTGTTTATATTTAGGTGTGCTGCACCAGCGTCAGTAACTTTGAGGAGGCTCGGCGGAGCTATGGGACAGATGAGGATATCCTGTTGGTCTTTAAGGAGAGTTGATGGACAGTGAGGATGGGTTTAGAGTTCACTCTTCCTCAGCTCATCATTGTAGTGGTCTTCTGATGCTGCAGGTTCGACAGTCTCAGACTTGTGGCTCCCACTGGTGTCAGTTGTCGCAGATCCCCTGGGCCCTCCTCTCCGGTGCTAATAAGCCCAATTGATGACATAACTGCTGCAGATTCACTGCTTGTTTTCCCTCCTACACAGTCAGGATCACTCAACCCGTAAAATATCAACAGCTGGGAGTTTAAATAATCTAAGTTGAATTTATTTTTTTTAATCCACTTTTTTTGAGATAAGCAGATAGTTCAAATGTATTTTATTGCATCTTTGTTGAATTTTAATGACCCATATTGGAGCTGTTGAAATCTCAAAGTGTGAGTATTTCAGATTTGGGAAACTGCAGTGGATAAAATGTGGGACTTATGAGTAATAGAATAGGAATTACCAGGAAATAGTGTGTGCATAATTCAGGGCCGATGATGACGACAACATTTTAGTGTATCTAATTTATTTGTCCTGTTAAGTGTTGAAGTCCTTAAGAGGCTCGTCAGCCGCCACCAGCCTCACCTCCACTTGCCTTTTTTAAAAGAAATCCTGATCATGATTCAAATCATGATTCTATCGACGGGGAATGCAGGAAGTAGTTTTGTGAGTCTCAGGTAATTTTTGCTCTAAAGTGTGACGTGTGTCAAATGACAACTAGTTCAATGCAAAATCCCAAAGTTGGTCTGTGGAACTCAATCTGCCTCCACAAGAACATGGACAACCGATTGACTGGCTGAAACATGGACTCAGTTTCATTCACTTAACTAGAGAGAAAAGAAACAGCTTGGCGTTTTGGTGTCATGGCAACATGCTGGATAAAGAGTAGTGGCAGTGCAAAGGAGTAATTCTGACTCATGTTCTCTGTTGTGAAGACTAGGTCGTTTCCTCATTGTCACTTATTTTGGTATTGTGTATATGTTTTTGCACTACACTTCAAACCAGACATATGTTATTTAAATAAATAAATAAATGAACCATGTAATTGCTTTTCTGAATAAATAAATAATGTATTCCTGTTTTTGTTTTTTTAGGTAGAACAAACAACACAGTTTAAACCACAAAGTGCACAATCCTTTTTTTAAATTATTGTTAAACATAGAGGGACATTTATTATATGTTGTGATAAAAGGATTTGAACATATGCTCCACCCTTGTCATTTATTTAATTGGGATACTTCCCTAATTTTATACTTACATTTTGCCAAAGATTGGCACAATCTGATCTGGGCTCTTTTTTCATACATGCTATTAATATAGGCCCTTCCAATATTAGCCTGCTATTATGAGCCTCTTATAACTAATATAGTTCTTGGGAGGATGGATTTAATAATCACAAACACAGTTATCTTAAACATCAGTAGTCCAACTAACCTTTTTTTTCCTAAAGCATATTAACCTAAAATTGTATCAAGTAAATTATCAGCACTCTATAATCTATGAATCGAATAATAATTGTCTCAATAAAAGGGTTGTACAATTTGATGTGATGTCACCAAACTCTTTGTGCTAAGAACAATGCAGATGTAACATTTTTCCTGCAGTAGCAAAGCTTACTAGAGAGTGACGGAGCCGTCAGTCAACCACATTCTTCAAACCACATGATGCCCACACAGTCCTGAGAGGACATCTATCTTATCAGCCAAAATAGCCTAAATGTTTTCATTTGATCATTTCATGATTATAACAATTTTCTATTGGTGCCTCCAATGACAATTAGTTGGATCTATCTTATAAAGTATTTAAAAGTCATGCAGATAATTGTTTGACTTTAAAGCGTGACTAGGGCTGGACGATGTATATCGGACAACATTTACAACATTTGGACATGTTCTGATCCTTGAGCGTTATATTCATTTTGCACTAAAGTTCTCAATAAAATGACAAAATTCTTAGTACTTTGCATTCATAGTATGAAGTATTTAACTTATACAGGACTATACAAAAATAGGCTTTACCACGTGGTTATTTCAGATAGACTTGATTTTATTGAATTACCAGAAAACATGCTTTACCATGATGTATATTGTTATGAAGGTATAAAACTAGCCGTATCAGGATACAAAATATGGGCCATTTTGTTCTTAAGCAAGACTAAGTTCAATTTTTTAAAGACAAGTAATTTTTTGTTGTACTGATTAAAAGTTGAATTCATATGCAATAAAACAAACCCTTGTTCAATTCAATGCACTCAGCTGCTACAGCCTTACTTGGATCAACAATGAAATCAAGAAAAGTAAGTAATGAACTTATAAAGAACACTGATTTTACTTTGAATTTAGTGTTCTGCCATAAAGTGATGGAACCAAGAAAAGGCCAACAATCTGACCTACAAACAAATATAGACAAATTATGCAGAAGAAAAAGGACCCCTCAAAAAAGAGACGCTACATCGCAAGGGCTTATTTCTAATAAAACAATCCCCAACTTTGGGGGAAAAAAAAAAACTGAACTTGGTTTGTTTCATATTTAAATCTACTATCTACTTATCTACTCCTTCACTATGTTGGGTTTGAAGTCATGTCTGACAGCCTTGGTAACTTCCTCTGCATACTCAGAATATCGCCCTGTCATCTGCAAAGTAAGGTACATACAAAGATTAACAGTAGCCCAGGAGAATATATTGTTTTTTTTAACTCAATGTTGTTTACATAATACAAAGTTCCTTTAAGCCTTTGTCTCTTTAGCAAATATGTCTAATCCGAATCATCACGGAATCACGGAAAGCTAGTATCATGTGGATGTGGCGAGTTTTGTTGTCATTACTTAGAACTCCTCATGGGGGAGACAGAAACTATGTACTATAGCTTTAAAAACTAATATCGTTTCAATTCAATTCAACAACTAAATGGAAAAGATATTTGCTAAATTACGCCTCTCATCCACAAGAATACGGCATTTCCGAGAATGAAGACTTTGGAAACATTGAACATTGATTAACCCTCCATTTTGGTTTAAAAGATTTGGGTTGTTTTGTATTCTGGATGGGTGTGTTCCTTTGGAATCAACAATGCATGTCAGTCGGTCTTAGCCATTAGGTAGGCTTACAAACCTTCTAGTAAAAGTTCCACTTTCTCTAAGGTTTTTTTGTGTTTTCAACATGTACTTCCATGATTTTCAACCGCAGAGTATGGTCAGACAATCTGCTTCCTGTTTACACCAACACGCCCATGCCCAGCATATACCAATGGTCATGTTTTATCAGACGTGTTTATATGAACGTAGTCTCGCTTTGCCAGACCTTCCTCCACAGTGCAGTGAGAAAAAACCTGCTCTGGTTTATCGGCATTTCTTTAAACCAATCCCAATCGTCATGACCTGCATCCTAAGCACTGGGCAGAGCCACAGTGACGCTGCAAAACAGCCTTGGGAAAGAACTTGTTTGGGTGGAATTTGTGCAACAGAAAGCTCTGATTGGACAGTAAGTCGAGCTAGCTGTCTGGATTTACCCTGCAGAGATCTGAGGACCAGGTAACCATAGTCCTCAGATTGGACAGATAGTCTAGCTAGCTGTCTGGATTTACCCTGCAGAGATCTGAGGACCAGGTAACCATAGTCCTCAGATTGGACAGATAGTCTAGCTAGCTGTCTGGATTTACCCTGCAGAGATCTGAGAACCAGGTAACCATAGTCCTCAGAAATCCACTGGGGTTTAAAATTCCAACGCAAAATAGTGGAAAGTAACCGACATCCGGCCGAAAAGAGTAAAATCCGGCGGAATTTCCGATGGCAATGGAGCAATGCCGGAAGTGGAACGTCGTGGATATAAACTAATATGGACGGAGATTAGTTCTGCTACTGGAGCTAAAACTCTTGCATCGATAGTAGTGTAGATGTAGCATTAAATTAAGTAAAAATTTGACATACAGGAAGGCAACATATCGTTTCCCAGTTATTTTTACCTTAAAACTCCATTTGTCGCTGATTTGTCTGTTCAGGTTGAGATCCATTTCTACCACCAGGAGTCCGTCACGAGTCCTGGAGAGCCCTGGGGTGCGGCTGCCGTCAGGAGCTGCCACATAACTGGATCCATAGAAGTGTCCAAAGTCATGGTGAGCTGCAAAAGTCAGGAGAACTCCAAGGGGTACTGAAATACTGTATGTACGTAGGACCACACATAACAGACTAGGAAAACACAAATACATTTATAGATAAAATAAATAGTGCAACATCACAAAACATTCAGTTTAACCGTATGAATAAACATACTAATGCACATTTACAAGTTAAAGAAGCTAAATGAAAATTAAGCTAATTTTTTCAATTGTAGGAAACAAGAGTGTTACCTTTTTTTCCATCACCAGATGTGAATTCACTTTTGAAATGTTCCTGTGTGAAATAAATAAACAAATAAACATAAAGTCACACCGGCTCCCAACAGTGACTCAGCTGAGTGGGGACCCCTGAAGAGGGTCATAGCTACCACAACCTATTGCTATGAAGCTTCCAATTTTGGGAAGAATTGGGTGTGTAAATAGTCTTTAGGATAATATCGTTGTTGTATACTTTCTTGAGAACTTGGGGAAAACGTGTCCCACTAAGAAAAGTGCTAATTCTGTTGATAAATATAAATAATCAGGGTCAATCTTTTGAGGGTCTTTTGCACAAATGCCAACTTTTTTCATAAGTTAGTTTTTTTTTTTTAATGAACGAATTATTATATTTTTCATACGTTATCTCATTAACCACAAAATCACTTGTCCTCAAACATGGGATTATCATTTCAGTTTGATAAAAAAAAAACAATAAAAAATGTTTTTAAAATGAATAAAATAATTACCAGATGAAAACATTCATCAACATTTACTCTTTTTTGTAGTCTGAAGGTGGTGACTTGTAGTTTGACAAATTGTATCCTACAGACTACAGAAAAAAATCTTTGTTTGGCACAGATCCTCGCAAAAATCACACTAATCATTTGAATTTCTTTCAATGTTAATACATTTCAATGAAAATTAGAATAATTATATAAAAGTGATCATTCCTCTAATATTGTGACTCATATCACAATCGCAATATCAGCCAAAATAATTGCAATTAGATATTTTCCTCATATCATGCAGCCCTACAAAATAGGGAAGACTTTGCACACCAATCACAGTGACTTTTGCACAGTCTATACGCATATAGATGGCAGTGTAATACATTGACTCATTCAGGAAGTTCTGAATGTTCAGGGGTTAAACTGCTCTGAAGTTGACTGTACTCCAACTGTGTGTGGTGCAATGTCTGTTTATTGTAACTTAAGGACTTCTAATCATTGGGGATGAACAACATTTTCATTTGGTTTTAGTCACTGGGGAGGCATATAGTAAGAAATATGGTATGCCTCCCCAGTGAATAAAACCAAATGAAAATGCTGTTATTTATCAGACCTCTGTGATTGATTGCAATTCTAGAGACTGACTTACTGTCCCAACACGGTTGATTGCACAAGTGAAGCAGTGGTTAGCTATTGCTGCATTCCTGGCCTCAATGGACCACATGGGCTCACTGTAGACAAGAAAAAAACATTAGTGTTGATGTACATAAAACAATGACTAACAACAACATCAGTACGGTACAATATATAGCAACAGCAATAGGTCTAGTTTTGGGGTGAACAAAGGGAATAGGTACGAGAATTTTATTTATAGTGTCAATTCACAACAGAGAGTAGGTCTAGACCACACTCAAAATGTACAGAGACCTAAAGATCCCCCCCCCAAGAGCAAGCCTTTAGTGTGACAGTGGCAAGGAAAAACTTCCTTTTAAACAGGCAAAAACTTTGCACAGAATCTTAGACCCTGTTTACACGACGCTCCGGGTGATAACGACAAAATATTTTATCAGATGGTCATTTAGACGGCAACGGCGTTTTGGCCGCAAAAAAAACGCAAAAAGTGAAACCACCCTCCAGAGTGGAATTTTTAAAAATTCTGCACAGTTGCGTTCCTGTCTAAAGGGTAAAAACGTGTAAGTCTGCTCCGATCTGCTCACGGTGGCCCTCTCTGACGTCCCTCAAGGTACAGGATACTGCTAAAGAAATTCGGTCCATATGTCTGTCTATATATTTTGACTGGCAGGACTCCCGGTCCACGACTTGTTGTGCCTTTGTAATCTAAGGTTGTTTGGAGCAATAACTCCTCCTCCTCGTCTGTCCAGACAAAATTGACAGCTTTTGTTGTTCGCGTCGCTGTGTTTTGGTTTCGAGCTACTAGGGAGAGAAGAAGAAGGAAGGGTCTACACAGGCGCGCGGACTTGGTGCTGTTGTGTGACAATGCTTCACACTACCACCTAGCTGCCTGGTATGCATACTACATTGAATTTCACACACTTTTGCGACACCGTATGCATTCAGATTTCCCCCCCAAAATGCTTGTCTAAACACGGAATAAAAAAGGGACGCACCGCCACTTTTGCGTTTTCTCTTCAGATTGTTTCCGTCTAAACATTATAATTATAGTCAATTTATGATTATTATGCTGGTTCAAGTCCCCGTACGGACCAAAGCAGTGTGTGGGCTGGTAGCTGGAGAGATGCCAGTTCACCTCCTGGGCACTGCCAGGAGCAAGGCACACGCTGGTCCAGCCTTGGCAGCCCACTCACTCTAACATCTCTCCATTATTGCATGAATAGGTCCGGAGTGTGTGTGTGTGTGTGTGTTTGTGTGTATATGTATTTCAGGCCTGTGTGTAGTGATTACTAACAAAACAGAGTGTAAATTGTAATTTCCCCACTGGGGATCTATAAATTACTTTTATTAAATTATTACTTACTCCATTGAGTATATTACCTGAGAGCTCCAACAGTAGCTGAAGGGTTGAAGATGATCTCCGCTCCATTCATACTATACATGAACCAGTTGAGAGGGTGATGACGCCCGTAGCAGATATTAACAGCAATGTTACCAAACTGTGTCTGGAACACTGTGTGGCCAGTGTTGCCCTCCATATAATATGTAGACTGAGTGTAAAAGAAACACAGTGAACAAAGCCCTTTGCTTAATTTCATACAGGTGCATGTACGGAAATCACATACTAACCTCATTAAAGTCTCCGATCCTGGGAATATGGTTTTTCCTGCTCTTTCCCAGCATGTTTCCAGAGTTGGAGATCACCACTGCTGTGTTCCAGAGAGAGCTGTGCAGCCCCTCTCTCTCCAGAATTGGAGAAACAACTACCATGTTGTATTTTTTAGCCAGCTAATGAAAGAATCACAGGGTTAGTGTTGGGCTTCTGTAGTAAAGCATATCATTGCACTGTGGTAGACCTCTGTAATCTCACCTCTTGGCAGAAGCGTGTGGTGTTTCCTTCTTCAGCAGACTCTGCAAACTCTGTCCATGGTTCTTTCTCACGGGTGCAGAAAGCAAAGGGCATGGCTGGGGACAGCAAAAGAAAAGTTAGTTTTGTTAACTGGCCAATATGTAATGTGCAGTTCTAACTAGGGCTGGGTATCATTCAACATTTTTCGTTATCATCACCCATAGTATGAATTCAATACCAGTTCCTGAATGTTATAACAAACATTATAATAAACATTATAACATTTTAACAAAAAGACATTACAACACAACATGTGTGAGTCTCGCTTCTGTGCGTAGCGTGGAGTTTTTCCTGTATTCCTCTATGATGTGTATTCTTAGACAGCCAATCACAAGCATGGTACAAGCATGTGATGTGAAGCTGTGTGCTTATTGGCTCACTGACTGATTGATGAGATCTTCTCCTTAGGTAATCATATTTGGCAATGACGGACAAGGCATTTTTCAATACTCCATACTAAGGAAGTAATTCAGTCAGTGCATAAAAATATCGAAGCCCTAGTTCTGACACATTGAAACACTCACTCCAAGTCTCCTGAAAGCAGACAATGTTTACACCGCACATGGCTGCCACTTCAACCATTTCACCAATCCGGCTATGCATGGCATTGACCTGTGGAGGGGACAAGCGGAGGGTTTACAACAGTGACTTTTAAGGCTGAGACATACCGACCCGATGCCCAACCTTTGGCAGAAAAGGGCAGTTGTTCAAAAAAGTTACTCGCAACTCACTGAAGCAATGCCGACTTTAGCGCACGTTCTGCTTGTGCGTGAGATGTAATATTTCTCCATAACAGCAGGCGGCGCTAATCTGTATTGTTCGCCCAAAAAATGAAAACCGGCAGCTGATTGGACCAATGGGTCACATGGGTTTGGCTTCTCCCAGATTTAAAAGCCAGACCATCATGGCGGCTTGTTCGGAATACAATCTGATATTTTACAAAAATAGTTAACTGAACCGTGTTTCTGAAAACATTTTAAGCGAGAAATATGGCACATCTGTTTTCATCTTAGATGGACAAATTCAGTTCAAAAGATTTTTGTCAGATATTGAGAGGCGCTTATCCTGCTCCTCATTTCCGGGTTAGCACCCCACCAATCATATTGGTCATTGAGTCCGACTGCCCGCCTTCCGATTCAACATGTCAAATTGGCCCAAATGAAGGCCAACGGCTCCTCCGACTGACGACGGCACGGAACACACGGAACAGACTCCAGTCACTGACCTCGCCAGACTATCCCACGGCTGATAATCGGGTTGGTGTGTCAGGGCCTTAAGAGTGTACAGCACCCTGTCCGTCTCTATCCCACTGAAACCAAGACAGGCCTGTTTTATAATGTATCTGAGTCCTGACCTGGTCCAGGATGGGAGCATCAGTGGGCAGAACTATGTGGTTCTGAATGAGTCCAACACGGATCCTTCTTGGCGGCCTCAGTTGTTCCTGTGCAGCTTCAAACCTGTAACCTTCCAGCTCAAAGTCTCGCTCAGCAGCAGCACTCACAGCACATGCAGGCAGGTCCAACTTCCTGTGACAGACAAGATTCTTCATGAGTATTTACCTAATGGACACCCTTATGTGATGTTTTCAAAACATGCCAAACAATAGGCAGGGCTACACCGAATAGTGATTAGACATTATTCTCAAAATGCATTTGGATATAATTTACATAAAGACATGAGTTTTTGAAGCCAGTATTCTAATATTTGAAATACTAAAACTTTAAAAGCAAATAGTCAGATGTGAAGAGGTTGTGCAACACGTATGTAGATTGTGCCGCCATGTTCTATGTTGTATTGTATTATCCTCGTCACTAAGATAAATTGAATGCTTAAAAAAAAAAAAATTAAAATCTTGTCAAATAACCTATAAATACCCTTGCATTTCACCATAAAAAACAATGGACACCCAATCAAATAGAAGATAGGAAGAAGATCTAACATTGATTAATAACTGAACACATTTAATTGTTTACAGGTATCTCTAAGGCTTTTAAATCAATAGAAGGAAGTGGGCAAAACCTCTGTCCCCCTGGTTTCTGTGTATTCTTCAGTGTCAGTCCAAACACCACAGAGCAGAGATCATTTTTGCTGGTTGCAGCTTCTAAAATGTGTAGAATTTCTGCTTTTCTTTGTCACATTATGTAGTGAACTGAATATCTTTGGGTTTTGGTCTGTTGGTTGGACAGAACAAAGTACTTATAGTACTATAATTTGCCTTACGCCCTGTGATATTAGAAAACAATACTTGACTATTTATGGACATTTTTTTAGACAAAATGAGTTATCAATGAAATAATGTGCAGATTAATTAGTCATTTGCAGCCCTACTTCTTTAGTGCATTATTCTGCCTTGAGTATAATTGGAGATGTGACTCATAAAGAAACAGAGGTCCGGATTATTACCACTCCTCAGTTTTTGCTTGTGTGATTTTCAGCAATAAGGGTTATTGTTAAGTGTAGCAAGAGGCCTACTTGGACATAGAAACTAAAAAGTTTTAAACCTTTTAATGAATAATCCTTTCTTTGCACAGGTTAAAAGGTTGTGTGTTGAACACTGCAGATCTTACACAGCTGACCAAAGTCCACGCAACAGAATAATAATTTACCAGGAACAAACTGAATAGAAAATGTACTTGTTTGAGATAAGCCAGGTCTGCGCAGAATCGATCTCTGGCAATAGCCGCCCAATGCATGCTGGCTAGATTTGTGTCCGACTTGATTCCAACTTGCTCTGACGTCATGCACACCTACACTGTTAGACTTTGCTGTAATTTCTACAGTTACCACAAAATGCCCAGTAAAATACCATAATTTTCTTTTGTGGTTAATTACTGTAATAAACATTGCATTATGGGTATTATAATTTAATTTACAGTGATTTACTGTATATTTTGAATTTGTGGTATACAACGATAAGCTCACAGGATCAAGGCGGCACAGTTCTCTTCGTAGGCTCGTTTGAGAAGAACCAGGTCTGCGCAGAATCAATCATCTGCGATAGCTGCCCATTGCATGCCGGTTAGATTTGTGTCCGACTTGATTGCAACTTGCTCTGCTTTTCAACGACTGCGAGACCCAGGCGAACCGGAGCATGCTGGGAAAGGCTTGTCTCTCAGCTGAGTTAACAGCTGATTGGTTCATATTACTCAAAATAATGAAGTTTGTATAAACTTTTTATTGTTTAGGAATCGGAGTGACATCTCCCTAGTTTTAGCTACAGAGTTAGACATCTGACTTGTTTTAGCAGCAGGGTGAGACATCTCACTTGTTTTAGCTCCAGAGTGAGACATCTCACTTGTTTTAGCTACAGAGTGAGACATTTCACTAGTTTTAGCTACATAGTGAGACATCTCAGTTGTTTTAGCTACAGAGTGAGACATCTCACTAGTTTTAGCTACAGAGTGAGACATCTCACTAGTTTTAGCTACAGAGTGAGACATCTCACTAGTTTTAGCTACAGACTGAGACATCTAACTTGTTTTCGCTACAGAGTGAGACATCTAATGGTTTTAGCTACAGAGTGAGACATCTCACTTGTTTTAGCTACAGAGTGAGACGTCTCACTTGTTTCAGCAACAGTGTTAGACATCTCACTTTTTTTTACTTACAGAGTGAGACATCTCACTAGTTTTAGCTACATAGTGAGACATCTTTGATGTTTTAGCTACAGAGTGAGACATCTCACTTGTTTTAATTACAGAGTGAGATCTTACTTGTTTTAGCTACAGAGTGAGACATCTCACTTGTTTTAATTACAGAGTGAGATCTTACTTGTTTTAGCTACAGAGTGAGACATCTCACTAGTTTTAGCTACAGACTAAGAAGTCTAACTTGTTTTAGCTACAGAGTGAGACATATATGGCATAGACGGCTATAAACTACAACACCGACATCAAAATGTCTATTAATTTAATGATTAAATAACGTAGTGTCTCCAAACTTATGTTTTAACAGTAAGTGTTTTAGTAAGTAGGAGGAGACACGTTATAATTAAGGTAAAAATGTATATTGAATATCTTTCCTATTTTGCAGGTTATGAATCCGTGCGCACGGGTTATGAATCCGTGCGCACAGTTTATTAAACCCACTCAGCTGACCCCAGGGGGGCTCCGTACGAACCTAACGATATGATACATAAAACTGGTTAACCACAGTTAAACAATTAGTTACTCTCGCGACAACTCACTGTGTGTCCTTTCCGAATAAGATGCGTTTCACTTCTGCCAGCTCGGCCTCTGGCAGGTGGGACTCCAGAGAGTTCTCCAGCGATTCAAACTCACATGCGGACATCTCTGCGTGGTCTTCGGTTTCGCAGCTTCCCAACAGGTCCAGTGCAGCTCGTTGACTGAGGGATAGGGGCTGTGCATCTGCACCTTTTATCTGTTACACTTGTTAGATAAGCCTCTGGGTTATCGCTGGTTGACTGCCGGTACCGTGTTAGTGCAGCAGTGGGAAGGGAAGTTGTTGGCTAACTCTACCAGTGCAGTGCACGCCCTCAAAACGTGCTATGGCGACGTTGCAGAATCAGATTTCATTCACAAATATAACTATTAAAATATAACGCATTATTATTCATTTCACTAGCCAGCATAATATGAGCATAATTAAAATGCAAAGTCTGCTTGGAGACGAAAAGGGTCTCAGAGCAGCTTTTTGGGAATTTGAAAAATTGCCATGTCATCTTATTTCAGTTATACAAATATGCAAACACCAGCCAATAAGCATACCACCACTCCCAGCTCTTTAGTAATTGGTTTATTAAATAGTAATTTAAATTAAATAGCAAATTAAATATTATTCTAACAATATTATAAAAGGTATAGATTGTACATTTTAGAGAATTATTTACAGAATAATAACTACAATATTATAAAAGTTATTGATTGTACATTTTAGAGAATTATTTACAGAATGGCCAAGTAATGCAATGTACATTTTTACATGGGAGAAGAATGGAAGGGGGGAGGGAGGGTATCTGCATCTGTTGGTACAACACCTTCAAAACCAGAAGTGGTTGATTTTCTTGTGGCTGGGCGAAATGTAAAGATTTTGTGGCTTCCAGCAGCTTTGTCCTGTGAGGGTGTGGGCCTCTTACACTGCCTCCCACACTGAGATACTCGGCAGGCCAAACATCGCCTCAGGGATTTCTTTGGCCTCACTGGTTTGGTTGCTGGTGTAGGGGCGGTGCTACATATGAAGCCAGGGCGTGGTGTTCCATACAATTTCATGGATGGTGCCTGTGGCTTTGCAGGAACCACCAGAGATGGCAAAAGTACTCACTTTCCGTCCTTAAGTAGAAGTACAAATACTTGAGTTAAAAAATACTCTGGTAAAAGTGGAAGTACTGATTAAACTTCTTTACTCAAGTAAAAGTAACAAAGTACAGGCTTGGAAATTTACTTAAAGTATAAAAGTAAAAGTAGCCTTGCGAATGACAACCATTTTCTATGCAAAGCTACCGGAGCACACAAATGTTACTAGAGAGACGCTGAGGAACTTCAGTGGACATGGAAAACACATATATGTCTTTATATGGCAATGGCTACATTTTAAATGGATGTCTGCCAATAGGCCTAAAACATCACATATATGATTATTATGACAGAAACTGGGACTCCAGGTTAATCAGATTCTGACTCATTAGCAAAATATGAATTCAGTTGTGATTCTGTGAGAATTCACAGATCCAGTTTATATTTTTAATCTTCCCCTTAACATTTAAATGAATCTACATGTATGTGTGTGTGCTCAAATATGGCTTCTGGAAATAAAATAAAGGATTAAAATATGAATGACTAAACAGACATTAATGAAGAAGTTCCCCAGCACATTGGCCAGGAGTCCTTCTTGATGCTACTGTCTCAAACATCTCTCTCTAATAAGGCTGAGGATGATGTCTTGCTGCTTGTCTGCCAAATCTCCGTTTTCTTCATTTTCAATCATATCTATGTGTAAGTAAGTAAGGTTTATTTGTATAGCACCTTTCACAGATAAAAATCACAAAGTGCTTCACCGTAAAATGTAATACAATACCAACAAAGTACAATACAATGCATATGACACTTAAAAACAAATGGAAAACATAAAAACAAAACCATAAAAACCCCACGTCTAACTAAATGTGCTAACGTTAGCGCCATCAAGCCGCAATGATTTGCTGTGAATTAATGCAGAATGCTGAATCTGTTGAGTTGCGTCAAATGCAACGTACAGTAGATATTCCCATCTATTTAGATTGAATATGGTATTGATGATGTAAACAATGATAACGATAACTCCAGTGAAATGATGTGAAAGTTGAGGACTAGATTAGGACTGGATTAAAAGATGATTCTGGTTTCCAACGTCCCCCCAGGTGTGTCTGTTAAAACAGACGGAGACAAGTTTTCATCCACTTGTCAATTGAATTACAGTATCTGAAGTTGGTGAACAGGTGAAGACCACACCAAAACCACTAGCTAACTTACTTTAAATGTGAAGAACTATATACTAATAACGGGCTTAAGTAAACTGACAACATGAGTTATACGACTTACAGTTCTCAAAGACGCACACACACAATCTCAGCTGATTATCCTCCGGACAGATATTCTCTTTTTCTCCGTGTGGCGCGCGCACTCGCTCGCGGTGTGTGGCGCGTGTCCGCGCTATTTTCCGACATAACAACCTCTTGTACAAAACAAAAGTAACGAGCCAATTTTGTAAAATGTAAGGAGTAGAAAGTACCGATATTTGTGTTAAAATGTAAGGAGTAGAAGTAAAAACTCGCCACAAAAATAAATAGTAAAGTAAAAATATCAGAAAAATCTACTTGAGTGCATTAACGGAGTATTTGTACTTCGTTACTTCCCATCTCTGGGAACCACCAGGAGTACAAATCAGGGTGGTGGGATGGTTCCTAGGCCTATTAAGTCCATTTGGTGGCTGGTATCTGGGGATTGGCTAATGAGGACGTGTTCTCTCTTGCTCTCCCTCTTCAAGATTGCTTGTTTTTTTGGATTTTGGGTTTGGTTATTTTTGCGTTCTAGCCTTGATACATTTACATATTTACACTACACACATCCATCCACATACACACATTACAAATTAACTGATTGCACATTTATCTTTGTTTATTTAAATAAATTGGATTTAATTGAGCCAACATGTGTTCTCTACCTTTATTGGTCATACCTTTGAGCCAGGCAGGTATGAAAAAAAAGGTGGCGAACACACATGTTTGCTCAATTAAACCCAATGTATCTATCTATGTGACTATTTCATGAAAGTTACTTTATGCTTTAGTCATAGTTTTATGGCTTAACCAAGTCAATTCACTCCAGTAATGTACTTGAGTCAAAATGTTGAGGTACTTGTACTTTACTTGAGTCTTTTCTTTTCATGTTGCTTTCTACTTCTACTCCGTTACATTTCAGAGAGAAATATTCTACTTTTTCTCCACTACATTCATCTGACAGCTTTAGTTACTGGTTACTTTAGTTACTAGTTACTTTAGTTACTCCACTACATTCATCTGACAGCTTTAGTTACTAGTTACTTTAGTTACTCCACTATATTCATCTGACAGCTTTAGTTACTAGTTACTTTACACATTAAGATTCCTGCACAAAAACACACATAGTTTATAAAATCAGATTTTAGGATGAATTAAACTAGGTTGGATCCTTTACACTTTGGAAAATGGGAGGATTTGTATACTATAGCTACATTTTTCTGATGATACTTTCACACATATTGAATGCAGGACTTTTACTGTAACAGAGTATATTTACAGTGTACAGATGATCTGAATATTTCTACTTAACCAATCAAAGCAGACATAGTGTTGACCATGGTAGATGATAGGGACTTGCTGCCATTCAGTAAACAGTACTTTGAGTTGAAGATGATTGAATATTGGATCCATTCCTACGTAACATGTTATCTTCATTGATAAAATCAGAAAGAAAAGTCTGGAGAATGTCTTAAAGGCACAAAGTCATCTTTGTGTTGACGGTAGTTATCAAACTTTTAGCTAAAAGATACAAAAACATGCTCTCAACTGGATGCAAAAGTAAAATTTTCATCCTTCCTCTGTCCATTTATGGAATAGTAATAATATGGTAGTAATCATTAGACATGTTCATGTGTTTAGCTTGGTAAATTGCTCTTTAATACAAATTAAGATTTATCTTTGAAAAGATAAATAATCTAAACTGGATTTCTTGGAACTGGCAGTGTTTCTCTCTCCACTCTCCTGCATGATAATATTACAGTTCATCATCAAAACTCTGTTAACAGGATATGCGTCAAATACACAACACAAGTCAAAGTGGCTCATCTTGTTTTATTGAAAATGTCTGGCCTGTTTCTCCGTTTATTTTGGGAGTGGTTTTAAAACATTTTTGTCTCCTTTCTTGGTGTTTTTGTGTTGTTTGTTTGTTACTGTGGGTCTGTGACAGACCCTAACCCACTCTAACCCTAACCCAACATCTGGATGTCTAGGTGAACTCCAGTTTTCTCCAAACTCTGTTAACAATACTTGTAAAATAAACAACACATGTCGATTGTCTCATTTTTTTTCACAAAATCCTCCTTCCTCCTAATGCTTCCTGCAGGTGTTCCTAGCTCTGGATCTGTGGTTGGAGTCACCTGCTGACTCCATGTTCCTGCTTGACACCCTCTGATACAATTCTCCATGTCTCTGTCTGTCTGTCTGTCTGTCTCTCTCTCTCTCTGTCTCTTTCTCTCAGCCCCAACCGGTTGAGGCAGATGGCCGCCCACCCTGAGCCACTGTTCTGCTCGAGGTTTCTGCCTCTTAAAGGAAATTTTTCCTTGCCTCTGTTGCCTTAGTGCTTGCTCTTGGTGGGAACTGTTGGGTTTCTGTAAATAACATCACAGAGTAAACCTGCTCTTTTGTGAAAAGCGCAATGAGATAACTGTTGTTAGCGCTACATAAATAAAATTGAATTGAATTGAAAATATTGTGATCCCAGGAATATTGTTATTCCATCAAAAGTGTTTGGAGTTTGCATTTGAGGAAACCTAAAGAGAGAAGCCTCCTGCAGTCAGTTAGCTTCAACATGATGGTGGGTTATCCTTGGTGAACAGTGACATCTAGTGGTCGCATCACAGGAAAGGAGGTTCACTTTCTACAGCCCTTAAAAAAACCTTTTTACAAGATAACGGACATATTTCAATGATTCAACATCCCTTTATGAATCTGATTTGTAAAACAGTTGGGCTGTTCCATCTCCAGAAGGTGCTACTTAAAGGGGATGGTTTTCTTCTTCAACAGCCCCACAGTCCTTAGGTGTGGACCATAGAGACTCCTGGTTTGGTATCAGGTGTTTCCTTTATGACGTAGTACTGGAAACATGCAAACAGTCAATTATTGTCATCGTGAAAAACTTCTGCATTGTGTTGGAGTTTTGTAAAATGAGAAACTGTGACAGAGAGATCTCTCTGTCGTTCACTCTGGTGACAAAGGCACAACCAACCCCCTCTCATCAGCTCATTTAGGACATTTCCCCTCTTCCATGCAAAAAGCAGAGGAAATGATTTGCATACATCAGCCATCACTCTGCGCCAGCTGAGCCTCAGATGTTGGTTAATGACCAAACAGGGAGGAGTTAACAATATTTTTTTAATTTTTAAGATTCATGTTTTTGGAATTTTAAGACTTTTTTTTTTGCATGGGACCGATTAGACTTGAAAGGGGAGAGAGAGAGGGGGAATGAGATACAGCAAAGGGCCGCAGGTCGGAGGTAAACCTGCAGCCGCAGAGGGACAGAGAGACAGAGGTGGAGATGGAGTTTGACACAACCCACCAAACAAACCACAGGCACGCAAATCACACAGAAATATACTGTATTTATATTAAATAAATGTATAAATAAAAAGAGCACCCTCACAACAATGAATACAGTGGCCTGAAAAGCCAGAGGTGGACTGTGGAGAGAGGCAGTGGGGGCCTTATTGATAAGGCGGAGGGGAAGAACTGTTCATGCGGCGTGAGGTTTTGGTCCTGATGGACCTCAGCCTCCTGCCAGAGGGGAGTGGCTCAAAGAGTTTTTGGCCGGGGTGGGGAGGTCAGCCAATATTTTTCCAGCACACTTCAGAGTCATGTTGGCGTTTAGGTCCTGGAGCGGCGGCAAATTTCGGCCAATCACCTTCTCTGCTGATGGAATGATACACTTCAGTCTGCCCTTTTCCTCGGCAGTGGCAGCAGAATACCAAATTGCGATGGAGGATGTGAGGACCTTCTGCCCTTGTCCTCGGCAGTTGCAGCAGAGTACCAGATGGTGATGGAGGAGGCAGGTTGAATTTCTTATTCATACTATGTCTGTGTGTCTCTATCCTGTTTTTCTCTAACCAGTCTGTCTTCTGTAGGACCAAGTCTTCACCAGTCCTGCCAGTCTGGTCTTTGTGTACCTGCCGTGCTAGGTGGCAGTGGATGGGGACACATTTTGGAGCAGGAACTGCACACCGTCTTCCTCACCTGTCTGTACCTGAGCTACTCGTACCTGGGCAGCTCGTACCTAACCACTCAAACTTTGTCAGCTGGAGGCCAACCACAATGCATTCTGGGAGTCCAACCACGATGCATTCTGGGAGAGAGCGCTGCATCAGATCAACAGGCTGAGCGCCGACATGTTGAGGATCAACGCGGAGCCACACTTCTTCACCGAGTTGCTTCAGGATCTGAAAAAAGAGGGACGAGAGAGAGAGAAGCAAGAGAGGGAGAAAGTGGGAGAGAAAGTAAGGGAGAAAGTGGGAGAAAAAGAGGGGGAGAAGGAGAAGGTGAGAGAGAAAGAGGGGGAGAAAGTGGGAGAGAAAGAAGGGGAGATAGAGAGGGAACAAGATTAAATGAAAGAGAAAAAGGAGAAAAAGAAAAAGGAGGAGAAAGCGAACAATGGAGGAAACAGCATCAATGAAGAAAAGAGGTTTAAAAAGGAATATCTTCTACGTTTTCCCCTCCTATTCCCCCTGCTCTGGCATTTCCCCCTCTCATTCCCCCTGCTCTGGCATTTCCCCCTCTCATTCCCCCTGCTCTGGCGTTCCCCCTTCTCATTCCACCTGCTCTGGATCACTTTTCAGAGTGTCAGAAAAGAAGCCTTGTTTTGAGATTTGTGACAATGCATTTAATGCATTTAACAGCTCATCCAAGAGGATTTTAAAATACTTTATCCATATTATCTAGAATAAGTTTCTCAACACATAAAGGAACACCCTGAATCCTTCGGTTCATCACAAACATTCAGCATCAAGACTCCTGGGGGTCTCTCAGCAGGCAGTGATTTTGGCAAAGTCTTAATAATTTGCATAGCTTGTAAATACTCAAAGTACAAGTAGACTACCTTTAGGGGTGCATAATTATGGCCAAAATGTTGTCACATATTCTATGTATAACTACTTTCACATCCATATTGTGCTACATTCCTCTTATGTTAAGTTAATGTTGTATACCCATTATCTACCAGACGAAATATCAACACAGAGTTCGGTACTCTGATGCTCCAAGACAAATGGAACAGAAACATGGCTGCAAGTCATGCTAGTAAACACTAATAACACGTTACACAGCAGGTAACATTAACGTTAGCTCCAGTAGGAACTGGATTAACAAAAAAATGTAACCGTTGTAGTTTGACTGTATTTCACTGTAGAGGATTCCAACAGTGGGATGTACAACAGTCTGCTGCTAAAGCTACGAGCCAGGGCTCCACACTAACTTGTTGCCATGGTTGCACTGGTGCGACTAACTTTTTTTATTTTGGTCCACCAGTGCAAAATATAGGTGCAACCAAATATTTCCTTGCATCGCCGTTAATGCCAGAATTTCAAGTTCAGATTTTTATCAGGCTCCATATACTTTACATTCACATATATTACGTACATTTATTGGAAGTACAGTTATAATGTATATATAAATAAAAATATTTTTAAATTAAAAAAAATTTTTTAAAGTGCTTTACTGAGCTGCAAAACTAACACATTTAAGCAAAATAGAAAGTGCTACTGTTTAAAAATGTGTGTCTGAACTGAGACCTGACATTTCATGCCTCAAAGTCTTATAGCTGGTCCCCCTCCCCCTGCTGTTGCATGCCCCTCACATGGACAACACCTGTAATTTGGCCTTCTTCCCTTTTGGCCTTGGCTAAAGCAGCTTTCCTCACTCCATAGAATCAACATTCTTTAGCCACCAAAGTGAGCTAAATGTTCAGTTTTAAGTCAGCAGCCACTTTTCACTGTAAGCTCTTTTATTAAAACAGATTGGGATTAAAATGAAACACAAAGACAGGGTTTCCTTCACTCTTTGATAATATACAGCTGCAGTACATGTAAATGAAAATGATCTGAAATAAATAGCCTAGGATATATTAAAAAAAAAATATCTCTGAGAAAGCTTCTTAACTCTCCCTATCTCTGCTTAAACGAGATAGGGAGAGAAGATGAGTGCAATGGACTGAAGCGTATGCTACTCACAGAGCGTCAGAGTGACGGCTGACTCATTATGAATGGGTCCAGCACAGGTCAAATAGCAGGTCAGCAGAATTACACTCGTGAAACGTCTGTATTGTCTACAGACTGTTAATAATATACAGTCTATGGTATCAACACTCCGCTGCATGGCTTTACAGAACAAATGGGTCATGTAACACATGTACAAAAACCACAAAAAAAATGAATGATGCATTTAAAATATTGCTCGATCGCGCTCATTTTAATCGTGATTAAAATTTGATTAATCGTGCAGCCTTAGGTACCTTAAATGTGTAGTACTCATGTTCACAGTATTATAGTAAATATACATAGTTACATTCCCCCTTGATGTAGAGGCAGTAAACATGACCTTTTCACAGACGCAAAAGAAGAATACTTCTATAGTTTTCTTCTAAAGTTCTGTAGTTCTCTTCTACACTTCTATAGTTCTCTTCTATACTTCTATCGTTCTTTAGTTATCTTCTATACTTCTATAGTTATCTTCTATAGTTCTATAGTTCTCTTCTACACTTCTATAGTTCTCTTCTATACTTCTATAGTTCTCTTCTATACTTCTATCATTCTTTAGTTATCTTCTATACTTCTATAGTTCTCTTCTACACTTCTATAGTTCTATAGTTTTGTTCTGTGGATAACTGACATTAGCCCTGCTATTTTAACTACATCTTTGGGAAATTACATGTTTTTAACTTTAAATACATTTCTGTATTTTAACATTTGCGATGTTTGAAATAAATTATATTTTGCAAGTGTGTGTGGCTGAATAAACAACAATACTTATGTAGGATATAATGAAATACATTTCTATAAATTCAAAAATGGTATAACGTAAAATAAGTATTATTAAAAACCCTTTGAAAGTTTAACTGTATTAATACCATTATTATTTATAATGGTTATTATTATGAATAAATATTGTTTAACAGATTATTTTTGTCTGTTTTGTGTAAAGCTCGTTGTGACTGTTGTTAAAAGAAACTAGGTTTATTTATATTTTTACTTAATATTAAAAAGACACAGGTAAAGGTAAAAAGTTCTGTTTAAATTAAATCATTAAATACCTAATATAATATATAACATATTTTTCAACAGCATTATTTGAAACATATTTTATTGACGTGCTGTAAATAGCCCCGCCCCTTCTGGGCCTCCGTAGATCTCCTTTATATAGCCCCGCCCCTCCTGGCTCCTGTAACTTCAGAGCCGCGAAATCAGAAGAAGAAACGGCCGTGATTCAGGCAGAATATTCGCCCTCCCTAAATTACCGTTTTTTCGGACCAAAATGAGCCTCTAACCGCTGGAACAGTTGAGATACTAACGGAGATATTTCAGTGAAAGTCCGGAGACAGAAACGGAGACGTTTCGGTGAGTTTTGTGTATTTGTGTCGACTTCAAAGAAACTTCAAAGAAAGTGTGTTTTCACCGCCGAGTGAACACCAGTCGGCAGATTAACTGTTTAAATTACCGTATAGTTCCTCTACAAAGAGGAGAAAACTCTTCCTCCTCCATGTTAACTTCACTTACAAATACTTCATTATGTATTTGGTTTTTTTTATGAATAATTTAGACTTTATTTTTAAATTTAGCATGGCCAATTGTGATTGGCTGTTGCTTTTTTAAAATGTAACATTTTCGGGCTTAGGTTTTTTCTTTTTTTTCTTTCTTAATCTAATGATGCAGGTGACGTGTGTTGGTGTATGTGTGTGTCTGAGTGTGTGTGTGTGTGTGTCGGTGAATGTGTGTGTCTGTGTGCGCGTGTGTCTGTGTGCGCGTGTGTCGGTGACTGTGTTTGTCGGTGACTGTGTCGGTGTGTTTCTGTGTTCTTGTGTCTGTGTGTGCGTGTCGGTGTGCTGTGTGCGCGTCGGTGTATGTGTGTCTGTTGTTGAGTGTGTCCGTGTGTGTCTCTGTTGGTGAGTGTTTGTCTGTTGGTGAAAATGTGTGTATATGTGTGTTGGTGTATATGTCTCTCTCTGTATGTGTGTGCGTGTGTCGGTGTATATGTCTCTGTGTGTGTGTGTGTGTTGGTGTGTGTGTGTGTGTTGGTGTCTCGGTTTGTGTCTGTTGGTGAAAATATGTGTATATGTGTGTTGGTGTATAAGTCTCTCTCTGTATGTGTGTGCGTGTGTCGGTGTATATGTCTCTGTGTGTGTGTGTGTGTTGGTGTGTGTGTGTGTGTTGGTGTCTCGGTTTGTGTCTGTTGGTGAAAATATGTGTATATGTGTGTTGGTGTATAAGTCTCTCTCTGTATGTGTGTGCGTGTGTCGGTGTATATGTCTCTGTGTGTGTGTTGGTGTCTCGGTTTGTGTCTGTTGGTGACTGTGTGTGTCTGTGTCTTTGTGTGTGTTGGTGTCTCTGGATGTGTCTCTGTTTATGTCTGTTGTTGACTGTGTGTATCTATGTATGTGTGTTGGTGTCTCTGTGTCTCCGTTTGTGTCTGTTATCTGTGTGTGTGTGTGTGTGTGTGTGCGTGTATCTGTCTGTGTTTGCGTGTGTGTATCTGTGAGTGTGTGTTGGTGTGTGTGTGTGTCTGTCTGTCTGCATGTGTGCGTGCATCTGTCTGTGTTTGCGCGTGTGTGTGTGTGTGTGTGTGTGTGTGTGTGTATCTGTCTGAGTGTGTGTCTGTAAGTGTGTGTATGTGTGTTGGTGTGTGTGTATGTGTCTGTCTGTTTGCATGTGTGTGTATCTGTGTAAGTGTTGCTTTGTGTGTCTGTGTGTGTGTGTCAGTGTGTGTGTGTGTGTCTCTGTGCGTTTGTCTGTCTGTTTGCATGTGTGTGTGTGTGTGTATATCTGTGTGAGTGTGTGTCTGTGAGAGTGTGTGTCGGTGAATGTGTGTGTGTATCTGATGAGCAGGTGGCACCTTGTACGGCAGCCTCGTAACAGTGTATGAATGTGTGTGATGGTGAATGGTTCCTGTATGATGGAAAAGAGCTTTGAGTCGTCGTTAAGACTAGAAAAACGCTTCATTAATACAGTCATAAAGAGATATATCTATCAGTTTATTACCTTCTAATTACTAAGGTAACAGTGTATATGTGATATATATCAGCTTGGGTCAGTTATGTTTATGTATGTAATGTTTCTGTGTTGTTGAATCCCACAGAAGAAGAAGAACACTAACCCGGTCTGATAGAAGAAGATCAACAGACTACATGATGGAATTCATTAATTCTCTCATCAGGTAAGAAGAAACCAGCTGATCATATTTCTTTTTAATGAAACCATATCTGATCTTGTCTCATCTTGTTTTTTTGAAACCATATCTGATCATGTCTCATCTTGGTTGGAATTTCAGGTAGATCTACAAAAGTAAGTTTCATTTTTATTGTTTTCTGAGTTAGCCACTGTGCTATCTATCTATCTATCTATCTATCTATCTATCTATCTATCTATCTATCTATCTATCTATCTATCTATCTATCTATCTATCTATCTTGTTCTCCCTCTTTTTCTCCCTCTCTTTCTCATTCCCTTTCACGCTATCATTCTCTTTCTCCCTCTCTCCTTTTCTCTCTCACTCTCTCCAGGGGTCCAGACGGCAACCATATGGTTTCATTTTGCATCCATTAAACGTAGAAAAACATTAAAGTACCAATAAAAACGATTATGATGAAAATTAAACGGCTAAAAAGATTATACACATAGAATAATAAAAGTTACAGTGATTAAGAAATTAATAATTATAATTTTAATAGGTTGTAGGGACGGGTTCAGGAGGAGAGAGCGTTGGGGGCCAATGTGCTCCTAGTGAAAAAGTTAGTCTGGAGCCCTGCTTTCTCTTTCTCACTTTATCACTCTTGCTTTATCTCCTCTCTCCCCTCCCGTTCTCTCTCTATCTCTTTTTCTATCTCTTAATCTCACTATCTCTCTCTTTGCTGCTCTGTGTTACTTTAACACATCTTTTGGATGTTACATCTCTCATGGCCGCCGTGCCTTCCTATCTCTGATTATCTCAAATGGCCGCCGTGCCTTCCTATCTCTGATTATCTCTCTCATGGCCGCCGTGCCTTCCTATCTCTGATTATCTCTCATGGCCGCCGTGCCTTCCTGTCTCTGATTATCTCTCATGGCCGCCGTGCCTTCCTATCTCTGATTATCTCTCATGGCCGCCGTGCCTTCCTATCTCTGATTATCTCTCATGGCCGCCGTGCCTTCCTATGTCTGATTATGTCTCATGGCCGCCGTGCCTTCCTGTCTCTGATTATCTCTCATGGCCGCCGTGCCTTCCTGTCTCTGATTATCTCTCATGGCCGCCGTGCCTTCCTGTCTCTGATTATCTCTCATGGTCGCCGTGCCATCATTATCTATAGTCTATCTGTTCATCAGCTTGGATCAATGTTGGTGCTGTGTTTTTTTTCAGGTAGCTCTACTAAAAGTAAGTGCCATTATTATTTCATTTGTTGTGTGTTTGGCCGCCGTGCCTTCCTGTTTCTGATTATCTCTCTCATATTGGGCTGGGCGGTATATCGACAGATTTAACAATTCCACATTTTGCTGTACAATTAATTGGCTCAGAAATATAAGATTAACATAATTGTCTCTTTCAGTCAAATGAAAGTTTAGACTGAATCCCAGGGTTAGGTTCTGTCATGTGACCCAGATAAATTTAACAGAGCTTGCCGACTGGCTTGAGTCAGGTACAGCTCAGGGTGTTTGAAGTTTCTCTGGCAACATGTGATAGCTGCTGCTAGCATAGCTTTAGCACATGGGCGCTTTACTTATATAATTACAATTCGGCACATCTAAACAAAATCAACAATTACCATCAACAGTAACTTAACAAATGTTAACTACCAAGTTATTATATGAGAAGCAATGAAGGATGTTCATTACAGTGTCATCATTTATGGAAGCATTACTAATTTACCAAAAACAATATGAGATCAAAAGCAACAAACTACATGACTCTACCACGTGGAGGTGCTTTGGTGGAGTTTAGACGTTAGAAAGTGGACTTGACTAGTAAACACGGTGAGCGTGTTGACTGGTAGGAATCAAACAGGGAAAACCTGTCTTCAATCATAGTTTGAGCGGTCTTTAAAAAACAAATGTTGATGTTGCTTTGATTTACAACTGAACATTAAGGCAATGTTGGAGATAATTCTCTAAATTTAGTTATATAGAGTATAACATTTCTGCCGAAAATTCCTCAGATACAATGTTTTGTCTGTGCCGTCCAGCCCTACTCTCATGGCCACCGTGTCATCACCATCTATCATCTCTCTGCTTCCATCTGTTCATCACATCTATCATCTCTATGCTTCCATCTGTTCATCCCCATCTATCATCTCTCTGTTCATCACCATCTATCGTGTCTCTGTTCATCACCATCTATCCATCACCATCTATCGTCTCTCTGCTTCCATCTGTTCATCACCATCTATTGTCTCTACCTTCCATCTGTTCATCACATCTATCGTCTCTCTGCTTCTATCTGTTCATCACCATCTATCGTCTCTCTGTTCATCACCATCTATCGTCTCTCTGTTTTCATCTGTTCATCAGCTGGGATCAATGTTGGTACTGTATTTTTTTCAGGTAGATCTACTAAAAGTAAGTGGCATTATTTTTATTGTTTTCCGCCTTGCTCTATCTAGCTGTGTGTTACATTAACACACATCAACTACTAGAAGCTATAGTTCTCTTTTTTCTAAAACATGATACCTCTCGTTTTCTTATGTGTTTTGTTTGTGGCTGCTGTGCCTTACTGTCTTTGATCATCTCTCTCATGGCTGCCATGTCATTACTATCATCTGTTCATCAGCTTTGATCAATGTGTGTGCAATAATATTTTTTTGAGGTAGATCTACTAAAAGTAAGTGCCATTTTTGTTGTCGTTAAGTATTTGTGTTCTTGGCTGCTTGCTGCAACTATCATGGCCACCGTGCCACATGTGCCTCTGTCTTTCATGGCTGTTTTTTTTTTTTTTAGTTTAAATGAAAAATGTCTGTGTATTAGCTAAAGTGCTACAGCATTTGACTGATGGTCATTTTTGATTTAGTTTAGATGTGCCAAATTGTAATTTATAGAAGTGATTATTGGTCTGACTGTCGTGCTTAGGTTATGCTTTTTGTTGGTATTTGCCCCTTTACATGTTAATAGTAACACAAATTGTTTAGGGTTAAGGGAGGAAGTTGGATGTGGATAGGGGTACCGGTAGCTGTTCAGAGTGCCAACAGGACATTCCTAGATATTATATTATGGTTTGCACTTGGCTGCTGTGTTACACACATCTTTTGGATGTTACATCTCTACATTTCACACACTTTCTACTTCCGACTGAAAGTTTTTGCTCATTCCTTCATAAGCTGTAGTTCTTTCTTCTAAGAACATATTACTTCTGTGTCGTGTTTTTGGTCGCTGTGCCCTCCTATCTCTGATTATCTCTCTGTAGCTAACTTTTAAATTTGTAAGAATTACAGACCATTACAACAGGCTTAAATGAACTGACGGTTATAAGACTTACAGTTCTCAAAGACGCACACAATGTTTCAGCACCATGGAAAGTGCCCCCTGTGTATTAGTCAAAATGCTGTTTCAGCACCATGGACAGTCCCACCTGTGTTTTAGGGATAATGCTGTTTCAGCACCATACACAGTCCCACCTGTCTTTTGATGGTAAAGCTGTTTTAGCACCATGGACAGTTCCCCCGGTGTTTTAGTGATAATCCTGTTCCAGCACCATGGACTGTTCCCTCCCCCCTTCTGTTTTAGTGATAAAGCTGTTTCAGCACCATGGACAGTGCCCCTCATGTTTTATTGTCAAGTGTTTAAGCACCATGGACAGTCCCCCATGTTTTTTAGTGATAATGCTGTTTCTGCACCATGGGCAGCCACCTTTTCATTTAGTCTCAAGTGTTTCAGCACCATGTATAGTCCCCCCTGTGTTTTAGTGATAATCCTGTTCCAGCACCATGGACTGTCCCCTCCACCATTCTGTTTTAGTGATAAAGCCGATTCAGTGCCATGGACAGTTCCCCTTTTCTTTGAGCATCAAGTGTTTCAGCACCATGCAGAAATTCCGTGTTTTAGTGATAATGCTGTTTCAGCACCATGGACAGTGCTCCATATGTTTTATTGTCAAGTGTTTAAGGACCATGTACAGTCCCACCTTTTAGTATCAAATATTCATTTAGTGTCATGCTTTAGTGATAATGCTGTTTCAACACCATTATCAGCCCCTTCAAGTTTTAGTGTGAAGTGTTTTAGCACCATGGACAGCCCCTGTCAGTTTTAGTCTGAAGTGTTTAATCACCATGGACAGTCTCCCCCCCTCTGTCTTTTAGTGTCAAGTGTTTCAGCACCATGGATAGCCCCCCTTTTCTTTTAGTGTCAAGTGTTTCACCACCATCGACAGTTTCCCCCTTTTCTTTAAGTGTCAAGTGTTTCACCACCATGGGCAGTCCTCCCCCCTGTGTTTTAGTGTAAAGTGTTTTAGAACCATGGACAGTTCCCCCCTGTTTTTTAGTGATAAAGCTGTTTCAGCACCATGGACACTTCCCCCTGTGTTTTTGTGATAATCCTGTTCCAGCACCATGGACTGTCCCCCCTTCTGTTTTAGTGACAAAGCTGTTTCAGCACCATGGACTGTCCCCCCCTTTTCTTCTATTGTCAAATGTTTAGGCACCATGGAAAGTGTCCCCTGTGTATTAGTCATAATGCTGTTTCAGAACCATGGACAGTCCCTCTTTGAGTGTCAAGGCTTTCAGCACCATGGAAAGTCCCCCCTCTGATTTAGGGATGATGCTGTTTCAGCACCATGCTCAATCCCACCTGTGTTTTAATGGTAAAGCTATTTCAGCACCATGGACAGTCCCCCCCGTGTTTTAGTGATAATGCTCTTTCAGCACCATGGACAGTCCCCTCCCCCTTCTGTTTTAGTGATAAAGCTGTTTAAAACCGTGGACAGTCCCCCTTTTCTTTGAGCGTCAAGTGTTTCAGCACCATGGACAGTGCCCCTCGTGTTTCTATTGTCAAGTGTTTAACCACCATGGGCAGTCCCCTCTGTTTTTTAGTGGTAATGCTGTTTCTGCACCATGGGCCACCACCTTTTCGTTTAGTGTCAGGTGTTTCAGCACCATGGATAGTCCCCCCCCTTGTGTTTTAGTGATAATCCTGTTCCATCACCATGGACTGTACCCTCCCCCGTGTTTTAATGATAATGCTTTTTCAGCACAATGGACAGCCACCTTTTTGTTTAGTGTCAAGTGTTTCAGCACCATCTATAGTCCCCCCCTCTGTTTTAGTGATAATCCTGTTCCAGCCCCATGGACTGTCCCCTACCCCCTTCTGTTTTAGTGATAAAGCTGTTCCAGCACTGTGGAAATTCCCCCTTTTAATTGAGCGTCAAGTGTTTCAGAATTATGCATAAGTTCCCCGTGTTTGTGATAATGCTGGTTCAGCACCATGCACAGTGCTCCTTATGTTTTATTGTCAAGTGTTTAAGGACCATGTACAGTCCCACCTTTCTTTTAGTATCAAATATTCAGCACCATGGACAGTCCCCCATGCTTTAGTGATAAAGCTGTTTCAACACCATGGACACTTCCCCCGTGTGTTTTAGTGATAATCCTGTTCCAGCACGATGGACTGTCCCCTCTTTTGGTTGTGATAAAGCTGTTTCAGCATCATGGACAGCCCCCCCTTTTCTTCTGGAGTCAAATGTTTAAGCACCATGGAAAGTGCCCCATGTGTATTAGTCATAATGCTGTTTCAGAACCATGGGCAGTCCCCTCTGTCTTTTAGGGATGATGCTGTTTCAGCACCATGCACAGTCCCACCTGATTTTTAATGGTAAAACTGTTTCAGCAACATGGACAGTTCCCTCCGTGTTTTAGTTATAATGCCTCAGAATGCCACTCTGTGAGGGTGTCATTGCAAAGCCGGCCTCACAATGCCACTCTGTGAGAGTGTCATTGCAAAGCTGGCCTCACAATGCCACTCTGTGAGGGTGTCATTGCAAAGCCAGCCTTGCAATGCCACTCTGTGAGGGTGTCATTGCAAAGCCGGCCTCGCAATGCCACTCTGTGAGGGTGTCATTGCAAAGCCAGTCTCGCAATGTCACTTTGTGAAGCTGTAATAGCGAAGCCCGCCTTGCAATGTCACTTTGTAAAGCTGTAATAGCAAAGCCGGCCTCGCAATGCCACTTTGTGAAGCTGTAATAGCAAAGCCGGCCTCGCAATGCCACTCTGTGAGGGTGCCATTGCAAAGCCGGCCTCGCAATGTCATTTTGTGAAGCTGTAATAGCGAAGCTGGCCTTGCAATGCCACTTTGTGGAGCTGTAATAGCAAAGCCGTCCTCGCAATGCCACTCTGTTAGGGTGTCATTGCAAAGCCAGCCTCGCAATGCCACTCTGTGAGGGTGTCATTGCAATGCCGGCCTCGCAATGTCACTTTGTGAAGCTGTAATAGCAAAGCCAGCCTCGCAATGCCACTCTGTGAGGGTGTCATTGCAAAGCCAGCCTTGCAATGCCACTCTGTGAGGGTGTCATTGCAATGCCGGCCTCCCAATGCCACTCTGAGGGTGTCATTGCAAAGCCGGCCTCGCAATGTCACTTTGTGAAGCTGTAATAGCGAAGCCGGCCTTGCAATGTCACTTTGTAAAGCTGTAATAGCAAAGCCAGCCTCGCAATGCCACTTTGTGAAGCTGTAATAGCAAAGCCGTCCTCGCAATGCCACTCTGTTAGGGTGTCATTGCAAAGCCGGCCTCGCAATGCCACTATGTAAAGCTGTAATAGCAAAGCCAGCCTCGCAATGCCACTTTGTGAAGCTGTAATAGCAAAGCTGGCCTCGCAATGCCACTCTGTGAGGGTGCCATTGCAAAGCCGGCCTCGCAATGTCACTCTTTGAAGCTGTAATAGCGAAGCCGGCCTCGCAATACCACTTTGTGAAGCTGTAATAGCAAAGCCGGCCTCGCAATGCCACTCTGTGAGGGTGTCATTGCAATGCCGGCCTCGCAATGTCACTTTGTGAAGCTGTAATAGCAAAGCCGGCCTCGCAATGCCACTCTGTGAGGGTGTGATTGCAAAGCCGGCCTTGCAATGTCACTTTTTGAAGCTGTAATAGCGAAGCCGGCCTCGCAATACCACTTTGTGAAGCTGTAATAGCAAAGCCGGCCTCGCAATGCCACTCTGTGAGGGTGTCATTGCAATGCCGGCCTCGCAATGTCACTTTGTGAAGCTGTAATAGCGAAACCGGCCTCGCAATGCCACTCTGTGTGGGTGTCATTGCAAAGCCGCAATGTCACTTTGAAGCTGTAATAGCGAAGCCGGCCTTGCAATACCACTTTGTGAAGCTGTAATAGCAAAACCGGCCTCGCAATGCCACTCTGTGAGGGTGTCATTGCAAAGCCGGCCTCGCAATGCCACTCTGTGAGGGTGTCATTGCAAAGCCGGCCTTGCAATGTCACTTTGTGAAGCTGTAATAGCAAAGCCGGCCTTGCAATGCCACTCTGTGAGGGTGCCTTTGCAAAGCCAGCCTCGCAATGCCACTCTGTGAGGGTGTCATTGCAAAGCTGGCCTCGCAATGCCACTCTGTGAGGGTGTCATTGCAAAGCCAGCCTCGCAATGCCACTCTGTGAGGGTGTCATTGCAAAGCCGGCCTCGCAATGCCACTCTGTGAGGGTGTCATTGCAAAGCCAGCCTCGCAATGTCACTTTGTGAAGCTGTAATAGCAAAGCCGGCCTCGCAGTGCCACTCTGTGAGGGTGCCATTGCAAAGCCAGCCTCGCAATGTCACTTTGTGAAGCTGTAATAGCGAAGCCGGCCTTGCAATACCACTTTGTTAAGCTGTAATAGTAAAGCCGGCCTCGCAATGCCACTCTGTGAGGGTGTCATTGCAAAGCCGGCCTCCCAATGCCACTCTGTGAGGGTGTCATTGCAAAGCCAGCCTCGCAATGTCACTTTGTGAAGCTGTAATAGCGAAGCCGGCCTTGCAATGTCACTTTGTAAAGCTGTAATAGCAAAGCCGGCCTCGCAATGCCACTTTGTGAAGCTGTAATAGCAAAGCCAGCCTCGCAATGCCACTCTGTGAGGGTGCCATTGCAAAGCCAGCCTCGCAATGTCACTTTGTGAAGCTGTAATAGCGAAGCCGGCCTTGCAATACCACTTTCTGAAGCTGTAATAGCAAAGCCGGCCTCGCAATGCCACTCTGTGAGGGTGTCATTGCAAAGCCGGCCTCGCAATGCCACTATGTGAGGGTGTCATTGCAAAGCCAGCCTCGCAATGTCACTTTGTGAAGCTGTAATAGCAAAGCCGGCCTCGCAATGCCACTCTGTGAGGGTGTGATTGCAAAGCCGGCCTTGCAATGTCACTTTTTGAAGCTGTAATAGCGAAGCCGGCCTCGCAATACCACTTTGTGAAGCTGTAATAGCAAAGCTGGCCTCGCAATGCCACTCTGTGAGGGTGTCATTGCAATGCCGGCCTCGCAATGTCACTTTGTGAAGCTGTAATAGTGAAACCGGCCTCGCAATGCCACTCTGTGTGGGTGTCATTGCAAAGCCGCAATGTCACTTTGAAGCTGTAATAGCGAAGCCGGCCTTGCAATACCACTTTGTGAAGCTGTAATAGCAAAACCGGCCTCGCAATGCCACTCTGTGAGGGTGTCATTGCAAAGCCGGCCTCGCAATGCCACTCTGTGAGGGTGTCATTGCAAAGCCGGCCTTGCAATGTCACTTTGTGAAGCTGTAATAGCAAAGCCGGCCTTGCAATGCCACTCTGTGAGGGTGCCTTTGCAAAGCCAGCCTCGCAATGCCACTCTGTGAGGGTGTCATTGCAAAGCTGGCCTCGCAATGCCACTCTGTGAGGGTGTCATTGCAAAGCCAGCCTCGCAATGCCACTCTGTGAGGGTGTCATTGCAAAGCCGGCCTCGCAATGCCACTCTGTGAGGGTGTCATTGCAAAGCCAGCCTCGCAATGTCACTTTGTGAAGCTGTAATAGCAAAGCCGGCCTCGCAGTGCCACTCTGTGAGGGTGCCATTGCAAAGCCAGCCTAGCAATGTCACTTTGTGAAGCTGTAATAGCGAAGCCGGCCTTGCAATACCACTTTGTTAAGCTGTAATAGTAAAGCCGGCCTCGCAATGCCACTCTGTGAGGGTGTCATTGCAAAGCCGGCCTCCCAATGCCACTCTGTGAGGGTGTCATTGCAAAGCCAGCCTCGCAATGTCACTTTGTGAAGCTGTAATAGCGAAGCCGGCCTTGTAATGTCACTTTGTAAAGCTGTAATAGCAAAGCCGGCCTCGCAATGCCACTTTGTGAAGCTGTAATAGCAAAGCCAGCCTCGCAATGCCACTCTGTGAGGGTGCCATTGCAAAGCCAGCCTCGCAATGTCACTTTGTGAAGCTGTAATAGCGAAGCCGGCCTTGCAATATCACTTTCTGAAGCTGTAATAGCAAAGCCGGCCTCGCAATGCCACTCTGTGAGGGTGTCATTGCAAAGCCGGCCTCGCAATGCCACTATGTGAGGGTGTCATTGCAAAGCCAGCCTCGCAATGTCACTTTGTGAAGCTGTAATAGCGACGCCAGCCTTGCAATATTGCAATACCACTTTGTGAAGCTGTAATAGCAAAGCCGGCCTCGCAATGCCACTCTGTGAGGGTGTCATTGCAATGCCGGCCTCGCAATGTCACTTTGTGAAGCTGTAATAGCAAAGCCGGCCTCGCAATGCCACTCTGTGAGGGTGCCATTGCAAAGCCGGCCTCGCAATGTCACTTTGTGAAGCTGTAATAGCAAAGCCGGCCTTGCAATGTCACTTTGTGAAGCTGTAATAGCAAAGCCGGCCTCGCAATGCCACTCTGTGAGGGTGCCATTGCAAAGCCGGCCTCGCAATGTCACTTTGTGAAGCTGTAATAGCGAAGCCGGCCTTGCAATACCACTTTGTGAAGCTGTAATAGCAAAGCCGGCCTCGCAATGCCACTCTGTGAGGGTGTCATTGCAAAGCTGGCCTCACAATGCCACTCTGTGAAGCTGTAATAGCGAAGCCAGCCTTGCAATGTCACTTTGTGAAGCTGTAATAGCAAAGCCGGCCTCGCAATGCCACTCTGTGAGGGTTGTAATGGCCAATTTGGCTATATACGTTTGCTATGTGTGTAGTGTGTGTGTGGGTGGTAGGTCTGTGTAAATGGTTGTTTGTTACGTCACCTGTGCACCTGTTTGTGGGTGCTAATTTGGAGATTATAAAGGGAATCACAGGTGAGGTGGATGGGAAATCTGGATCCGGGAAGCCACACAGTTTTTCAACCTCAGCTGTGTGAGAGTAATGTTTTTAGATCTCGTCGTTCTCGGCTTTTAATCACTCAAGTCTGTCTTTTTGTATATGCTTTTATCGAAACTGTTTGTACAATAAAGGATTAAACGTACAACGACGGCGGACCTCATTATTTGCACCAGCAAGAGTTGGAAAGGGCTTGAGATTTCACCCAGTGGCATTATTTGTGGACAGATTGCCACTACATAATGTTGAAAAACTAGCTTCACAAGACGGAACAATTGGATTTGCAAGTGGAAGGACAGAGCCGCGCTTCACTCATTCCGCGTCAGCTGATTCCACTCATTTGGACTGAGAGACAGCCTGCGCAATGCACCGCAGAAGAATCACGGTAGGACAAAACAAGAATTGTTACAAACTGTGTGGAAGAGATTGGCCTTCTCATAAAAAGGATACAGGTACATCCTGCTACAATTCTTTATAAAGCTTTCAGCAGTTCTGCTAAGTTGATGTCAAAATGAGTGACTTGTGTGCAGCTGTCAATCAAAGTGAAACGGAAAATGAACGTGGTAAAAGATCGGTCAAACTAACGGCCAAAGCACTGGAATTACAAATAATATCCAATCAAAAGGAAAGGAATTCCGGAATAAAGAAACTACACAAACTAACAAAGGAAGTTAAGCAATTGATGCTTTCAAAGGGAAATGTGTCTGAGGTACAAACAAAGTATGAAATGTGTTTGAAACTATGTGTGGAAACTGAACAGTTGCATGATTTATTGAAACAATGGCTACCTGAGGATGAAATGTCAAAACAAAATGAATGGTTTGAAACCCAAATGCACAGAAATAAAGCAATAATACAAAACATGGACACATGGTTGCTTGACAAAGGGAGTAATGATGATGATGATGATGCTGCAAAAAACAAAACTGTTCTCAAACTTGCACCAGCCATAACTGTGGTTACTGATGACATTAGTCCAGGGGACAGCGTTTCTAATGTTGGTTTCAAAAAAAGCTCATCAACTGGCCAGTACAGTCATAGGTCTTCAAGGTCTTTAACATCCTCTGCATGCCTAAAAGCAGAGGCGGAAAGGGCTGCTCTCATGGCTAAGGCAGCTGCCCTTAAAGAAAAACACGAACTGGACGCTCAGGAGGAGCATATCCGACAGAAAAAGGAATTGCTGGAATTGCAATGTCAAATTGCTGTTCAAACTGCAAAGGTTAATGTGTATAGAGGTTCTGATGTGCAAAGCTCCAGGGCTCAATCAGATGGAATGAATTCGTATCTGCAAAGTTTTAAACGTAAACATTCGCTCAGACCCTCTGCTACGGAATTTGTTCCACAATGTTCAAATCATCATTTCAATCATTCACCAATAGGAGGTGGCAGTGCTGCAGTGCTAATGGAGGTGCAGCCACAAGACTCAAATCAACAGTTCAATTGTATACCAATAGGAGGTGACAAAACTTCCATATCAATGGAAGCACGGCATAAGGAAATACTTTCACAGCATATTGGATCAAGAGCTCATGTTCTGAATTCCCAACCAAGCATGCCTCGACTGTTTCAGAAAACCTATCATGCAATACCTCACACAAAGGAGTCCATTCAAAATGTTGACCTGACGCAAACTAATGTGCACCAAGGCAACCTTCTTTCCATCATGCAACGACAGAATGAAAGAACAGCTCTACTAGTGCAAAAACATTCTTCGTCATCACTACCTCCACGAGATATACCAACATTTGATGGAAATCCTCTTGAGTACAGCGCGTTTATTAGAGCATTTGAGCATGGTGTGGAAAGAAAGGGTGCTAGCAACATAGACTGTTTATACTTTTTGGAGCAATATACCAAAGGACAACCTAGGCAGGTGGTCAAGAGCTGTCAACACATGCCACCAGACAGAGGATATCAAAGAGCAAGGATCCTCTTACAAGAACACTTTGGAAATAAACAAAAAATAGCCACTGCATACATGGAGAAAGCTCTTGGATGGCCATCAGTAAAATCAGAAGACCTTGAAGCTTTGCAAGGGTTTGCTTTGTTTTTACGTGTTTGCTGTAATGCTATGGAGGACATCAGCTACATGTCAGAGATGAATATGCCATCCAATATACGTGCTCTTGTCTCGAAGCTACCATATAAATGGAGGGGAAAATGGAGAAAACACTGCTTATGAGCTTCAGGAGAAGCACAGTCGCCAAGCAGGTTTCAGTGATATTGTCAACTTAATTGAAAGACAAGTGGCTATTGCTTCCAATCCACTTTTTGGAAACATTCAGGACACATTTACCTCAACACTTAAGTATAAAGAAGGAAACAAAGTCTCACAAGTACGCGTTACAGGAAAAGGAAGCAGTTTTGCTACCTCCGTCACAGCTGTAAATTTTCAACCTGCAACTCAAACGCAAAATGAGAGAAACTTACCTGATGAACCAATAAGAGTGTTGTGTCTGCTGTGTGAAGATGATCATAAATTGGAGTTGTGTCCCAAAATGGAGAACTTGCTGTCAGGTTCAGGACACTTTAACTTATTAAATCAAAGACGGTCAAGCAAGAAAAAGAGACTCAGACGGTAGTGAACAGTTTATAGACTTTTGCCGCAAAAGGGAAGAGCAGATAAGAGCAGCCTTTCTCTAGCACTGCCTTAAATGATCTACAACATTCTCTCTGTGGCTCAGTCGTTTTATTCACACATACACACAAGGGTGAGGAAAACAGACATTGGATTGAGGTTATCTTCATTATGCTACAAAGTGTTAGTTTCGAGGTGCAGGCAGTTGCATGCCTGGAACAACATGTTCTTTGGGTGCCCTTGAAACTGACACTCCACTACTTCTGTGTTAACTAGCAGACAAACAGTTGTTAAGTGTACACATAATAAGCATGAATAACACTACTTTAAGAAATAAAAGACTATCAAAATGAATTCTCTATCATTTCCCTCCTGTTGTACATTTAACAACTTCATCAGTAATTATCTCTCCAGAATATGGTTTTTTATAATCACATCATCACGTGTACTCACAGGATGGTTGTACTCTTATCAGGGAGAAGGCAAAAACCTTTCTGTTGAAAGGGAAAATTCCTTCTCGACCCTCCAATAGGAGCGATCGCTCTTTGGCCAAGATAAGTTTAAAAGGCATTATTTACAAGCTGATAATACAATCATCATATTGCTTTGGGTCGCATCCGTCATACCGGTCAGATTTAGCAGAGAGTTGTTGGTATTGAACATGCGCATAGTTGGTCAACGCTTGAGTCATTGTACGTTGTATCAGGGCACAAAGACAAAGTATTACACATCCTAGCACTATGAAAATTATCACAAGTACTGCTACAAGGGGAGTCACAATCTTAAGCAAAAACCTGTATCATGGTCCAGAAGTCAACCAGGAGAGGACATCTCCTTTGTCCACATTGTCTGCCTCAGCAGCTTCTCTAAGGGCAGTCATATTGAGGATGGCTTGTTGAATGATCCCTGAATCTTTGTCATTGTCTGGGATAAAAGTGCAACAGGATGTACCAATTAGGGTGCATACACCACCCTGTGACGCCGTCAAAAAACACTAGCCTATTTTGTAGGGCAACCAGTCGTAAGGCCGTGAGCTCTTGGCGTATTTTTGACAGGGCTGTTATGGTAGAATTCATGAACAGTCCCACTCGGTAACTGATTGTTTCCATTCTTAGCTCAACTTTACCCACCCCTACCCACGGGAAAAGCGCATGTATGACCTTTTGACCATCGGTCCACAGTTTATGATCTTTGGGGATGTCCGATCCCCATATGCTATCATGACGTTCAAAAACACTGCGTTTGGCGCGTGGGAGGCGGTGGAGCGTCACCATGTACGAGTGATCTGCAGGTTCTACTGGAGCGCAACGACCCTCCCATCCCAACGGTAAATTTAGAAACATAGGAGCCACACAGCCAATTGAAACCTAGCTGGCCATATACACCCATTGCATCAGGGGCCTGGAAATAGGGTACACAAGTCGTACCAGGTGTTGCCTGGGTTGTGTTCAACGTGCCATTGGGCAGTGGTGTACAGGGGGTGTGCACCACAGCGCAATGCACTCGGGAGACCTCTCCCATTTGTACCGGGTCTACAGTGTTTATGTAGACATGATTCTCATAGCAAGTATGTTTAGCACCTGGGGGTATATGGACAGGACCATAGAGGGGACTATGTGACGTCTCGTTGTGCGGGGCTCCCACAAACTGGGAGTAGTCCAATTTAGATACTTTCAATGGTGGGGGCATTTGCCAATTCATGGTCAGGTTCATCAGGTAAGGTGTTAAGGCGGAGGGTAGCGCGTGTGGGAAGATAGTGCTGGTGTTGAAGGGTTTCGGAACTACATACGGGTTATTGGCGGCTATTGGCATGCGTGTGCACACATAACAATTGGTGTTGTTCTCGGATCTAGCTACATATTTAGCATAGCGATACCTTAGGGTTAGGGTTGGGTTAGGGTTAGGTTTTACAATCTAAGGGTTTTAATTCTGTGGGTTAGGGTCAGGGTCAGGGTCAGGGTTAGGGTTAGGTTAGGTTAGGGTTAGGGTTAGGGTTAGGGTTTGGGTTTGGGTTAGGTTTGAAGAAAAAAAGAAATTCTGACGCCGTAGGCGGGGTTAGGGTTAGGGTTAGGTTTGGGTTAGGGTTAGGCTTCAGGGTCTAAGGGTTTTAATTTTTTGGCACTGGCCTATTGATCTGAGAGAAGAAAAAAAAAAAAAAAAAGAAAAAAAAAAGAAAAATTGGGTTGTATAAATGGAATGAGTTTTTTTGGGGGGGAAAAGAGATACGTGTAATAAGACAAAAAGTAGACAACAACGCAGCCAAAGGTCTGGAGGGAAAGTTAAAATAAGTGCTCCAATGCTCAATTAAATAAGAGGTAATACATTATAAGCATGCACACATCTAAAGACAGTACAATAAATATAAGTGCAAAATAAGTTAAGGTGCCAGTAAAATCATGTCACACCTCCAGCTGGCCCTGGAATAAATAAACAAGAAATATATAATAAATAGTAGACAACAATAAATACAAATTGATAAAAGGGCATGCAAAACAATGAATCTCATAAGTGCTTAAAACTATGTATACAAAAGAGGAAGGCATGCAAAACACATCTAATTGATAAAAAATTAAAAATATATAAAAGTTGTATAAAAAACATGCTCGATTATATATACCAGTTGAATTAAATACTTTAAGAACATATAAATTGGAAGCAAAAAGGATAGGGTAAAGGAAATTCCAGTGTCTCCTGGGAGAGCAGGGTTCAACTCCAAGTCAGGAGGTGGAAAGAGAGGACATAGAAAGCTGCGGTGAGTCGACCTATGGGGGTGGGTTCTAACGTGCCAGTTTGTTATGGAGACTATATGTCATTTAGACCTGTCGGGATTGTGGTTTTGAAGAGGTGGATCCAGATTTTTCCGCCTCTTTCTCTGTCCCACGGTCCAGCGGTCGTTGGACTCCAACCCTGAAATGATGAGGTGACTGGTGGAGTGTTCCTGGAAATGTGTAACTAAGGGTGTAGTAAGTTTACCCTGTCCAATATTGTATAAGTGCTGTTTGAGGCGTGTGAGAATGGTGTGCTTAGTCTCTCCTATGTAATGTTTATTGCAAATGGTGCATGTGATGATATAAACAGCATTGCTGGTATTGAGGAGTGGGATTGGAGGATGGGATGGGATGTCCGACTGTGTGGGTTAATGATAAATTTCCGGTTTTTGTAGAAGATGTTGTGTTGTGTGTTTGTGGCAGGTTTGTGGTCTGTATATTGGGAATGAACCAATGTTCCTTGAAGGCTTTTGTTTTTGCGGTAAGCCGAGATGGTGTTATAGCTCAGAAAGGCTCTATGTTGTAATCTAAAGCTGTTGTAATTCTGTTTGATGTGGTGGTGTAACCTAGTTGTGCGTTGAGAGTAGGTGGATACAAACGGAATGATATTTTGGGTGATTGGTGAATTGGATAATTTTTATGTGGGTTAGGTTAGGTTAGGGGGTCAGAGTGGGGATAGGGTACACCGCTGGACCGTGGACAGAGAAAGAGGGTTATGGTTAGGGTTAGGGTTAGGGTTAGGGGTGGGATACAAGACCTGGGTGGGGTTAGGGTTAGGGTTAGGGGTGGGATACAAGACCTGGGTGGGGTAGGGGGAGAGACCGTTAGGGTTGTGGTCAGAGTTTGGGAAGGGATGAGGGTTGGAAACCTTCTCCTCTTCAAGATGGGCGAGTACAGTTGGGGTTGTACGAAAATGAGCAGAGTTAGTGTGATTGAGGGCAGACATTGTGTTGTTCTTAACAGAACGAAGGAACCGTTTGCTGTAACCCCTGGTCCTGAGGCTTTTAAATAGAGAGGTGATGGCTATCTGAAAGTCTTGTGGGCGAGAGGGTTAGGGTTAGGGTTAGGTTAGGGTTAGGGTTAGGTTAGGGTTAGGGTTAGGGTTAGGTTAGGGTTAGGTTAGGTTAGGCCAGGCCAGGCCAGGGTTAGGGCCAGGCCAGGCCAGGGCCAGGCCAGGCCAGGGCCAGGCCAGGCCAGGGTTAGGGCCAGGTTAGGGCCAGGCCAGGTTAGGGTTAGGTTTAGGGTTAGGGTTTAGGTTAGGTTAGGGTTAGGGGTTAGGGTTAGGTTAGGGGTTAGGTTAGGTTAGGTTAGGGTTAGGGGTTAGGGTTAGGGTTAGGGTTAGGGTTAGGTTAGGGTTAGGTTTTGATAAATTATCTCGATGATCCCCCGCTCTCGTCCGACGACTGGGCAGTTAGATAGGGACCAAAGGCAGATGCACTGGCCGGCGCACGTCAGTAGTCAGCTCACCATTCCCACAATGTCCCCTACATGCCACTTTGTAGCACCGATTTGAGTGTAGGTATAGTTATTTCAATAAGACCACTACTTGGATTGCCAATTTGCGGCAGAGGGTCTTGGATTGTCTAGTTCGGGCCGTGTGACTGGTCCTCGGTCGCAGTAAAACGTTACTTTTACTTACATGCCACTTTGTAGCACAGGTTTGAGTGCAGGCATAGTTATTTCAATAAGACCACTACTTGGGTTGCCAATTTGCGGCAGAGGGTCTTGAATTGTCCAATTCGGACCGTGTGACTGGCCTCGGGTTGCAGTAAAACGTTACTTTTAATTTGGACCGTTTGTCTGGCCTCGGGTTGCAGTAGTTTCTTTCAATTCGGACCGTATGTCTGGTCTCAGTATTGCATAAAATAGTTACTACGGTATTTACCCAGCTGGTTGGGTTTAGGTGGACCGTGTGTCTGGTCTCTTGGTTACAGTAAATCGTTTCTTTCAATGCGGACCGTTTGTCTGGTCCCAAGGTTGCATAAAATAGTTACTACGATATTGACCCAGTTGGTTGGGTTTATGTAAACCGTTTGTCTGGCTTTTGGGTTATTTTCATGTCTATTTCTCTGTATTTCACTTTTTCTGGTTTTATATTAAATGTCTAGGTTCAATCGTATTTTTGTTTTGGTAGAAATGGATCTAATACAAAAGGGTGACTCTTCTAATTGTGCTTTTTGAGCAGGTAAGTGTTTTTGGATAGGGTGTTGAGTTAAGGTTTGTATTTTTCTAATAAGGTAAGTGTTCTGTCGATTTATTCAGGTACGTTTTAAGGTGTTCTTGTACGGTAAATTCTTCTATGTAAATTGCTTAAAAGGTGGATTCGGACGCATCGGAGAAGTCGAGGTAGGTACCCTAATTAAGGTAAGTTCTAACAATTTAATGTAATTCTATGATTGTATATTTAGATTAGTTGAGATGACTATATTAGTCCCCTAACGGGAGCTAAAAAGAAAAAGGGATAGGGTGAAAAAAAGTATGCACAGCGTAAAATCAAACCATTATCTGGTCTCCTTCCCCCAAGGGAGGGGGAGTCGGAGGACCAATGGTTACATTTATAGACAAGATTTAAATCAGTGTTTGAAAATTATTTTGTGGAGGTACGTTTAAAGGTATAGGATAAAATTTGGATTAGATTCTAGAAGGTTAGGATTATTTTTACAGGTTGAGGTACCAGGCTTAGGATTATATTTTGAAGTTTTAAAAGTATTTTTTGTGGAAAATTAAGGTCTTGGTTTGAAAAGTTATGTTTAAAAATATATGATTAAAACTAACACTAAAGCTTTTTGAATATAGTTAATTATTAGGTATAAATTTAGGACACATCATCAGTAGTGAACCTCAGTATCATCGAGTGTTTCGGCCATTACCAACTAGACACTCTCAACTGAGGGCGGCCCTCTCGGGATTGATCAAGTCCCGGAGTGTGTCCCATAGTCAATTGGTTTTTTTGTTATAGAAGGTGGAGGTTAAGTTTTAGGATCATGAACTTTGGGCTTTTTGGTGTCTAAAATGGTTAAAGTCTTAAATAGAGGTAAATTGGATCATAAATCTATGTCTAAGAGTTATTTTTATTTGGTAAGATAGGAGTTAAATAGGAAAAGATTTTAAGGTTTAAATTAACGTTTAAAGCTCCGGAGCAATTTTTATAGAAAAATAGGTTAATATACTAAGTAAACCTAAAAGGGTTCAAATATGCTAAGTTGCTAAGTTTTTGGGTTGCTAATTAAATTAAGAGGGGGCTAAAATTCTAGAAAGTAAGAGTTTTTGGAGATAAATCTTCAAAATTAAGTAAGTTATGGCTAAAATAATGTTAAAGGCTAAAGGGTTGGTTTTTAGGTCTAAATAATAAGTTAGTTTTAGACTAAAAAGGAGATTATGAATTAAGTAACGGCTAAAAATGGCTAAAATAGTTACTAGCCATAAAGTAGCTAATCGGCTAAAAGAACCAAAACTAAGGAGTCAAATAGAGGTCCAAGCTGAGCGGAGGCCTAGGTCCCGCAGATCCACGACCTGATCACCTAAGCTGGATCAGGGACGGAGAATTTGGAGTTTAAAGGTTTGGAGGGTAAAAGTTTGAAGAGTTCAATTTAAGTTTTTTTTAGTCAGATAAGGACCAAATTAAACGTATGTGGTGCACAATGGGCTGTTGCGTTGGTGAGGCTAAACCTCATAGAAGACTTGGCTACGATTAAGGTCCTGCTGCCGTGGACCACCACTCCCGCAGTGCTGTCCTAGAGGCGGACACGGGGGCCGCATACGTACCGCCTGTCTGAGGAAACCGCTGCTAACACCGCTAGGTATCCCGGTTAGAACTCAGAGCTAGGCCAAGCTTTGGTTTCTGAAGGTCTAGGAGGTCTGAAGGTCTTGAAGATCTGGGAGGTCTGGAGATCATGGAGTCCGACTAAAGACCCGGTTAAAAATCAGGTCTATAGTCGGAAATTAGTCTATTTTTGAAAGCATTCCTGTACTCCATACAACGCACAGTCCCAGGAAATGCTAGAAGTAAAACTAATTTTAAGAGCCAATATAGTAAAAGTTTGAAGAAAAAATTTTTTAAGAAAATTTTAACTTCAAAGTTAGGATTTTAGACCTTGCCTGTGCCCCATACACACCGCACGACTACAGGAAGGTTAGAGCCTATATACTAAAGTATATGCAAATACCTGTGTCCCATACAACGCACGACCCCAGGTATGCAGAGTGACTCACCGTGAAAGATGCGTCCTCAGAAGCTCTGACTTGGGGTCAATTTTTCGGGGTAGTGGTTTTGCAAGTGATATCTTTCACTCATGGTGTAGAGAAGTGTGACCCATAATACCTTGCTGCATTTTAGTTAAAATTTTGGTCCAATAAAAATTTATTTCCTGACCGAATTTAATTATTCGTATTATTTTCCCATCATGCCTATATTCAGTAAGATAGAACCATAAGTGAAACAGATGGACAGATTAATGTGGTGTCCCTCCATTATAATAATTAAATGGGTTTGAATTGAGGGCCGCTCAACGGAGCTGGGCCCAACACTGTCCCAAGACGTCCCCGAGTCGGCGACTGTCAAAGATCAAAACCATCCATCATGAATTAAAGGGCAAATGCAACACTATTTTAGGCACCGAACAAAATTGGGGGAAAAAATAATTAATTAAGAAAGGTATTAATTAGGTAGGTGGGTGTTTAAGGGTCAACAGGTTAAAGGGATATTTCGGTTAAATATTTTAGAGCATTTTAAAGGAACAATATCATTATTCGTTATGTTTGGTACCCTGAGGTGGGGTTAGGTTAGGGGTTATGTTTAGGGTTAAGGGGTTAGAGTTAGGTTTAGGAGTTAGGGGGCTAGTTTGTGATTTGGGTTTAGGGTAAGATTAGATTATGGTTAGGATTGTGGGTTGAGGTTAGGTTAGGTACCTTAAGGTTGTAATTAGGTTTAAGGTTAGGTATAATAGGGATTAGGGTTTTAGGTGCGTTTCATGGTTAAATGGTAAGAATTAAGGTTAGGGTTGGGGTCTTGGAATGGATTGAGAGTTAGGTTAAGTTTAGGTTAAATATTAAGATTAGGATTAAGATTGAGGTTAAGGTTAGGGGTTGAGATTAGGTTAGATATCCAGGTTAGGTTAGGGTTAGGGTTAGGTTAGGTTAGGTTAGGGTTAGGTTAGGCATTTAGGTTAGGTTTAGGTTAGGAGTTTAAAGCCTTGGAAAGAGGATGGGCTGGGTCCAGGCAGGGTTAAGGTTAGGGCCAGTTTTAGGTTAGGTTTAGGGTTTAGTAGTTTAGAAGTTGATAAAGGATCAGCTGGTTTTCAGGTTAAGGTTGAGGTTAGGTTAGGTTTAAAGGTTAGGTTAGGGTTTGGAGTTAATAATAGGTTAGTGTTGGGGTAGTTTAATGGCTTGGTTTTGAGATATTAGGTTTTAGGTTAGGTTAAAGTTTAGGTCCTAGATTAACAGTATAAAAAGGGTTAGGGTTAGGATTAGGGAAGGGGTTAGGTTAGGATTAGGGGTTAGGGGTTGGAGTTAGGGGTCAAGGTTAGGGTTTTAAGGTAAGGTTAAAGTTTTAGGTTCAGGAGTTAGTAGTTTCAGATAGAGAATTTGAGGTTGGTTGAGGCTGTTTATAGGGTAAAGTCAGGTTAGGGTTTAAAGTTTTCCTTAAAAAGTTATTGTTAGAGATAGGGTTAGGTTGGAGTTTTAGTGTTTGGTGTTTAAAACAAGATATTTATTAAAATTTAGGTTCTTAGTTTTATTTGATAGTTTTGGAAGAGAGTCGAGTAAAGGTGTCAGTCAGGTTTTCATCATAAAGTCTCTGTCCCCTACTCACCAAGGGGGAAGAGTGAGGGGAAGAGGGGTTCCTGTGAAAAAAATTATTATTAAGGAAAGAGGCAGAGTCAGGGAGAGGGGTGAAATACTCTCCCCCGCCGGGTGTGGCATGTAAACTCTCTCCTCCCCAGAAAATTTAAGAAAGAGGAAGGAGGTAGAGTCAGGAGAGTGGACCGCACGGGGCCTCAGTCTCCCGCCTATGGCCGGGCAAGCATACCTCCACCTCCCACTCCCAGCCGGCATGGGCCAGGCCAGGCCAGGCCAGGCCAGGCCAGGCCAGGCCAGGCCAGGGCCAGGCCAGGCCAGGCCAGGCCAGGCCAGGCCAGGCCAGGCCAGGCCAGGCCAGGCCAGGCCAGGCCAGGCCAGGCCAGGCCAGGCCAGGCCAGGCCAGGCCAGGCCAGGCCAGGGCCAGGCCAGGCCAGGCCAGGGCCAGGCCAGGCCAGGCCAGGCCAGGCCAGGCCAGGCCAGGCCAGGCCAGGCCAGGCCAGGCCAGGCCAGGGCCAGGCCAGGCCAGGCCAGGCCAGGCCAGGCCAGGCCAGGCCAGGCCAGGCCAGGCCAGGCCAGGCCAGGCCAGGCCAGGCCAGGCCAGGCCAGGCCAGGCCAGGCCAGGCCAGGCCAGGCCAGGCCAGGGCCAGGCCAGGCCAGGCCAGGCCAGGCCAGGCCAGGCCAGGCCAGCCAGGCCAGGCCAGGCCAGAGCCAGGCCAGGCCAGGCCAGGCCAGGCCAGGCCAGGCCAGGCCAGGGGCCAGGCCAGGCCAGGCCAGGCCAGGCCAGAAGAAGAAATAGGGCCAGGCCAGGCCAGGCCAGGCCAGGCCAGGCCAGGCCAGGCCAGGCCAGGCCAGAAGCCAGGCCAGGGCCAGGCCAGGCCAGGCCAGGCCAGGCCAGGCCAGGCCAGGCCAGGCCAGGCCAGGCCAGGGGCCAGGGGCCAGGCCAGGCCAGGCCAGGCCAGGCCAGGCCAGGCCAGGCCAGGCCAGGCCAGGGCCAGGCCAGGGCCAGGCCAGGCCAGGCCAGGCCAGGCCAGGCCAGGCCAGGCCAGGCCAGGGCCAGGCCAGGCCAGGCCAGGCCAGGCCAGGCCAGGCCAGGCCAGGCCAGGCCAGGCCAGGCCAGGCCAGGCCAGGCCAGGCCAGCCAGGCCAGGCCAGGCCAGGGCCAGGCCAGGGCCAGGCCAGGCCAGGCCAGGCCAGGCCAGGCCAGGCCAGGCCAGGCCAGGCCAGGCCAGGGCCAGGCCAGGCCAGGCCAGGCCAGGCCAGGCCAGGCCAGGCCAGGCCAGGCCAGGCCAGGCCAGGCCAGGCCAGGCCAGGCCAGGCCAGGCCAGGCCAGGCCAGGCCAGGCCAGGCCAGGCCAGGCCAGGCCAGGCCAGGCCAGGCCAGGCCAGGCCAGGCCAGGCCCAGGCCAGGCCAGGCCAGGCCAGGCCAGGCCAGGCCAGGCCAGGCCAGGCCAGGCCAGGCCAGGCCAGGCCAGGCCAGGCCAGGCCAGGCCAGGCCAGGCCAGGCCAGGCCAGGCCAGGCCAGGCCAGGCCAAGAAGGCCAGGCCAGGCCAGGCCAGGCCAGGCCAGGCCAGGCCAGGCCAGGCCAGGCCAGGCCAGGCCAGGCCAGAAGAAGAAGGCCAGGCCAGGGCCAGGCCAGGCCAGGCCAGGCCAGGCCAGGCCAGGCCAGGCCAGGCCAGGCCAGGCCAGGCCAGGCCAGGCCAGGCCAGGCCAGGCCAGGCCAGGCCAGGCCAGGCCAGGCCAGGCCAGGCCAGGCCAGGCCAGGCCAGGCCAGGCCAAGAAGCCAGGCCAGGCCAGGCCAGGCCAGGCCAGGCCAGGCCAGGCCAGGCCAGGCCAGGCCAGGCCAGGCCAGGCCAGGCCAGGCCAGGCCAGGCCAGGCCAGGCCAGGCCAGGCCAGGCCAGGCCAGGCCAGGCCAGGCCAGGCCAGGCCAGGCCAGGCCAGGCCAGGCCAGGCCAGGCCAGGCCAGGCCAGGCCAGGCCAGGCCAGGGCCAGGCCAGGCCAGGCCAGGCCAGGCCAGGCCAGGCCAGGCCAGGCCAGGCCAGGCCAGGCCAGGCCAGGCCAGGCCAGGCCAGGCCAGGCCAGGCCAGGCCAGGCCAGGCCAGGCCAGGCCAGGCCAGGCCAGGCCAGGCCAGGCCAGGCCAGGCCAGGCCAGGCCAGGGGCCAGGCCAGGCCAGGCCAGGCCAGGCCAGGCCAGGCCAGGCCAGGCCAGGCCAGGCCAGGCCAGGCCAGGGGCCAGGCCAGGCCAGGGCCAGGCCAGGCCAGGCCAGGCCAGGCCAGGCCAGGCCAGGCCAGGCCAGGCCAGGCCAGGCCAGGGCCAGGCCAGGCCAGGCCCAGGCCAGGCCAGGCCAGGCCAGGCCAGGCCAGGCCAGGCCAGCAGGCCAGGCCAGGCCAGGCCAGGCCAGGCCAGGCCAGGCCAGGGGCCAGGCCAGGCCAGGCCAGGCCAGGCCAGGCCAGGCCAGGCCAGGCCAGGCCAGGCCAGGCCAGGCCAGGCCAGGGCCAGGCCAGGCCAGGCCAGGCCAGGCCAGGCCAGGCCAGGGCCAGGCCAGGCCAGGCCAGGCCAGGCCAGGCCAGGCCAGGCCAGGCCAGGCCAGGCCAGGCCAGGCCAGGCCAGGCCAGGCCAGGCCAGGCCAGGCCAGGCCAGGCCAGGCCAGGGCCAGGCCAGGCCAGGGCCAGGCCAGGCCAGGCCAGGCCAGGCCAGGCCAGGCCAGGCCAGGCCAGGCCAGGCCAGGCCAGGCCAGGCCAGGCCAGGCCAGGCCAGGCCAGGGCCAGGCCAGGCCAGGCCAGGCCAGGCCAGGCCAGGCCAGGCCAGGCCAGGCCAGGCCAGGCCAGGCCAGGCCAGGCCAGGCCAGCCAGGCCAGGCCAGGCCAGGCCAGGCCAGGCCAGGCCAGGCCAGGCCAGGCCAGGCCAGGCCAGGCCAGAGGCCAGCCAGGCCAGGCCAGGCCAGGCCAGGGCCAGGCCAGGCCAGGCCAGGCCAGGCCAGGCCAGGCCAGGCCAGGCCAGGCCAGGCCAGGCCAGGCCAGGCCAGGCCAGGCCAGGCCAGGCCAGGCCAGGGCCAGGCCAGGCCAGGCCAGGCCAGGCCAGGCCAGGCCAGGCCAGGCCAGGCCAGGCCAGGCCAGGCCAGGCCAGGCCAGGCCAGGCCAGGAAGCCAAGCAGCCAGGCCAGGCCAGGCCAGGGCCAGGCCAGGCCAGGCCAGGCCAGGCCAGGCCAGGCCAGGCCAGGCCAGGCCAGGCCAGGCCAGGCCAGGCCAGGGCCAGGCCAGGCCAGGCCAGGCCAGGCCAGGCCAGGGCCAGGGCCAGGCCAGGCCAGGCCAGGCCAGGCCAGGCCAGGCCAGGCCAGGCCAGGCCAGGGCCAGGCCAGGCCAGGCCAGGCCAGGCCAGGCCAGGCCAGGCCAGGCCAGGCCAGGCCAGGCCAGGCCAGGCCAGGCCAGGCCAGGGCCAGGCCAGGCCAGGCCAGGCCAGGCCAGGCCAGGCCAGGCCAGGCCAGGCCAGGCCAGGCCAGGGCCAGGCCAGGCCAGGCCAGGGCCAGGCCAGGCCCAGGCCAGGCCAGGCCAGGCCAGGCCAGGGCCAGGCCAGGCCAGGCCAGGCCAGGGCCAGGCCAGGCCAGGCCAGGCCAGGCCAGGCCAGGCCAGGCCAGGCCAGGCCAGGCCAGGCCAGGCCAGGCCAGGCCAGGCCAGGCCAGGCCAGGCCAGGCCAGGCCAGGCCAGGCCAGGCCAGGCCAGGCCAGGCCAGGCCAGGCCAGGCCAGGCCAGGCCAGGCCAGGCCAGGCCAGGCCAGGCCAGGCCAGGGCCAGGCCAGGCCAGGCCAGGCCAGGCCAGGCCAGGCCAGGCCAGGCCAGGCCAGGCCAGGCCAGGCCAGGCCAGGCCAGGCCAGGCCAGGCCAGGCCAGGCCAGGCCAGGCCAGGCCAGGCCAGGCCAGGCCAGGCCAGGGGCCAGGCCAGGCCAGCCAGGGCCAGGCCAGGCCAGGCCAGGCCAGGCCAGAAGAGGCCAGGCCAGGCCAGGCCAGGCCAGGCCAGGCCAGGCCAGGCCAGGGCCAGGCCAGGCCAGGCCAGGCCAGGCCAGGCCAGGCCAGGCCAGGCCAGGCCAGCCAGGCCAGGCCAGGCCAGGCCAGGCCAGGCCAGGCCAGGCCAGGCCAGGCCAGGCCAGGCCAGGCCAGGCCAGGCCAGGCCAGGCCAGGCCAGGCCAGGCCAGGCCAGGCCAGGCCAGGCCAGGGGCCAGGCCAGGCCAGGCCAGGCCAGGCCAGGCCAGGCCAGGCCAGGCCAGGGCCAGGCCAGCCAGCCAGGCCAGGCCAGGCCAGGCCAGCCAGGCCAGGCCAGGCCAGGCCAGGCCAGGGCCAGGCCAGGCCAGGCCAGGCCAGGCCAGGCCAGGCCAGGCCAGGCCAGGCCAGGCCAGGCCAGGCCAGGCCAGGCCAGGCCAGGCCAGGCCAGGCCAGGCCAGGCCAGGGCCAGGCCAGGCCAGGCCAGGCCAGGCCAGGCCAGGCCAGGCCAGGCCAGGCCAGGCCAGGCCAGGCCAGGCCAGGCCAGGCCAGGCCAGGGCCAGGCCAGGCCAGGCCAGGCCAGGCCAGGCCAGGCCAGGCCAGGCCAGGCCAGGCCAGGCCAGGCCAGGCCAGGCCAGGCCAGGGCCAGGCCAGGCCAGGCCAGGCCAGGCCAGGCCAGGCCAGGCCAGGCCAGGCCAGGCCAGGCCAGGCCAGGCCAGGCCAGGCCAGGCCAGGCCAGGCCAGGCCAGGCCAGGCCAGGCCAGGCCAGGCCAGGCCAGGCCAGGCCAGGCCAGGCCAGGCCAGGCCAGGCCAGGCCAGGCCAGGCCAGGCCAGGCCAGGGCCAGGCCAGGCCCAGGCCAGGCCAGGCCAGGCCAGGCCAGGCCAGGCCAGGCCAGGCCAGGCCAGGCCAGGGCCAGGCCAGGCCAGGCCAGGCCAGGCCAGGCCAGGCCAGGCCAGGCCAGGCCAGGCCAGGCCAGGGGCCAGGCCAGGGCCAGGCCAGGGGCCAGGCCAGGGCCAGGCCAGGCCAGGCCAGGCCAGGGCCAGGCCAGGCCAGGCCAGGCCAGGCCAGGCCAGGCCAGGCCAGGCCAGGCCAGGCCAGGCCAGGCCAGGGCCAGGCCAGGCCAGGCCAGGCCAGGCCAGGCCAGGCCAGGCCAGGCCAGGCCAGGCCAGGGCCAGGCCAGGCCAGGCCAGGCCAGGCCAGGCCAGGCCAGGCCAGGCCAGGCCAGGCCAGGCCAGGCCAGGCCAGGCCAGGCCAGGCCAGGCCAGGCCAGGCCAGGCCAGGGCCAGGGCCAGGGCCAGGCCAGGCCAGGCCAGGCCAGGCCAGGCCAGGGCCAGGCCAGCCAGGCCAGGCCAGGCCAGGCCAGGCCAGGCCAGGCCAGGCCAGGCCAGGCCAGGCCAGGGCCAGGGCCAGGCCAGGCCAGGCCAGGCCAGGCCAGGGCCAGGCCAGGCCAGGCCAGGCCAGGCCAGGCCAGGCCAGGGCCAGGCCAGGCCAGGCCAGGCCAGGCCAGGGCCAGGCCAGGGCCAGGCCAGGCCAGGCCAGGGCCAGGGCCAGGCCAGGCCAGGGCCAGGCCAGGCCAGGCCAGGCCAGGCCAGGCCAGGCCAGGCCAGGCCAGGCCAGGCCAGGCCAGGCCAGGCCAGGCCAGGCCAGGCCAGGCCAGGCCAGGCCAGGCCAGGCCAGGGCCAGGCCAGGCCAGGCCAGGCCAGGCCAGGCCAGGCCAGGCCGAGGCCAGGCCAGGCCAGGCCAGGCCAGGCCAGGCCAGGCCAGGCCAGGCCAGGCCAGGCCAGCCAGGCCAGGGCCAGGCCAGGCCAGGCCAGGCCAGGCCAGGCCAGGCCAGGCCAGGCCAGGGCCAGGCCAGGGCCAGGGCCAGGCCAGGCCAGGCCAGGCCAGGGCCAGGCCAGGGCCAGGCCAGGCCAGGCCAGGCCAGGCCAGGCCAGGCCAGGCCAGGCCAGGCCAGGCCAGGCCAGGCCAGGGCCAGGCCAGGCCAGGCCAGGGCCAGGCCAGGCCAGGCCAGGCCAGGGCCAGGCCAGGCCAGGCCAGGCCAGGCCAGGCCAGGCCAGGCCAGGCCAGGGCCAGGCCAGGCCAGGCCAGGCCAGGCCAGGCCAGGCCAGGCCAGGCCAGGCCAGGGCCAGGCCAGGCCAGGCCAGGCTAGGCCAGGGCTAGGCCAGGCT